>OX457025.1:81890191-82290191 GCA_949752745.1 Protula sp. h YS-2021 | reverse complement strand
AGAGAGAGAGAGAGAGAGAGAGAGAGAGAGAGAGAGTTAGAGACCCTTCGATTCAGTTGCACAAGATGTCGAAAAAAAAAGAAACAAAATAAACTAGCGAACAAGAGAAATATGCTAAATATTTATTTTTAATCTCCACTACTACTATTTGACATTAAAATTTTCAACGAAAATAATCTTTCGAGGTCTCACATATCTAAACACTGAAAACCGTACTGTTTTCAGTTTCTAGATAATGTCGTTTGTAGATAACTATCATTATGCTGCATCTTGAACGAACGCATTATGCTACTAGGCATATATATTTAACTCAGTGCAAAACGATACACGCGCACTGTGAAAATGACCCGAATGTTGGCTGAAATTACTGTTTTATCCGTGAAAACATGATACTAAACCGCGAATTGTTACCCTTCAAAACGAATAATTCCTAAGTAGTTAACTTTGTGTAGTGCAAAATTGCAAAAGAAAGAAATAAATACGTGAATACTTCGTGACATAATGTTGAACAGTTCGAAATGTATTGACACAGATAGTGACTGGCTGCCTTCAAAACCTCAAACAGATACCTGTCAATCAAAATCCCCAGTATACTGACCAATAAGGGTAATTGCTTCAGCTAGAAAAATGTGGTATCAGCAGGGGAATTTTCTCATCATTAATTTCATGATCATGTGATAGAACGGAATGATAGGGAAGCTGCAGCAGGATTGGAATTTGACCAGATCCTTCATCCCAACTTCACTGATGTGATTTAACCTCAGCAATTTGCATTATAAGCATTCTTCAGAACCGAATTCTTCCCATAAATTTGTCAATTTTACAACTGAAATTGACTCATTATCTGGAAGGTCGGCGTTATTATTGATTATTTATCCATGCGAGAATAATGCGATATGTACAATCTGGATGAAAATTTCAGGCAGATTGTGGAATTCCTTTGTATATTCCTGAAATGGATGGTATATGCTTTGTGCCATGATCTCCCAACCCTCAAACTGCTGTTTCCCAATTATCTGCTTACTCGTTTCAAAGGATTTGGTTGTCGTATATTCTCCCGTGTGAACCTGTAGATGAAATGATATTGATGTGGCTAAATTCAATTGATAATTGGAATTAACTATTAGATTTAACTATTGCATTTTCTTGGGTGTCAGTTCGTGTTGTCACATTGATCGCAACCTTAACGTCACAGTTCGCTTGTTCGACTGAGCCCTGGCTTTGAGAATGCCTCGCTTTTCCATGCACGATCACCAAATCAGGCCACATGAGCTTCAGCTCATTGACAATTGTAGCCGTAAATACAGACATCGTGCAAGGGTGATTCCAGGGGTACACATTGTATTTTCATGATAATCCTGTTTTTATCACTTTTCCAACATCGCCACACATTAATACATCATAAAATCTGAGCATATGATTCTGTCTTTTACTCGTTGAAGTTGATTCTTTTGCTTCCAACGTTTTAAAAGCAGTTTACAGCTTTTCCTGGGAATAAAAGCTCACTTTCTAAATCATTTTTTGAAGTCAACCATGTTAAGAGTTTGACTGTGATACATGTATTTGTATCTGTATTCTGAAAAATATCTTGAAAAATAAATATGGTTTGATTTTTTCCACGCCCTATTTATACTTTACAGAGAAAATGCCAACAAATACCGGGGCATTGAGAATGGGGGGGGGGGGGGCGAGAAGGCAGATTGCATTTGACCACATTAATACCTTTTTATCTCTACGATCACACAAGAAAATAGATGACAACCAAATTCGACAAAACGAGTGAGCATATGCTCAGAAAACTGCAGTTTAGGAGTGGGGGATCTTGACGCTATTTCAGGCGAATTATATATTTTTCGATCCTAAATCACGAACTACAATCTGGCTGATTTTGTAGGCAGATTACAATGTGCCTGGTCGAACCAGGCACTTTACAATCCGTCTGAAATTTTCAGCCAGATTGTAATGTGCTTGATTTGACAGCTTGCCTGTAATACAAACACATATATATTTATGATTTCAAGCCGTCCTGTGAACACAAAAATAAACACGCAGGTGGGATTTTTTTATAAATTTCTTGTACCTTCAATGTTTAATTAACATGTTTACAATTACTTAACATCAATACAATATATATATATATATTTAGAATGAAAAACAAAAGAAAGCTTACATATAAAATTTTGCACTTTACAGAACAGAGCAAAAACAATTTTAATTAAAATTCCTACACATTTCAACCATGCCGGTTTGTATAAGAACACATTGTTTATCCTACAAAGTGTTCGAATCTGTGAGCGTTAACTACACTTATTTACCCTTATTACCAAACTTTGTATGTAAAAGCGCAAATCAAAGTATAAAATATCTTTAAAACTTGAATTAACAACAAATAATAACATAGAATATCAGGATTGATAAGTGTTACCGCTAAATTATAATCCAAATGTAATCTTGATATACCATATCTTCATCAACTGAATTATGCAAAAGGTCAACAGATCAACATCAGCACTTTGTATATAGACCACAAAGTAAAATCAAAGGCAGGTCAAATTCTTAAACGTTCAAATGACACATGTCATCATCAAGAGAGGCGCAATGGCACTTGATTGCAATTAAGTCCTCCCTAGTAGTGCCTAGTATAAACATCATGAGTTAATCCTAATATCCTTGCGTACCATAAAAGACATTATGGCTTCATGGTTAGTGGGGGTGAAACATATAAAAGGCTCCAGAGGTGGTGTATCTTTACATAACTAAATTTTACATAATTTTACATAATTTTCATTAAGAACAGAGATGAATAAGAAGACATTTGATTACATTCTCCTAGTTCAGCCATGATGTTTTTCTTAATGTTTTCTGATGATAATTTCATATGGAAGCATAATCTATGGATGTAGATACTGTAAAACAAAATGCGTTTTAATACATTTCTTTATTTCATTTTTCGAAAAATGCTTTAAAACATGCTGTAAAAACTATATAATAAGAAATAAACAATATGAAGCTATTAACTATGCACACAACAAAATAAAATAAAGCATCAATTAAAATATATCACATTCTGAACTTAAAAGAAATAAGAAAATAAACATTTTTCATGGGGGCAAGGATATCATGGAGGGGGCAAGAATATCACGTTACACCGGCTTATTGAGATTTTCCTGTGCCAAATCCCAGTATAGGAACAATTTTTTAATGCAGAGAATACTCATTGCAACCAGTTTGAGTTTATAAAACATTTCTGAACTGTGCCAAATTGTCCAGATAAATTATCCAGATTTCTAATGACATTTTCTACACTTGGCAAAAGCTTAGATAAATAACCGACAATATGCACGATTGGGCAGCGCTTGTACACTTTCTTGTGTTTTTTATTTCTTGTGTTTTTATATCTTCTTGCAATATCTGCATCCTCGTTATGTGTTTGTTGTTCTCAGTGACACATGCTATGTACAAAGATAAAAAAATATAAACAAAGGTTAGTTAGAGCATGTCTTTATAAATATCATGGCACAACGGCATCAGGCTTATTGAAGTACTTAATGAACATTTAAAAACTATAATTTCGATGAAAACATTTCTAACATATCAGTGGTTTTTGCTCCTCCAAATTATTTACAGATTCCTTATTTTGTCAGGGGCAGCAGTTGGAATATGTCAGAACGTTTACATGCTTTGGAAAATTTTCACTTTTTAAAACCTTTATCTTTTAATATATGCATAAATTTTTAATTTGGGTTATATTTATGAGCTCAGCTGAAAAATTATTATTTTAAAACTTTAAGTTTTGAACTTACGATACCTTCTTATGAAATTTCAGTATTTAATTCTAGTTTTCAAACTTTGCCAACTGAAGTTTGAAATATTCAATAGTAACACTTAATATACAGCTGATGCAGCATATGACGTATAATCAGAAGAAAAGAGTAGCTAAAATGGCTGTATAATGTCAAAGACTATTGAAAAAGGAAGATCACATATCTTCCATGAACCCTTGCAAGTCAAAGCTCTAATTTTTTACAGCAAGATAATAACGTTATAAAATTAATAAATGTGCTGAAATTTGGTATGTATCTATGGAAAGTATGCAACATATATAATGAACAAAAGCAACGATGCGGATTTAGAATTAGCATTGTGCTGTCTGTCATATTTGATTCCACACATTCTAACCATATTCCAAACCGTCTGAAGTGCCTAAATTTATGGCCTCAAATTTTGCATTTAGCGGAAGTGATATTAATGTCGTTAAAGTTAATAACCGTATGTAAATATTTACTTCACTCAGTGTTATCCAGTTTGTGGCATGCTCTTATCTGAATTTTAACAGTCACTGTCCTTTTCAAACAGCAAAACAGCCAAATATCCTTTTCAAACTGCACGGTTTGAACTTAATTAAAAATGGAAATGCAGTATGAGAATGTTAGTATAAATTAAACATCAAGCAAGACAGATTTCACTGACGGGAGTGAAATTAACATTGGTTGAGCAAAAAAAATAACTGCATAATATACCACAAGGCATTAAGAAGAAAGTGAATACAAAATTTCTCTACATTTTAACCATTAAACGTGTTTTTGAGGTGTTAGATTCAAATGCGAGATTATGAGAAAAAACTCCATAGCAAAAAAAAAAAAAAAAAAAAAAGAAAGAAAACTGGAATTCGGTCTATAAACAGTACCGGTGAAAAGTTTGCTGACCAGGCTGACGTAAGAAGCTTTCATCACATACACAAGCACAATGGATAGTGAACTATCCGCTGTCATTACATGGGCTTCAATGGCAAACTTGAAACGTCAAATGTCCATTTCTCCTTGCGTTTCGGCTGATTTGCTTCCATGCTGTTTCCGATCATTTTGGCTTATTTTTTTTACGAACAATGGAATGACGATACTTGAAAATTACTGATTATGGTGTTGTGTGTGGCAACGCCTCGTGTTATCCCACAGGTACATCGTAGTTAAACCAACTAAATACTTGACTGTTCTGATTTGCAAGCAGTTGATGGCATGAAAAATACGTTAAATGTTAACTGGGAGAGGAGTGAGAATAAACAATAACAACGCTCCTTTATTCAAAATGAAAATATTCTCTTAAGTCAAATCATAGACCAAGTAAGCACGTCATTTCTACTGAAAAGAAAGATGTAAGAACCTAATATGCGGTGTCAAATTTTGAAACAATAAAACCAGACACTTTTTTGATAGGCTATGGAATTAAACACTTTTCACACTGACTGACTGCATCACAATTAACACACTATTTGCCATTTCAAACCACTTCATAAACTATCTGATTTGACTTAATCTGTCTGTTACATACATAAACCGCACTGCTGTTAGGTACTTGTCCCTGAAACACGTGACTTTCTCAGACAGTTTACCGCATTGTGAAAACTGGACTAATACATAACGACCACAGAATGATAACAAGACAGCCAGCTGTGATATTTTGTTTGGAAAGTTTCACTTTTTTCTTTACTATCGACGTTGTAGTGTTCAAGTTAGTTTTTGCCAATTGTGACGCTTTCAAAATATTGAAATAAAAAACGTCCAAATTCCGCTATAAAAAGAATAACATCACAATGCACCAAGTTCTCCAGCCGAAATAACAGAAATTCTCCCCAGGGCTTTCGAAGAAGAAATTTATTGCCTCTTAACTTTTCAAGACGATCAAATAGCTGGTGTAACTGAGCCCCTTTTAGCTAAAGTTAAATACACTTTAAGCTGACTATCAGCCCGTTTTTTAACATTGACAAGCTTTTAGCTTGCAATGGTTGTATGAATTTGTGCGAGCAGCCGTTCGTCTTTTTTTTCTTCTTGACACTTTTTCCGATTTTTTTGTGTCTTCTTCTTCTCTGACACTATGGACCCTAGGACTATGAAACTTGGGATTTATGATGAGCTTGATCTGAACATGTGCATGTCACTTTTTATTTTCGTCTTCGATTTCATTTTCTTTGTTAAAATGCCATGTGAAAAGAGTGTATTTTCTGCAAGTAGATGCGCAGCATTTAACGTAAGCACAGAACACAGTTGTTGAGCTTTGTGCGAGCTGTCACTGCGTAAATAGATAACACGGCGTATGCCTGCTCAGTCAATAAAACCTTAAGCCAACAAAAACCAAACACTACTCGGCTTATAAGACGCATTCAAGCTATGTTGTTTGCAATATATTATTCAAGAAATAACCCTTTGAAGGAAGTATTTTTGCGTTTTAATTTTTTCTCAAGTGTTTAACATTTCGCTAGCGAAATAAGGTTCTAGTTACGCTTGTATGAAAATATGTGGAGGAAGGACACCGCCGAAAAACATAAAGGCAAATACACTTTCTTCAAAACCATCCCCTGTTTTTTATCTGTGTATGATAATATGTGCTGATAGGAAAAAAGATCGAGAATTCGATATATACCCACTTCACCCAGTAAACGTGCCGACGTTCAGTCAAAGCTGATTGACCAAATTGCAATACCGAATCAGGTTGTAATTTGGCTCCGATTCGTCGCGACTACAGATCAACCTCTAGTTCGCGTTGTGTGTAAATTGTTGCATTTTACATAACAGCAAAAGAGATGCTCCTTCAAATCTGAAAAAATTGAGTCCAATATAAACTTGACAACAACGGAATAAAATAATATGACAGTGGGTGTTAGGTATTACTTGACATAAAATTCAATGACAGCCAGTATTGCATTTTAAATATTTACACACCCAATCTGGAATTCCAAACCCAACAGGCCAGCTATGGGATAAAATTTATACACTTCTTATAAACAGGTGACATTCAAAATAATTCTTGAGGGCGATATAAACTGTTTACTCGACGGAAGCTGAGATAGATCGCTAGTCAGTATGACAAGATGTAAAGGAGTAGATAAATAAATACAATTTTGTGAAGATTTTAATCTTACAAGATTGAAGTTATCTTGTGGAGAATAAGGGCAAAAACTAGAAACACTGTGTAAAATCTCTAATGTCAGTTTTTAACATCAGCTCTTAACATTGTATTGAAGCTATAACTGTTACTCTTGGCAAAGACTGGTTGACAGCAGTTACAATAAACAAAAAACATTGTCACTATCTCTGATATAAATAACTTGACAACAACGGCAATTTAACAACATTCTGAAGTCCTGTTGTACTTTCCAGTTTTTTAATATCTTCCCTTATCTGGCCTGGATCAATGCACTGTATCGATACAATGAGCCGATTTGTCCTCCACTGCGGAATCCTGTACCATTTTGCAATTTTTTCTCAGCTCCACATGGCATACGGACTCGGACGATCGAGCGTAGCCTAGAAGGAGGCCATCATAGACCTGGATCTGACTAGCGCGCAAAAGATTTCCACGCGTTGTCATGCATAAAAATCGCTGTATAGTAACGTAAATACCATTTCAGGGAAAATGTCATATATATATATATGTGTGTTACAGGCAATTTGTGTATTCAGGCAATTCGTGAATTGCCTGAAATTTTCAGGCAATTCGTGAACTGCCTGTCGGGGTCAGGCAATTCGTGAATTGACTAAAATTTTCAGGCAGTTCATGACTGAACGGCCTGAAGTTTAAGGGTTCCTTGTTCACAAATTGCCTAAAGACATTTCAGGCAATTTGTGTATCAAAATATTAACTGTTTAACAGAGCCAAATTTGTTAATTTCTTTCTTTATAACAGAAATAATTGCAATTAAGGCATGTACTTGGGGAAATATTATATCGGATCTTAGTATGCGTGTCTTACCTGACCATGCGTCATAACTGCAATTACGGCTAGAGTAAAACATTGTTTTATGGGCTCCAATTTTCGGAATAGGTCAATGGCCAATGGCCAATAAATGTTTCTCACCGGAGTAGGGAATCAATTAAGTGACCTATCACTTTCCTTCCAAGTTACTCCGAGGTTTAGGTCTTATACTATAAAAGTAACAACAAGTAAATACCGTCGTTATTTGAAAGCAGGTCTAAAAATTGCAATTTAATTTCTGGTAATGAATTTAAAATAAAAGATTTTAACGGGGTCTGTTATTTCCAATCGGGTGAATTGCAAGCAAATTGAGGGATGTTATTAATTCCAAATAAAACTCTATAATTAAATACAATCCAATCTGTTGTGGGAGTTTACTGTTTAGAATTGCGATTATAAATCGATGTAACCGCTATTTAAGTATTGTGTTATGCCTTTTACTTGATATAATTGCAATTAACGGGCATCGGAGTGCAGTGCTATTGTGCAACTGAGTGCGTGGTAAAATGCATACAAAGTGATTCTTTGATTTACTATCGATGTAAAGACAAACGCTAATTACTTGTTACAATTGCAATTAACAAGCAGCGGAACGCTCTTTTATCACGAAACTGAGTGTTAACGGAATGAGATGTTTTAGTTCAAATAACCAGTAGACGAATACAGTTTATGATAACAAATAATTGGCAATGGAGTTTCTGATGTAAATATGAACGTACATGCAACTGTTGCTTTAAAACTGCCTATGAAATGTTGCAATACATATAACATCAAAACTTGTTCAACATCTCTTATAAAACATTTTTCAGGCAATTCGTGAACTGACTGGTCCCTAATTTCAGGCAATTCACGAACTGCCTGAAAATTTTAGTCAATTCACGAATTGCCTGACCCCTACAGGCAGTTCACGAATTGCCTGAAAATTTCAGGCAATTCAAGAATTGCCTGAATACACAAATTGCCTGTAACATATATATATGTATGTGTGTATGTATGTGTGTGTGTGTATGTGTGTGTGTATGTGTGTATGTGAGTGTGTATGTGTGTGTGTGTGCAAGCAATAGGTCAACAAAAGGAAAAAAGTCATAAGAGTAGCAATGGGTCTGCAATTGATACCATACCCAGCAAACATTAAGACGTCAGAATGACGTCGGGTCGACGTCGTGACCCGACGTTCCCAACGTCGGAATGACGTGCTGGTTTTGGTTGTATATGAAATGGAACCGACGTCGGGTTTTCAACGTCAGAATGACGTCGGGTTCCGACCTAAATCCGACGTCGGAATTAAGTCGGTTTTAGGTTGTATATATATACTTGGAACCGACGTCGGATTCCGACCTGAAACTGACTGGTCAGTTAATAGATAACTAATCATTCAACTGCTTTTGTGAAATACATACGAAAGCATTTTCCATGTAAATTTTTACAATCTAGGAAGAAAAATACCGACGCGCCATCAAAATTCTAAAATTTTCATGTAAAATTTGCGTTTCTTCTTCCTCTTTTTCAAAATGACTTTCATTTGCGGTGAGCGATAATATTGTTCTTCGCTTCTTGGTCGTTTTTGCAACGTCGGAATGGCGTCAGAAATCCGACGTCGCCTGGACGTCGGGAAACGTCGGATTTGGGGGAAATAGTTCAGAATATGGTTGTGAAATCGTTGCGACCAAAATCCAACCTTTTCTTCAACCAAAAAAGACGTCGGTTGTTTGCTGGGATCAATCAACCACAGTTTACGTTTGCTGTGGTTCATATCGTAAAACATTAAAATACAGAATCGTGACTTATAAAGTGTCACCAAAATGGTGTCTTATTGAAGCCTGCATGAATACGAGTATATAACCGGTATGAAATTTGAGAACAGCAGAATAAAAAGCTTCAAAGATATGACTAACTAGAACCTCATTTCGTTAGCGAAATGTTAAACACTTGGCAAAAATTAAAATGCAAAAATATTTACTTCAATGGGTTATTTCTTGAATAATATATTGCAAACAACACAGCTTTAATGCGTCTTATAAGCCGAGTATTGCTTGGTTTTTGTTGACTTAAGGTTTTTGTTGACTTAAGGTGTTATCTATTTACGCAGTGAGAGCTCGCACAAAGCTGAGCTACTGTGTGTTCTCTGCTGCGCGTTAAATGTTCCGAATTTATTTGTAAAAAATACACTCTTTTCACATGGCGTTTTAACAAAGAAAACGAACTCGAAGATGAAATTAAAAAGTGACATGCACACGATCAGATCAAGCTCTTCGTAAGTCTCAAGTTCCATGGTCCTAGTTCCCATGGTGTCAGAGAAGAAGACACAAAAAAATGTCAAGAAGAAAAAAAGAACGACAAATTCATATAACCCTTGCAAACTAAAAGCTTGTCAAGTGTTAAATATGAGTTTAAATGTTGCAGAAACACGGACTGACGGACAGACGGATTGACAGGATGACGAAAAAGGTGAAATAGTGATTGGCTGAGGGCAAAAAAAGAATTGGACGCGTGTTGAGTAAAAAAAAACACAACACATAAATTCCTGTTTCAATGCAATCAATGAACAGTCTCGTATACTACCCGGTATGTCTCTGTTTGCGTTTGCCAATGTATCTAAATTAATTACCAAAAAATTGCCAAGTTTGTTTGAACAGAACAACAAATAAAGTTGAAAGGTGACTTCTAGATATCTAAATATCACGCAAGTCGATATCACCGCCACTCACAATTATTTTATTTTTCCTTAACCTTTTCTTAACTTTTCCTTGTTCTCCTTGTAAAGGAACAGCACAGAACAACGCTTTAAATTTTTTATCAACGTTCTAATAACAGGTTAGGCAGACCCAGCAGACCATACACTCAAGAGTTTTTATTATCCTCTTTTAGAGCTGTGTGAAATAATTGGTAGTTGTCTGCTTATGATTTCACATTTAACTTGTGCTAGGATTTAGAACATGCATTCTTCTTAACTTCTATATATATATAATGTAAAGCATTCATTCATATATGATGATGATGATGATGATGATAATGATAATGATGATGATGATGATGATGATGATGATGATGATGATGATGATGATGATGATGACAATGATGATGATAATGATACTGATGATGGTTAAAATGATGATGATGATGCTGATGATGCTGATGATGCTGATGCTGATGATGATGATGATGATGATGATGATGATGATGATGATGATGATGATGATGATGATGATGATGATGATGATGATGATGATGATGATCCAGGAAAATTCCAGAAGAACTACAGACTTATTACCAGTGGGAATAAATAAAATTTTCTCAGTTGATGAAGTGGTTGAATTAATTGGAAATAAATTGAAGCAACTTTTCAAAAGATTTATCACATCACTATACGCTAATATTCACTTTTTTAATTATGTTTTTGTTCTGAAACATAAAGGATATAACTGAGCTTTTATGCTAGCGTATAATAGTTTACAAGTATAAAAGATGTGTATATTTCTAAATTTAATTGATGTTCAATCAATATTGCAAAAATATATATTTCACTGAATATGTCGAAAAAACTGTAGAAAATTAGGCTCTGCAGTTATGCTTTAGAACACCCGAAAAATATATAATTGCCTCAAATATATACAGAAAAAATCTGCCTGTATAATAGTGAAAACTCCCTTATTTTCCCATTGGTTTCTGAACAATAAGAACCTGGATAATTCGGATGCCGCCCTGTTCCCTGCACCGAACATAATTTTTCTGACCTAATTGTAGGTTTTACTGTATGAATAACCCGTGTAATCAGTACAAGGCATGACGCGATCTTTTAGTGATGTTTATGTGTCTCCATGATAACGATAACAAAAATGTGAGGCAACAAACATGACTATTTCTGTTTGCGAACTGTTTCATTCAAAACTTTTCAATCGTGTGCTATGGAATTAATATATTTGACACTATTAGTTTTTCGTATTATATAAATTCCCTGAAGCGTTTTAGTGAATATGCGAATTTCCCAGCTAATATGTAAATTCCATGAATATTTCTGGGAATGGGAGTGTTCATTAATTACGCGAATTCTTTGTAACATGTGCAAGAAGCTGGCATGTGAAATTCAACCTTACCGGAGAAAAACATACAAAATTCGAATTTTCCCTGGTAGGAAAGCTATACTAGGCTATCTTTTCCCCCTCCAGTATATTTAGCTTCTCCCCCCGCCTCCGAACTTTTTTACGTTTAAATATATTTGATAATATTTATTCATGAGAATAAATGGACTGAATTAAACTGTATAAAACTACCTTGGATTACTTTAATTCAAATAACTCAAACAAAATATAAAAAGGCAGCTTTGATAAGAAATTTTTCTGTTAATATGCTTTTTAGTATTTTGGAGAGCCCAGGTGGATACTCCTGATCGCTAAGATTATCATACACTAGACCGTTTTCACTACCGAGTAGTGAAAATAACACTTGGGGGTCATAAAAATAGGATTCTGAACTCTTAACCTCTTACAAGTCGTCTTTTAGGCACAAAGGGTCGAAAATAAGCTCACAGTCGTTCTATCTCTAACCGTTTTCATGTTAATGGTCAACATCCGGTTTTTGGCTTTGACCATGGCCGAGGAGGTCAAGGTCACCGAAGTATCTCTTACCTATCATCTTTTGAGCCCAAAACGTCGAAAAGAAGCTCAGAATCGCTCTATCTCTAACCGTTTTCGAGAAAATGACCAACTTCCGGTTTCTTACTTTGACCATTGCCGAGGAGGTCAAGGTCACCAAGACCCATTATATGTAGTCTTTTAGGCCCACAGGTTCGAAAATAAACTCAAAATCGCTCTATCTCTAACCGTTTTCGAGATAATGGCCCACTTCCAGGTTTTGACTTTGACCATGTCCGAGAAGGTCAAGGTTACCGAGGTACCTCTTACATGTCGTCTTTTGGGCACTAAGGGTAGAAAATAAGCTCAAAATCTCTCAAGCTCTAACCGTTTTCGAGACAATTGTCAACTTCCGGCTTTTGACTTTGAGCATGGCCGAGGAGTTCAAGGTCTCCAAAGTACCTCTTACATGTGATCTTGTAGGTCCAAAGGGTCGAAAATAAGCCCTAAATGCTATATCTGTAACCGTTTTCGAGATAATGGCCCACTTTTTTCGAGATAATGGCCCGTTTCTTGACATGGAGTATTTTCGAGGATGTCAGTCGTTCTCTAAGGTCATGGTTAAAAAAATGCTGATTTTACGACGTCTAATCACCCTCTATCAGCGAGCCAAATTTCATCACTCTTAAGCAATTTAGCTCTTTAGCAAAACCCATATGCTGCAGCCAACTTAAACTTGCACATGCAAGAAGCTGAGAGAAGAAAATGAATTTTCACTATCAAGAAAAAAAGCACCAACGGCTGCTGCACAAATTCATATAAGCCTTGACAAAGTTCGAACACTTGTCAAGTGTTAAAAAAACCAAACGCTGCAGCCAACTTGCACCAAAATATCCGCAGATGGGCCAACCGTTCCGATCTGCAGATAGGAAGCAACTGAAATTCCGGAAATTGGATTGTCCCATCTGTGGATCGCCAAACGGGAGGTCGATCTGCAGATAGGCCTCCCGTTTGGCGATCCGGAAACGGGGCAGGCCCATCTGCAGATGGGACTGATCAGCAGATCGGGCCCAACAAATACACCGAGGCTGATATGCCAGTTTAAACTACTGCTCTCATCTTTCTTGCCGCCTGTATCACAAATTTGTTTTGTCGTCTGTTATTGAAAAATTAAGCGAATTAAAAAAAATTACAGGAGGATCAACTAGACATACCGAACTTTATCACATCCCAATTTCATCTTTCTAGCCCTAACGGCCTCTGACTAGTTCCACGGACAAACTTGAAAAAAAACGAAAAAAAAAAATGCCACAACTGGGGCTAAAATTTCCGCACAAATTCAATACACTGGGGAATTTTGGCAAATCCCCAAGTGTAATACCATTCACATTATCCAAGAAGCGCTTTCTTGTGTGTTCAACTTCATCTTTCTTTTGGAAAGCGATACCAACAGGGGGTCAAAAAATGCCAGGTGAGGGGGGGGGGGGGGAGATAGAATAGTCTATCTTCTCAGCAGAGGAGAAATGGGTGTTCTATATCAACCCCCAACCCCCATCCCCCTCCCTCCTAGGACATACTATGTCAGGCCCCCCTCCCCCCCAACATACTATGTCAACCCCCCCCCCCCTCCTCGTGGGAAAATTTTGTGTTTTTTGCATATTTAGCCGTTTCAGACAATTCTGAACATTTTTGTTTTTTTGACCTCCTGACTCCCCCCCCCCCCCCCCCCACTCCCGTGAGAAATTATTTTGCCATATGGCTAGCATGACAACTTCAACAGCGCATAACTTCAAAACTATCTGACTGATTTGAACCGTTCTTTCACTAAAACATTCAGCAACACTTGGTTGTTGTTGGTTGGTTGGTTGTCTCTCTGTTAGTTGGTTGGTTGTTAGTTGGTTGGTTATTGTTAGTTGTTCTTGTTGGTTCGTTGGTTGGTTGGTTGTTGATTGGTTGTTGGTTTGTAAGTGGGTTGGTTGGTTAGTTGTTGTTGGTTGGTTGGTTGGTTGGTTGGTTGTTGTTGTTGGTTGTTAGTTTGGCTGTTGGAAGATGGGAAGTGAAAATTTGAGGTAAGTGAAATTTTTTGTTATGTATGTTTATTTGTTGTGTATTTTTTTCTTTGGTTGGTTATGTGGGGAGACCGAGCCTATTCAAACATGTGTTCGAGTGGCAAGCCCATTCAAATATGTGTTCGAATGGCAAGCCCATTCAAACATATGGTAAAGTTATTTTTCTAAACATATTAGGACATAGTGTGCCCAATCTCGAGTGTGGCATCTCCCTATAGAGCATAAAAGGCACCCGCCCTCAGACGTAACAAACATTCTGTATGAAAAAACTGAAGAGTGAACATGTCTGCAGTGAGTGAACAACAACTACCATCTATGGCAATGCCTGCAGAAAAGTCTGAGACAATTGGTGAAATATCAACTGCAAGTGATGGTTAACATTTCTGAATATATTACGAATCATACATCTGGGAGGTTATATCCTACCAAAAAGAGAATTTTGTTGTTATTGAAAGATTGGCATTTGCTGAAGAAGCAAATGACATTAATATATCTCATGCTTCAGAAAACTGATGTATAAATGTAGTCACAGTCAGAAGATGGTTCAGTTGAACTCATTTATAATCATGAATTCAAAGGTGAAACTATCTCTAGATCGATCACTTGAATGGATTGACCGTCTGTTATCGTAGAACTTATGCCTAATATGTGGACTTTGATAAAAACTATGAATTAACATTATAAAACCATGTTGCTGTGAAAGTGATTGGATTGGATTAATGTTAAGTCAATTTTTATAACATTTGCAAACTTATATCAATTTAAGTTCTTGTGAGTGGACTCATATGTTACATGTATTAACATAATATGTATTTGAAAGTAGTGTATAAATGGGGGTTCTACCACAGCCGCCATCTTGGAATGGTTATGTGCCAAGCAGCGTAAAAATATTGATCCCGAAAGTTATTTGTTATTGAAAGTGATTGCTATACTGCCCGGTATGTCAATAAGCAATTTCTATGCATAGACGTGACGTGGAAGTGACGTCACACTGCAGAAGTGCCGTCATACTGCGTCATAAAATGGTTGTTGATGTTATTTAATGAATACAATTTACGGGATAAAATACAGTATTTGTAAAATAAAATACAAAATAAAATTTCGGGATGAATATTTTGTTTTTATCATAATTGTGCATAAGTGTAAATATTTGCAATATTAAATAAAAACACAAATGATGCTTTTCAACTTTTTATCTTTCTCATACAATAGTTGACTATAATACATAATAATACGACACGTCATTATGATATATGATATATGGTTTACGGGTGAATTAACACCACGCCAGGGACCTTAGCTTCTTGCGACTGCATATATTTAACATCAAAAGCAAGACATATATTAATACACTGAAATACAGAACGCTTAAGTTAATAAAATATTACAACATTTGTTGATTTATAATGTCTTTATTATAAAGTTTAGTCAAATAAGTCTATTTTTCTTCATCTGTTTCACTCTGTTGCACTCACTATCCATGCCACTTTCTTCATCACTGCTGTCATCCTCCTTCTCCTCCTTATCTAGTAGCTCTTCAACGAATGCATTGCTTTTCCTTATAGCCGCCTTTAGTGCCTTTGAATACTCATAATGTTTTTCATCAACAAAGTAATTAAAGTCCTCTAAAATGGTTGTTGCTGTTTTCTAGACGTTGGGTATATTTGAATAGCTTCATAAACAGTTGTTTTAGTCGGCGTTTATAAAGGGGTCAGTCATCATTTGCTCTTTCACGCGCATCTTCAAGTCCTTGTTCTTAATGTTCTAAAACCTTTTCTTGAAATGTGTCATCATAGTCATCGTTCATCGTAGACTTCTTGAACCATATCATGCCAAACAGGGTATTGTTTTACTCACTGTCAGAACTGCTTTCAGAACTGCCCGCATCGGCATCCTCACAACACTGCTCCATATGTTTGACTAAAGCTTCTTCGCTGTTGCATAATGCACCATATTCTGTATAAGCATGTGCATTAATTTTAGCCATATTGACTCTTTGACTTTCCATAGGAGACTCATCTAAAGTTTCCGTGATAGGTGGTATTACAGGGTTTTCCATATCCATTTCCCATTCTTCATCCACTTCTGAAGTGTATGCTTTCTTTAAATGCCCTTTAAGACTTTGTGGCCAGTCGCAAGATTTCGGACAAATGTTGCATTTATGCATCTTTTCGATTCCACATCCATTTTTCAAATGAAAAAAGTCTTTGAACGTAAATATATCAAGACAACCATCACCACCACCACCACCACCACCAACAACAACAACAATAACAACAACAACAATAGACATTACTCCATTACGTCATTTCTGGTCAGTAATACTACCAGTTTTTTTCTATAATTTATGCCAATTTGATTTCCAAGTTCCCAATGTCGTAGGGAGATGTCACACTCGAGGTTGGACACACTATGTCCTAATATGTTTAGAAATAACTTTACCACATGTTTGAATGGGCTCGCCATTCGAACACATGTTTGAATGGGCGCGGTCTTCCCACATAACCAACCAAAGAAAAAAATATATATAACAAATAAACATATATAACAAAGAATTTCACTTAAATCAAATTTCACTTCCCATCTTCCAACAACCAACCAACAACCAACAACAACCAAACAACCAACAACAACCAAACAACCAACAACAACCAACCAACCACCAACAACAACAACCAATCAACCAACCAACAATCAACCAACAACCAACCAACATCCAAGTCTTGCTGAACGTTTTAGTAAAGAATGGTTCAAATTAGTCAAGTAGTTTTAAAGTTATGCGCTGTTGAAATTGTAATGCTAGCCATAGGGCAAAAATAATTTCCCACGGGGGGGGGGGGGGGGGGAGGTCCAAAAACCAAAAATGCTCAGAATCGTCTGAAGCGGATAAATCTGCACAAATCATAAAATATTCCCATGGAGAGGGGGGTGGGAGGTCGGGATATGGACCACCCATTTTTCCCCTACTCTTCTCCCGGGGGGAAGCTGTACAGGGGGCAAGATATACTGTTACACCGGTCATAAGACCACCACCGAAATGAAAGTCATTTTTTCCTGATTTTTGTTAATTTATTTTTCTTGGTGCGGAATTTGCAACCAAATTTTCCACAGATGTGGTTTTTCTCCATCAGTTGCCCAAATAATCGGGGTTGTGGATGGGGGAGAGGGGGCTCTTCCACCCATCATCTTCACACTGTTTACCTGCTGGCTTATTTACACCTAGGGAGAGTGACATAAATATTTATCACATCACCGTTTGGGCGAGGATAGTGGTCATCGCTCCGTCAAAGTTCCCTTTGAGCCATAGAGTAGCATAGGAGATGCATGAAGTCAATTTTCGTGAATATACCTCAAAAGAAGGCGGTAAAAACTAGTGCGCTTCTGAATATGCCATACTTCATGTCGATTACCTAGCAAAAGGATTAAACACTTCGAAAGGGCTACGCTTCAAAAGGGACTAAACTTCATCATGTCTCTACCGGAAATAACTTCAGTTTTGGTAACTAACCTATTTATTTTATATTTTTTCACCTTTGCCGTTTAAAATTTTCAATTTATTTTATTTGTGTCGTGATTTGTGTGATCTTAGTTACTGATGTTTAAATTACACCCAACACAGATTTCTTACAATTGTCCACTCCGGTTATTGAACTTGGGATCTGATGTTTCAGTTGGGACACCCCAAATTCAATCGCAATCTACGGTTTTCTAAATTAAGCGACGGATGTTTTAATTACACATCATGCGAATTACTTAAGTCCTTTTCAAGTTAAATTTACTCCGCGTAGACATCTGAAGTTTGGTCTTTCTGTAGGTCTAATTTTCCCCACGTAGACATTATGAAGTTTAGTCCTTTTGAAGCGTAGTCCTTTTCTAGTTTGGTCCTTGTGCGGTCTAATTTTCGCCACGTAGACATTACGAAGTTTAGTCCTTTTGCCAGGCTCTCCTTCAAGTCCTCATTTTCGTAATCGCTACGCAACGAAAATTAACGTCACGTCTAAAGAGCGTTTTCATCAAACGTTTGTTCAATGAATGTTTAAGACTTTGAGTAGGCATGTATCTATGGTCGCACATAATATCAAACCAAATTACAACCAGAGTTAATCTTGTTTTTGTGGGCAAAAATCAACGCCTACACATCGGTGCTTATCCAACGCCTACTCAACGTTGTGTTAAATACATTGATTTATGGTCGTAAACAATTAAAACCAAACTGGATGTGGATTCAATGTTGCAATTTGGCCTGGTACTTCCCCAAGTGTAATTTTCACCTCGGTGGCGAAAACATTATAGTTTTCCTGTATAACTGATTTTGAAAGGAGAAAATCCTTGTATGAAAACCCGTGGTGTCGCTGCACTGGGAATTGCAAAAGTGAATGATTGAACGTATAATGCATAAAAACTAATAAATGAATAAATAAATGTCTGGATAAAAATAGGTATAATATGAAACAAAATAATTTTATTTTTCACTAAAATAATACTTTTTAGCGGATTAATCGAATGAAACCAAGATGAAAATTTTCCACTTGCTCTGACAGGTGTAAGTTTTGATATAAAAACAAGTATTAATATGATTAAAACGCCTCTACTGTTCTTTGAATCTGTGAACAAGAGGTTTAAGAAATAAAAAATATGCTAGATTTAACAATACACCAAAAAAATCTTTTACACGAAAATTAAGCGAATAACACCAACTGCAGCCCATAAGACAAAACACGGAAATGGCTGCGAACTGTCACTTTTTAGTTTCCCTGTTATGCGATAAATGCCTTTGGAAATGAACAATTTAAACTGCGCTGGAGATTTCTGCGCATTCACACAGAAAATTGTTATCTGGTCGATTTGAAACTTGCTTTTGAAGGTGTTTTATTTTTCACTGTGTGACAGGGTCCTTGAATGAGAGATAATTTTCATACACTTGAAGAATAATGATTTTTTAAAGTTTCGGAATACTTGTTAAAACTTCAGAGCTTATGAATTTAATGCTATGTTGAAAAGCGTCTCTTAAACACTCATTTTTGCCAGGTGTTTTCTTTATTTGTAGATTTTTCTTTTTGGTTTGTTCCCCGAACAATCCTCGTTCGAGTTAAGACGCAGTCTTAAATTGGCTCCATGACCACCAAAGTCTCCCATATTTGTGTTTCTCAAACATATTGAAAGGCCAGATGAGCCAATCAACAATTTTTCTTCCAACCACCAAGCTGATTATTATATATATTTGGTAACGTAAATTTGCCATAACGTAAAATAATGGATGCCGTTCGCATTCGGTTAGACTTGTATTATGCTGCCTGGAAGATACGGCAACACTGTAAACTCAAGCCCTTTCTGTAGCAGAGACTTCCTAGGATAACTATTAGAGTGTGACTCCAATGAATGCGGCCTTGCAAACAAACCCCATAATTTTTGACGATGTGGGGTAGAACCGACGAACTTCAATGCACACCCAATGAGAGATAATGTGAAGATATCCGGTTATTAAGGTTTATTTATTGCAACCGGGGTAAAAAAGGGTAAAACATGTCGTGGAAGTTTTACTATTCATTTATTTCACTGTTTCAAGTAACTGTTGGGGAACAACCCAGAATTATACTTGCACGAAAAGGATGGTAACGGGCATAAAAATAACAGGGGTTAAGCACTAGTATTTCAACACTTTTCATGCAATGCATAAAACAATCTGAAAAAAATTAAAATGTAGAGATACTGAGATATTAATAGATTATGGTTAAAATATATTAATATTTGCGTGACTAGGTTTTACATTGTTTTTGCTTTGTACGAGTAAACTGCATTGTATTGCAAGTGACCTAAAGAATATTTTTCGTGACAAAAGTAGAAGTACAGCGCAGCTGAAAATGTATCTTTTATAGGGCGTGGATGTTTAACCTTTGAGCTTGGAATGTGATACGCACTTGCTCAATACCATAGTGAACTGGAACTTAAAGAACAAAATGGTGAGTTTTGACTTTTTAATATATTTTTTTTCAAACTCTGTGGCAATTTTTATGAAGCTATAGAACTATTACTTGATATAAAATCAATACGCCGAATCGTCAAAATCTCCTTAGTTCTACGCCTGCATCTAAACAAGAAAAGCGTTCTGTGGTCAGATGTCAACATCGGTGAGGCGAAACTGTGCAATCCCGTTTTCACGCCTAGTGTCCAAGTTAGAGATCAATAATTATGTAAAGATACTAGATACTTAAAATTCAACTTTAATTGTTGATGATATCTAAAATTCTCCAATAAATATGAAAATTGAAATGTCATAGGAAACAACGTCTTTTATTTGCCTTTAGAAATGAACATCGTTGGTAGGAGCGTTTTCAATTTCAGATTTATAGAATAGCACTTATTTGGAACGACAGAGCCTTTAACATAAAAAGCAAGCACACATAAAACAGGACGCTTTTCTTTTACTTTTATTTATATCTGTCGCAAGAAAAGTGTAGTTTTTAAGGACGCGATTTTTGCCATTGCGAAATGATAACAAACTGCAACTAGGCTTGGCGCAATGTTAGTCAAAAAAGCTTCTTTTGAAAAGGCCACATCAAATTCTCCTTCTTCTTTTTCTCTGTGCTACACTTTTGATGAACTGTTTGTGATTAGGTGAACTACTATTTATATGATACGCTGGGGGGGGGGGGGTCAAAATTTAAATATATTTTTATATAATTACAGTCACATTTAAATGGTTTAAATGATACTTCCATGTCTTTTATTCAGTTTATCATACTTCTAAACAAATAAGAGATGTCTGTAAATCAATTGCTAAGTAAATAAGACAGATATTTAATTAGTTGTTGCACATATGTTCTTCAACTGATAGTTAAATGAATAAACAAATAACTTATTATTTAAGGATATTCCTTTTTAGAATAATAAATATACATTCAATGCGTTCTTCTCACATATATTCATCACTTTATAAATAAATGTTTTTGAAAACAAAAAAAAACTGGTACATATTATCAGTGGGGAAAATATGCGTCTATCTGTTCATAATGTGCGTTTTTAATAACTATCTATTCGGAGGTTGACACTGACATACGGCAAAGTTTATGGAAAATTATATAATGCTGTCGGGTTTCAATAGAGGTGTATGCTTGATTTCAAAACTTATTTCCTCTTCTAGTTTTTGCCAAATACTCTTTTCAGTTTCGAAATCCGGCCTTCGATAACTCTGTCCTTATCCCGATTGTGAACAATTTAGCAATGTGAGTTTGTGAATACAAATGAATTCCTTGCTTTTTTTTTTGTTATAAACTTTATAAGACACATGTGGTAGTGCTCTTCAGTTTGTGAACCCGTAGACTGTACAGTTTACAACACGCTGCATGCAGGGCTTGTTCCAGGGATTGTTAACAAGGCATCTGCTGGTCTTGAAAACTTTTTTTTTGGATGATTTTTTTCGGTTTCTGAAATCTTACAAAGTAAGTGAATGTCAGATATATAAAACACTTTCCGGTTTCCCATCTCATTTCCATCTCGTCGTCCTGATATTCGAAACAAGTTTAAATGGGCAATGTTTGCAAGGTGTCCGACCATCGCCAATTTACGTACGTCCTGCTGCCGCACTGGTATCCAGACATTTCCCAACTGGACATTTTCCAACTATTTTTAAACCGGACATTTTCAAATCGCATCTTTTTTCTGAAAAATATTAAGGAATGTGCAAGATTTATTTTTATAAATTTGTTACATTATTATTACTTTTAATTGATGTGCGATTTTCCCATCGACATACTTATTCATGCGTCACAATGTTGGGATCTCGGTTCTAGTGCAATTGCGACAACTGAAATCCTCGCTCTTGATTTGATTGCCTTGGATTAAGAAGAGATATTATTAACATAAAGGAATAACAGAAGAGCCCGTGGCCGAACGAAAACCTATCGAACCGTTCTTGTGTGGAGTAGGGTATAATATCAGGTGGTGTAAAGAAACGGAAGCAGGAGACCCAGCAAACATTAATACGTTAGAATGACGTTGGGCCGACGTCGTGACCCGACGTTTCCGACGTCGGACTGACGTGCCGGTTTTGGTTGTATATGAAATGGAACCGACGTCGGGTTTTCAACGTCAGAATGACGTCGGGTTCCGACCTAAATCCGACGTCGGAATTAAGTCGGTTTTAGGCTGTATAAGAAATTGGAACCGACGTCGGATTCCGACCTGAAACTGACTAGAGTTATATAATTAATAGATAATTAATTATTCAACTGCTGTTGTGAAATACATACGAAAGGATTTTCCATATAAATTTTTACAATCTAAGAAGAAAAATACCGACACGCCAGCAAAATTCTAAAATTTTCATGTAAAAATTACGTTTTTTTCTTCCTCTTTTTCAAAATAATTTCCATTTCCGGTGAGCGAAAATAATGTTCATCGCTTTTTGGTCGTTTTTGCAACGTCGGAATGACGTCAGAAAACAAACGTCACCTCGACGTCGGAATAAAGTCGGGTTTTAGGGTAATAGGTGAGAATATGGTTGTGAAGTCGTCGCGACCAAACTAAACCTTTTGTCAACCAAAAAAAGACGTCGGTTGTTTGCTGGGGAGTGATGAGTAGAAATTGTTGTGAATATTCAAAATGTTATTGTGGCAAGAAAATATTGTGGCAAGTTTTATTGTATGAGCTTAATTTTGATTTGTGTGTTTTTTTATGTAATAAAGTCTAGATAGGGGTAGAATTTATTTCATTTTCTTTACACACGCTTTACATTAAAAAATGATGCGGTTGGAAATTGTTTCATTTGACAAATAGTTGGAAAATTTCCGGTTGGCAAGTGTCTGATTGGGAATTGTCGGTCGAAAAGTGTCCGATTTGAAAATGTCCGATTGGAAAGTGTCCCGGATTCAGAGAACTTTCTAGAGGGTACTTTGCACTTTTTGAGATTATAAATTTTAAATTTTTGATTGAAAAATATTTATGTTGATTTCATCCTACCTTTAGAGCAATGGGATGATTTATTCGTGTGTATTGTAGTTTACATATTCGGTTTGGTACTTCTATGTTGAATAAGCCAAATGAATGGAGCTGTTACCACACAACCCTTTTCTGTGCAGAACAATAAGGTAGCTATTTTTATTATCGTTGATAAACATTTCCAAAAGCGTGTTTGGTACTAAGCCATAAATTGTACAGGTTGATTTCTTCTACTTCTTTTCTTCGTTTCAAAAAAAAGTTGTGCCCATATGCCATGTGAATTTCTAAAATTACACAAAGCTAAAAGCCATACTGCATTTTGCTAGGATTACAGGGTATAAAGAAGAAGCCGCCACCGAAGGCCAAGGGACAATAACACCCAGAGTTATTTATGATAGACGCATCTAGTTATGCCGTTTTAAAAAGTCCTTTGACATTTGACGGACAAATTCTTCAGAAAAATGTTGATTTTAGTACAAAAAAATGCTTCATTGAAATTTTTTCTTAATGTTTTCAGTGGTTTCTGTTCCTTGTCGCAGCGACTATTTCTCTTTTAAAATGCACAGGTAGTTACCATTTGTTTCTTTTTTTCGTAATTACAGTAACAAAGAAGGCTCACACTTTTGAATATATTCTACGTCCATTTCATAGTGTTTATTAAATTTGTCATTCTCAACATGTGTTTTGTCGCTGGTTTATTCGTGTATGTAAGAATTACATTTTGTAAATTTCATTATTTAGATAAATATAATAAAAAAAAACAAAGAAACGAAATCTCACAGTAAAGACGTGGCTAAACGTTAATAACAAGAAGGAACTGTGTTTTATTTCGAACGTCTTCAACCTTATCCATTGCCTTCAGTTTATACTTTCCAACTTTCCAACATTGTGATCAGTCCGTCTTCTGCTCTGTCATAACACCTTTTTCTCTGGTCTAGAACGGAGAGACAAACGGCAGTGATGTCTGTCCAACTTCTCCTTCATTTGTCACCGTTTCTTGCAACTGACACGTGGAAAAACTTGCAGTAACTTCCGATGGTACGCCAAAAAAAAACAAAAACAAACACTCTTGTGTTACAGATGGAGTTGTGCTCGTCTCATGTGATTTCAACGATGACAACGACCCTTTGTGCGGCTTTATGCAAAGCAGCATCGACACAGCTAGCTGGACGAGGCGGAGGGGGCCGACGCCCAGTGACGACACCGGACCGGATGGGGACAACCCTTCCGGCAACGGTACGTTTGTTGTTATCCATGCTTGACTCTTAACAACTGGCAGTAATTTGCTAGGTAGGAAGGAAGATTTCACCAGACCGGTTGTGTATGCAAAAAACATCATTACCTGTACCTTTTCGGGTCAACAAAGACTCACCTGTATTTTCCAAGATATCAATTATGCAAATAATCTTATTCTTGATCCTTCTAATTTAATAGCTCTGGTGTTTGGCTAATTCTCGTTTGAATGTGAAATCTTTTCAGATTAAATGTGAACCTGCCAAAATACAGTTCTTTTTAAAACAAATTTCCTTCCAAATGAAACCAGACCGAACTCCTCCAGTTGGAGTGACTCAGTTCGAACTTGGACACCCGGAAACGATCGAAGGAAAATGATTGAAATTTACTGCCACTTCAGAATAAGGACTCCCAGTTTATTTTCATGCCAGTCGCCTCATAGCCTCGTGTCGGATCTTTTAAGACCTAAAGGCTCAACACTCGTTCTTGCCTAAACCGTTTTCGAGATAATGATTAGCGTTAAAAAGATATGCACATGTTTGCGCAATTGACCTTGACCTCCATGATTAAGGTCAACCAGAACCAGAAAATAAGCTTATTAAGAAAAGAAATGCACGTATTTGCGCAATTGACCTTGACCTCCATGATAAAGGTCAACCAGAACCAGAAAATAAGCTTATTAAAAAAAGAAATGCACGTATTTGCGCATTTGACCTTGATCTACATGATTAAGGTCAACCAGAACCAGAAAATAAGCTTATTAAAAAAAGAAATGCACGTATTTGCGCAAATGACCTCGACCTCCATGATTAAGGTCAAGCAGAACCAGAAAAAAGCTTATTATATATTCGCTTATGCCAATTGTCTCATTTTAATAACAAGCTTAAAAAATGACCTCAACATCTCTAACAATTTTCAAGATAGTTGTCAATTTTTGGTTTTGAGCTTTAACCTTTACCTCCAAGTCAAAGTGACCTGGGTACCTCTAATGTAACATATTTTAAGCCAAATGCATTGAAAACAACCATGGAATGCTGTTTTAGCATTTAATGCTTAATTTTGATATCAAAATATAATTAAAGATATCAATAAATCAATGTAGATCCCATTAATTTAATTGTTTTGCCATCTAAAATTGAATTTTTGATTGCACAAAAATTTACAAACTTAAAAAACCTTAAGGGAGACACACATTTATATAATATTTAACGAATCATCAATTAAATTTTGGAAATGAAAACTTGAATTAATGATATCAATAATAACAACACATTTTTTGAAGTCACGAATTGCTTCTTTTTTGTAAAGTAAACTTAAAAAGAAGGGATTCTATGGAATGCCATTTTCACATTTATTAGGGAATTATTGATATCAAGAATAAATTTTTGATTTCAAAATTTGAGTTTTTGATATCAAGAATTAATTTTTGATCTAAAAATTCATATTTTGATATCAAGAATTAATTTGTGCTATCTATAATTATATTTTTGATATCTCTAAATGTATTCTTGATCTCAAAACATAATTCTTGATATCAATAAATATTTATAGAGATATAGAAATATTTAGAGATATCAAGAAATATTTATTGATATCAAAAATGATCTAATGATATCTAAAATTAATTTTTTGAGATCCTAAATTCAATTTTTGATAGCAGAAATGAAGCAGTTGATAGCAAAATATCCATTTTTGAGCTCAGTAATTTAATTTGACTTTTATTGATTTCATGAATTTAGTTCATATATCGTTATTTCAGAATAAGACTTTTTTAATTTGTATTTTGAACTCTGCAACTGATTTTTTAATTTCAAAAATTGAAGTTTGATATCAAAATATCAGTTTATTTTTCATATAAAAAGTCAGAAACACATATCTGTAAATAAAATAATGACTAGTCCTTACATTA
Organism: Protula sp. h YS-2021; assembly: GCA_949752745.1. Lineage (NCBI taxonomy): Eukaryota > Metazoa > Annelida > Polychaeta > Sabellida > Serpulidae > Protula > Protula sp. h YS-2021. Next base: position 82,263,723 of record OX457025.1, on the reverse strand, counting down.
TGCAGAATCATTCTTTTAATTTTTGCCTTTATAAAAAAAGCAATTCTTGAGATCAAAAATCCTGTTGTAATTATTTATCAACAATTCAAGTTTTCATCCCCAAAATTCAATTGGCGATTCGTTAGATTTTATATAAACGTGTGTCTCTCTTAAGATTTTTAGGCTTGTAAAATTGATTTTTTGATATCAAAAATTAATTTCTGCCATCTAAAAATCAATTAATGATGGCAAAATATAAATTAATGAAATCTACATTGATTTATTGATATCTTTAATTATATTTCTTATCAAAATAAGCATTAACTGTTAAAACGGCATTCCATAAGATTCTTTATACAAGTAGCAGTCATTATGTTATTCACAGATGTATGCTTCTGAATTTTTTATGTAAAAATAGACTGATATTTTGATATCAAAAATTACTTTTTTGAGATCAAAAACTCCACTGCAAATTTCAAAATAGAAATTTCAAAAGTCTCACTCTGAAATAATGATATCTGAAATGAATTCTTGATATCAGTGAAATGAACATAAATTATTGAACTCAAAATTGGTATTTTACTATCAAATATTTCATATTTGCTATGAAGAACTGGATTTTTAATCCTTAAAAATCAATTTTATAGATCATTAAATTATTTTAGATATCAATAAATATTTGTTGATATCTCAAAATATTTATGCATATCAAGAATTACTTTTTAGAGTACATTTAGAGATAACAAAAAAACGTAACTACAGATAGCAAAAAAATAGTTGTTCATATCCGAAAAATCTATTTTTGAGATAAAAAATTAATTCTTGATTTCAATAGTTCCCCAATAAATGTGGAAATGGCATTCCATAAACAACCACATTTAAGAGCGCAATTTCCAAGTAAAAAAGTGTTTTTTGTTTCAGGACATTACCTTTATATGGAGGCTTCCGACTTTGGTCCTGCCGATACCGCCATTTTGGACGTAAATTTTCCATTAGCACAGGCACGGTGTTTGACTTTCTTCTATCACATGCGCGGCCAGCATGTCGGCAGTCTGTCAGTCCGGGAAAGACATGCCGGCACTTTGATAAATGTAGACAGAGAAATATTCAGAAGAGAGGGAGAGTTCACTGGTGCAGGTAAAATTCCCCGTTCAGAATATGCTTGCCGCAATTCAATCGTTTTTGTTTTTTATTCTTTTCTATCTTCCAGTTTCTTCCACAATAAAACAACGAAAAAATATAAAAAGAAAAACATGTTTTACGAAAAATGACCAGAAAGGTTAAGTAACAAAGGCACTCATTTGCTTATGCTGTAACTAATCCGGCACCCTTTCCAACCATCAATTTCCCCGAAATTGTCCTAATATTTTCAAACTATTGCTGACGTAGCCATAATGTCGTTGGCCTAATTGTCGTGTCCCAAATCTCGCTGACCTATTTTGTCGGGATAACATTAAAACAGTGCTAGTTAATATCTAATTCTTAATCACAAGCTATAATCCCAGAGGAGTCACTCACGTACCAAGTGATTACCATGGGTGTCCATGACCTTTTAAACGACCCCTATATGCGGACTGCTAATTTTAAAATAATAACCCCTTTTAAACCAAACGCAGAGAGCAATTCTGAAATGTCGCCCCATCTTTGTGTGAAACGCGGAGTACTGAATGACAATTAAGCCCCTTTTTTAACGAAATTGACACCCCGCGCGTACGGTGTCTGGTTTTAAAATTACTCCCCCTCCCCTCCCCAATCATTTCTCTGCTTTTATTCTAATACACGTATGGTAACGCCTGTGATACTAAGTGGTCCCTGGGGCTATAACAACGTGGTTTCATGTTCACTGGACCTATGACGGTGACAATAGCACCATACAGTAAAACCTTAGATCCGGACGTCCTCGATAAACAGGAAAACTCGCCATAGCGGACAGATTTATTTTTCTTTAATTTTCCACTCTTTTCCATAATAAACCTAAATAAATCGGACACCTCACTATCCCGCACACCGGACACCTTGTTTGGTTCCAAATACAAGGTTTAATGTATAAAGAACCCTAGATAAGACGCTTGGGATAAAACCCGGGTATGTATGTACCGGAACATGCATTGTTTGCTGTTTTTTTAAGGGACCAGCATGCGTGCACGGTGTTGTTTTATGGTATCGGCATTTACGGTTAAGAGACATAACACAGTCTATTTCGGACTTTCATTGAATGAACACGCAAAATAGTTTGCAGTTCAATTAGGCTTGATGACTTTAAGGCATCTAACGGGTGGTTGAATAACATTACGTTTTGAGTGAGCATGCGTTAATCTTGATTCGGTCAAAAACTGGAGAAAGAAAAATTATATACCGTTACTGACTGACGCGATTGATAGAACTATATTTAACATGGATGAAATTGGGTTGACTTGTGGTTTGAATGATTGCATGGGGAATTAGCTATGGTTTGAGTCAGTAATTAATAATACCTAACGGAATCCGGACGCACAGAAAGAACTGACAGTCAGCGAAAATCACGTAATTTTATGAGAAATATTGTATTAAACAACAACATACATTTTATGCCGCAAATATTGGCTAAAATGGGGGGGGGGGGGGGGGGGGGGGGTAAAGCAAATTTCCGCATAGGGGGATTTTCTACGGGCTATGGCAAAATGCAGAGGGGGGCGTTTGCAGTTGTCAAAAAGGGGTGGATTTATTCATGGCATTTTCTCCCTCGTGGAACTTTCCTCCACTTCTAAACACATCATGTTTCACGTTGAAAAGATAAATGAAGTGTGAAATGCATAATTTCTTTGTGTAGTGATATTGCGTGGAAGTGTGGAAAATTAGGGACCCTCAATAAACAGACACCTCGCTAAACCGAACAATATAGCTCAGTTCCGTTGTTCCGGTTTATTGAGGTTTTATTCTAAGTCGTGTCTGGAATATCAATATTATTATATACCTTAATATTTTAAATAAGAATCGTGAAAATTCCAGGTATTTTTAGTATGCAGCTCTAGAACTTATTTCTGAAATTTTGTATTAAGGTAAAATAGAATATACTTTTTTCTTTTGATAAGGAGAGAAAATTCTAGTGCATGGGCATCAGTGGTACATTGTAGGTGTTTATGGGTGGCCAATGATGCTGGATGAATTTTAATTTTCATAATTTTGGTTGATTCAATGCGTATCTGTGCGTGTGTTTTTGTGATTAAGAATGTCAATGGCTTGCTTACTGTCACGTGTTTATGTGTATATTGTGTGATTATGTGTGTGTGCATGTTTATGTTTATGTCTGTGTGTTTATGATGCGCAGACGCATACCGATTGCACAAGGCTGAGGTGCCCATCAGTGCACTGTGTCATGTGTTCATGTCTGGGTGTGTATGTTTATGTGTTTATGCGTATGTTTATGTGTTTGTATGTGATGCGAAGAGGCAAACCGATAGCACGAGGCTGAGGTGCCCATCAGTGCACTGTGTCATGTTTTTATGTGTGTGTGTATGTTTATATGGTTATGGGTATGTTTATATGTTTCTGTGTGATGCGCAGACGCAAACCGATGGCACAGAGCTGAGGTGGCCATCAGCGCAGACGCATCGTTCATCCAAGTCATTGGAGTGCATGGAGGAGAGGACATAGAGCAACCATTTGGAGACATTGCAATTGACGACATCACCATAGATTCTAATGCATGTGGAGTCACTGTGGAATCCACTACCAGGCCTACAACCCCTGACCCCGGTAAGTGTTATTTTGGTAACATGTAAGGCTTATTCACGAGTAAAAGTTGACCTGTATTTTAAGTCATAAAATAGAACACTTTTTTACTTTCCTTTTTCCTATCTTACGATCGCAAAAACTGTCAATGAAGAGTTTACATGTCTGCTCCACTAATTTATATGAATTTGATATGCCTTTCAATATTTGGATTTTTAAAAGATGTATTCGCTCTTTTTAGTTTTTACCATACAAGGGTTATACTTACTGTTACATGGGTACTTTTCATATGAGACTTCTGTTGTCATTGTGTTAAGTAATAGGGAACACAACAATGCCATGTCATCTTTCTTAGTCGCCAAAACTGTGTGGAAATTTCCAAACATTTCATTGTTTGAGTTTTTTAATTTAGTGGATGCCATTTGTTTCAATTTTAGTAATTTGAAGGGAAACAGATGAATTAGTTCAGTTGCACTGATTTATCTGATAGCATTTTCTGTTTAAAAAAACTAGACTTGCACACACTCATACAATCCATAATACGGCTGACATTTTTGCGACAAAGGATATGTAACAGTCAGCCGAAAGTATAAAACAAGGGGGTTGTGGTTATTCTTTTCTATAACAAAAAACATGTTAAAAAGGCCAAGCAGAGCAGTGCTTTGAAATTTAAATTACAGTAAAAAGGACAGCGTCGGGAACGATATAATTTGTCCGGATTGGAAAAGTGTTCGGATTACTCAGGGTATGCTATAATGACTCGGTTTGCTTGCTAACCATTTTTGTAATGCAGGAAATCAGCGCCCAACACCCCCACGCGTGACTTGTCACCGTGTTCTGTCCCACAGAGAAAGCAAGTTCGAAATACCGATGGTGATCTCGCTAGAATAAAATACCGCAATTTGTATATGTTAGCGGATACCAATGGGATTCTGTTGAAATTCTCTCAAAACCTGGAAAATATCGGGATTCTCTGAAGAAACAGTTTAGCTTTCGCATGATTAACAATCATTTTTCCAGAATGCTTGAACAATACTCAAGGTCTTAAAATCAATGCATAAGGGATTCTGCGAATTTTGATATGGAAACTTGAAACAGCAATCTACATTTTAATGCGTAAATATTTTTTCTAAAAGAAATTAAATTCAGGGGGAGGTAAATGTCTACATAGATTACATTGCGCTGGGGTATTTTCTCCGAGTATGGCAAAATTGAGGGGTAGGGGGTTTCTGCAGTTGTCACATTTCTCAACCCTTCCAAACAAATCCTGTTTTCAGTTGTGTGTGTCATTGTAAAAAAATCTGAATTTTGTAAAATACATAATGTCTTTGTACTGCCAAAATAGTGTGATGATATTGCGTTAGAGTGTGGAAAATGCAGAAACTTCAATATATCGGACACCTCGCTAAACCGGGCAATTTAGCTCAGTCTCCTGGGTGTCGGGTTTATCGAGGTTTTAATGTATGTGTAAAAGTGCCCAAATATGGAGTGTGGAGTTTTTTTTTATTTGTAAAGAATGTTGATGGCAAATCTACCGCTGTCTCAATCTGACTCGATTGCGTGAAGTGAAAATCACATTTGTTGATAAAATTGTCAGATAATTTTACAGTTTTGTATATTAATAAAAAAATCCAGAACATACGCCTAGCATGTGCCTAAAAATTGAAAAACTGAATTTTATAGTGTGAGTGATTCAAATCGCTTAGATTTATTTTCATGCTGGGCCATTTTTAATAAATAGATAAAAATTAGCCAAAATGTGGAGAACAAAGCATAAGCCTAAAAATATCTTCATCTAGTGCATGATTTCTTGAAAACCTTGGCACATAGATGCAGCGTTTCTAAAATAGAGATCTGAATCATGTACCAAATTTAAAGTGTCATTGTTTAAAGCTCCGTTATTTCGCCATTTTTCGACAAACAAGTAATAGCTTGATAGCGGGTACTAATATGGCATTCATACCGAATTTAAACCACCCATTGCAAAGCCTAGCGCAGAAATATTTGGAAATCGAAATGAAAATTCTTTTCAAGCTCCGAGACTGTGCCTGTTGTTAAGAAATCTCCACGTAAGTGGTTGTTGAACACAAGTGAATCATTTCTGTGCAATATCATAACGATTCGAGCTACATTCGAATGTAGCAGCATATTGAAGGGTTTCTAACGCACATACATACACACATACACACACACACACACACACACACACACACACACACACACACACACACACACACATATATATATATATATATATATATATATATATATATATATATATATATATATATATATATATATATATATATATATATATATATATATCTCCATATATTCGCACATACATACGTATACACACACACACACGCGCGCACACACACTCATACATACATACACACATACATACGCATTTACCTATGGCGAGATATCACACCTTGACCTTACTACATACAGTTAGGTAAACCTCCTTTCAGGCTAGACATCCGCCCAGATTTAACAATACCATAGCACAGGTCTGCGTTTTTCCCGTCACAGGAGGAGTAAGTGATGAGACGTTCTGTAACTTCGATGACAACGCGAACCCTCTGTGTGATTTCTCTCAGTCTAGCGATGACGACCTTGACTGGGTCAGGAACCAAGGAAGCACAGACAGCCTTGATACCGGTCCAGACAATGACCACACTACCGGCACAGGTAATATCTATCTATCTATCCATCTATCTATCTATCTATCTATCTATCTATCTATCTATCTATCTATCTATCTATCTATCTATCTATCTATCCGTCTCTCTATCTATCTGTCTATCTATCTATCTATCTATCTATCTATCTATCTATCTATCTATCTATCTATCTATCTATCTATCTATCTATTTATTTATTTATCTATTTATCTATCCGTCTATCTATCTATCTATCTATCTATCTATCTATCTATCTATCTATCTATCTATCCGTCTATCAGTCTGTCTGTCTGTCTATCTATCTATCTATCTATCTATCTATCCGTCTATCTATCTATCTATCTATCTATCCGTCTCTCTATCTATCTGTCTATCTGTCTATCTATCTATCTATCTATCTATCAATCTATCGATCTATCCATATATCTGTCTATGCCTCTTTCTATGTGTCTGTCTATCTATTAACTTGCTTAAATATTTACCTACTGATCTGTATGTCTGTCTTTCTATCTCCATGCTCCATTCCCTTGTTTAAACATCGAGATATACAATCCAGGGCTACATTTCAGGATTCTACCTGTACTTCGAGGCCTCGGACGTGGCGCCAGGCACACGGGCAAGCCTCGATTCAGCCCCATTCACATCTGCTCGCTGCGTCACGTTTTTCTACCACATGTTCGGTACTCACACTGGCCGCCTCAGCGTCTCTGAGAGGAACAACCAGGGATTAAACAGAGAAATATTCGTACGGGAAGGATTAAACCGTAAGTTCTTTTGACAAACAAGATGCAAAACCAAAACACAAAAACAAAAACAAACAAAAAAAAACACCCCCACCCAAAAAAAAAAAAGAAAAAAAAAAAAAAGAAAAAAGGAAGAGAACGTGTTTAAAGGATAATTTCTTTTGTCCCTACAAATGACTCAAAGCTTCCGTTGAATCTAGTCGACGCTAGAAAAGTACTCTCCATATCTTTTCTCTCGCCAAACTGCACAGAATTGGAAGTTCCTTAGCCTAGTAAAGAATTTTGCTTACTACCTTGTGCTGACCACATCCATTTACTCCCCCCCCCCCCGAATGGCCTATACGCTTGATTTGCTCATTTCAAGGAACTGTGATTCGTTGGCGCTTTGCAATGGCGTAATGAATAGGTCATAATCTGACTTGTTGTGAGCTTTTAATACAACAGCCAGAGCACTCTCCCCGTGATATTAACAGCTTTGTCCATGAACAATACCCCAGCTCACGAATGCTGATGTCAGGATTTATGACATGCAAGTATAACCTGTAACCATAATTTCAAGACAGTAAGGCTATGTACTTGGAGTCAGTCAGGATTTTAATGCAAAAAAAAAAAAAACAAACAAACAAACAAACAAAGAATGACCGAAAAAAGTAATAACCAGGTGGGGAATTTTTGGGGAATTGCCAAACAAGTAATAGCCAGGTGGGTAGTACTGTTTGAAACTATCACAAAGCAGTAAGTTATTTTCCTAGCGTTAGTTAAGATTTTTCGGGAAAATTGCTTTTTCGCTAATATTTCTGTCAATTATTGGCGAATCACAAGAAAGAAAGAGAGAAAGAGAGAGAGAGAGAGAGAGAGAGAGAGAGAGAGAGAGAGAGAGAGAGAGAGAGAGAGAGAGAGAGAGAGAGGGAGAGAGAGAGAGAGAAACAATAGCGAGGCAGGTTTGAATATCCGCTTTCCTAATTCAAATTTCATGACGGTACGATTATATATACAACATTAGTTAGGAGTTTAATGAGAAATTGATTTTCGCCAATATTCTCTCCAATTTGTCCGAATTACGAAAACAGTAATAGCCAGGTAAGTACGAATGATGGCGATCATTATCTTAAGTTTGAACACAGTAATGAAATTTCCCTGATGTGACTTAAGATTTTACCGATTTTTTCTGTTGCTTTTTTTTGTTGTTAATATTTCAGTCACATTTTCGACAATCACGAAAAAACAAGTAATGTCCGGGTGAATAGTAATGATTTCTACCTTTACTTACAAGTTCAAGACAACGAAGCTGTCTTCCTGGAGTTCGCTAGTTCGCTAAGATCTCACTGATTTTTCTGTTTCTTTCTTTTTTTCAGCCAATGTTTGGTGAATGGGAAAACCCTAGGAGATACTTTCTCAAGAAAATTTCTTTTGGCCAGTATTGCCCCCCCAAGTTTTGGGGAATTGGCAAAAAAGAAATAGCCAGTTGGGCAGTAATGTGTTCTGCTATTATTTAAAATTACCATGCAACGAGGATTTTTTCCTGGAGATCGTTAAGATTTTACAGATTGTATTTATTTATATATATTTTTTTTTGTTTTGCGCCAAAATTTTCACCATTTTTTTGGTCACTCACCATAAAAGGTAATGGCCAGGTAGATAATAATGCTTGCTACCTTTAATAAATTTCAAGAGAGTAGGACTATTTTTCTGAAGTTATTTCTGATTTTACGAAAAAATGGATTTTCGCCAATATATCTACCGATTTCTGGCAAATCGCCAAAACAGGTAACAACGAGGTGGAAACTTATGCACTTTACCTTAAACCAAAATTTTAGAAAGTTTTAATGAAAACTATAAGAGGTACCTTTTCAAGGAAAATATTTTAAGTTCGCTAAGATTTACGAAAAAAAAACAAATTCGTTTTCTCCAATATTCCCTCCAATTCTTGGCGAATCGCCAAAAAAGTAACAGCCAGGTCTGCACTTATGCATATCACCTATATCACCTAATAGCCAGGTAGGTAGTAACGCCTGCTACCTTCACTTAAAATGTTAAGACTGTAAGTTTTCATGGAGTAAGTTAAGATTCTACTTTATTTTAGTTTTTCTCCCAAATTTTCACCCCTTTTTGGCCAATCACAAAAAATTGTATCAATCAGCTACCCTTCTTTAAAATTTCAAGACAGTAAGACTATTTTGCTCGAGTTTGTCAAGATTTTACTAAAATGTTTTTGGTTTTTCGACAGAATTTCTGCAGTTTTTTAACCAATTACCAAAAAGTAATAGCCAGGTAGGTAATAATGCCTGGTACAGTAAGTTAAATTTTTAAAACAGTAAGACTATTTTCAGGTAGTTAGTTAAGATTTTACTGTATTTTCTTATGTTTTGTGTGACAAAAGTTTCGCCAGTTTTTGGCCAATCACCACAAAAATAATGGCCAGGTAGGCAGTACCACCTGCTACCTTCATTTAAATATTCAAGACAATGAGATTAATTTTCTGGAAATATTTAAGATTTTACGAACAAAAATTTGGTTTTTCGCCAATATTTTCGCCAAGTTTTTTTGTTTTTTTTGTTTTTGGTCAATCACCAAAAAAATTAATGTCCAGGTAGGTTACAGTGCCTGCTACCTTTACTTAAAATTCAAGAGAGTAAGGCTATTCTCCTGGAGTTATTTAAGATTTTTTAAAATTGGTTTTTGGCTGATATCTACCCAGTTTTGGCGAATCGCCAAAACAATTAATAGCCAGGTGGACATTTATGTACCCTGATTATCATCAAAATGAGGCATATTTTAAAGAAACTTGGTTTTTAGCCAATATTTCCGCCAATTTTAGTCGAATTGCCCTAAAAAGTAATAGCCAGTGAGGTAGTACTGTGTCCTACTGTGACTTAAAATAACAAGGCAATGAAGTTAATTTCCTGGAGTTCGTTAAGGTTTTGGGGAATCAACGCGGGAAAACCTTAGGGCATGTCAAAATAGGGGAGGGGGTGTCTCCGCTCGGGAAACTCTCCGGAATTCAAGGGGTTTAGACTTTACATTACTTGTGACATCGCAGAGAGAATTATGCCGGTCATTTCTAATGCAGTGAACGAATGGCGGAGCGGATCTGGAAACATAAGCCCAGCAGCGACATTTATCACAATCACTGCGACAAAGGGAGGCGAGAGTGCTGACGAACCCTTTGGCGACATAGCAATTGACGATGTAAGAATAACAACACAAGCTTGTGGTGTTGCACCCGCTCCCAGCCCAGCGCCGGCTCCAGCGCCGTCTCCATCACCGGTTCCGGCACCAACCCCAACTCCAGCTCCCAGGGAAGGTAGTTATCAACCATAGCTAGTTTGAATACTTAAACTTATTTTATTTATATCATTTTTTAGCTATTCAGCTATTGCTTTTGTACCTTTTATTATATTCATTATCAGTTATTACTCTCAATAGTTTTTTCCTTGTCCGCATATTTTTAGTACATTTATGATTAGCTTCGAAGATTTGTGTAATGAACTCGTCCAAGGGTTTTTGACATAGCAACCTGAAACCTATGCGAAATTAATATATATTTTGTTTTTTTTGTTTTTTTTTCCCCTTTATTTTCTTTATCAATATACAATATACAATACATAATCAAACTTGCATATATTAATTACGTACAAGCATATCATAACACCAAGTTTAGATTACAGCTGATTTTGTCCATTTAGCAAGTTTTTTTAAATGAATATTAAAAAGAAAACACCAAAATGAATAGAGAACCCTATCCCCTGCCCCTTTATGTTTCCAGGCTCTCACCAGCACCTATAACATCTCTCAGAAATACTGCTGAATAAAACGTTCACTTTTATGGCATAGTGATGCATAATGTCCCCATTTTTTATTAAAATTTTTCTCCGAAAGCGACTGCTTATCAACATGTATTCTTTTATATATTTCATTCATGATGACGAAGGGCGACACAAATTTGTTGTATCCTCGCATTGTGCAAATGTAATTTTTTATTACCATAAGCATTAGATTCAGGGCTGAATTCTCCACACCAAACATAAATTCCATAGGTGATATTACAATATTTTCTGTAAGGATTTATTCTATTAAAAAATTTCTCGAGTCCACTCTTTCGTTGTGGGACAATCAATTAATGCATGCATTAATGTATCTCTTGTTAAATTACACAAATGACATGTATCGTCTTCCTTTATTTTCCACTTTACCAAATTTGAGCCACAATTGATTACATTGTGTACAATTTTAAATTGTAACGCGAGCAATTTTGGTTCTTTTACCGATCTTCTAGTGAGTGTTAAACTTCTTTGTATCACATCTTCTTGTACATTTAATTCATCGCGCCATTTAATAATGGTAGCGGGCGCAGATTTAATGAGATTGATGAAATCCCAATAAAAATCCCTGCTTTTCGTGTCCGCTAAATTAATCCTTTTCCCACTTTTTAGTGTAAAACTATAGCTGTTGAAGTTGATACTGGGCCTGGGCGTGGTTAAGGCATGGCTTATCAATGGGTGTTTTTTTATCGCATTTTTAACAGCACTGACCACTCCCATGTATCTAAGGAAGTTTACTCGTATATTGAATTTTGAAGAAAAGGCTTCAAAAGATAACCAGGAGCCGTCATCTTTTATCAGGTCTTGTATTTACACCACCCCTTTTTCATACCACTCTTTAATAAATATGCTTTGTTGACCCACGACAATGAATTGATTATTCCACAACACATATTCAGAGTTTTGATGGCGAATAATTTCAGTTGCATATCGAATCATATTTTTGTAAAAGGCCGGAATCGTAGGAAGACTATCAATATGGTAATTACACCTTAAGAGGAACAATAGCCCTCCCATGGGTTCGAAATATTGATGGGCAGTGTCCGTCCATCCAGTGCCTGAAATAATTCGCCCCAGCCAAGGCATTCTCAGAGCCTACACTGTGCATTCCACATCTACCGCTCTGAGCCCTCCCTCATTATACTGTCGAATAATAACCGTGTGCTTTACTTTTGGGGGTTTAAATTTCCACAGAAAGGAGTTTATAACTTGTTGTACCTGTTTCTTTATTTCAGTATTAGCTTCGACAATAGAGAATGTATGCACAAATTTTGACACGCCGAACGTTTTTGTAACTAGAATTTTACCACAAATACTTAATTCTCTTTGCCTGTGCTGATTAAGTAAAGCGGTTAAGTTTTTGACTTTATCATCAAAATTCTTCTGCTTTTTTACTGACTCATTTCGCCCTACATGTACTCCCAGCATATCGAAAGACCCCTTTACAACATTCATATTTAAAATTTTGTCATTTTTGTCCCTCCAGCATCCTAGATAAAAGATACAGCATTTCTCGGTGTTTAATTTCAGCCCTGAAAACTTTGAAAAAACCGCGGATGGTTTCAATTAGCGTGTAAATGGATGGGATAGTTCTTACGAAACATGTGCAGTCATCTGCAAATTGTTTAATTTTATGCACTTTGTTTCCTATATTTAATCCTATAATGTCATCGTTTGCACGTATCATAATACCCAAAATTTCTGCGCACATAATGAAAAGAAATTAATATATATGGTATGAAGGTTTGCACCTCCCCTTTTGACCGACGTTCGTCCGTCCGTTTGTCTGTGAGGTGGTTCGGAACTTAGCGTGTTTCTAAGCACATTGATAGCTTCGAAGTTTTGTGCAATGAACTCGTCCTAGGGTTTTAGGCATGGCAACCTGAAACCTGTATGGAATCAATATATGTGGTATGAATGTTTGCACCTCCCCTTTTGACCGTCGTTCGCCTGTCCGTTTGTCTGTGAGGTGGTTCGGAACTTAGCATATTTTTAGTACATTTCTGGGTAGCTTCGAAGTTTTGTGAATAAGAAAAGCTTTCATTACCACACTTAATTGCTGTAACCACAGACATTAAAATTCATACAGAGACGTCATTTAAAGAATATGTAACCCATATCGAGGCTTTAGCATACGGTAACTGTAAATAACTTAGTTCAGTAACTGTGTTTTTTTTCTGAAGTATTTTTTTTAGCAATTTTTTGTCTGAAACCCTTTCTCAAAATGTTCCCTTGATAAATGAGCGAAAAAATGTTCAGCCAAGAATAAACGTTATATAGTTCAGTAGATCTTTCTTAGTCTGACATGGCCTAGCTAAACATTTTGTTCCATCTGAGCAAATAAATCGATATTTTAAACAGTTAAAACTTCAATACCATCACAGGTTTTCTTGAATGTACGCAATCTTTTTGCATGTTACAATTACCGTATCATGAATTCTTCAGTTAAAATTTGCCCAAACTGACCAATCGTCCACATTTCTGTATGACACATTGCAATAGAATTTGCAATGCTTCTTAATATTGGTCTCCAGGTTGAAAGGCGGGGCTCGTAAAAGGGACTTGATGTTGTTTTATGGTTTTACTGACTTGCAGAGGGCAACCAGAACAAGGTTGTGGGCACGTGGATAGCTTGCCCTGATAAGAAGGGCGCGCGGTGCTTTGTTGTCCCTGGATCTCAGTCTGTCGGAGGACCCGGCGGACCAGGTCCTGTCGGTCCAGCTGGGCCTGTGGGGGCTCCTGGACCAGCAGGGCCTGCAGGTGTACCCGGACTCGTAGGACCACCTGGACCCATTGGTGCAACCGGGCCGGCTGGCCCAAGCGGGCCCACGGGACCTGATGGAAGAACTGGATTTACAGGTCCAGCAGGTAAACACCACATATGCATAAACAGCCCTTCGAAATTCATAACTGTCATAGAACAATACGTCTGTTCACTGAAGAGTGATAGGCAAGTTGTCTTCCATTATCATTAGAAAGACAAGAAAAAACACTAAAATGATTCAGTGAGAAAATTTAGAAATCTTTTTCTTATTCAACGCATGAATGAAATATTCATATAATTCATTAGGGTATAATTCATTTATTCTTTGTAGGTCCAACGGGCAATCCGGGGCCTCGAGGGGACCCAGGCGCACTTGGTCCTGCCGGACCTCAAGGAGAAATAGGGCCACCTGGGCCAAGTGGCCCATCTGGCAGTCCCGGATCTCCTGGTGCAACCGGAAGTTCTGGTGTCCAAGGTCCCGCTGGACCCGTGGGTTCGCCTGGACCCATAGGAGCAACTGGTGAGCCCTATCACATTTTGCCCTGCACCTGTAAAACTAATAAATATATACATAATACACAACTTTAAATTGTAGATGTTTTAATAAAAAATCATAGCAGTGTCGTTTTCAGAATGCAGTGAAACTTCTTTATCATGACATTGGTAAGAACAACATTGGTCTCGTCATAACTAGTTTTTCGTGTTTTAAAGTTGTTGGTTATACATATAGACTTATCGAATACAATAGACTTATCAATATATCGGATTTCTCTATATCTGCATACCAGTAGCAAATGTAAATGTTGTCGCATATGAACCTCTTCCAACAGCATTGAACCTTGCTGAAATGGACAACACAACGATATTAGAAAATGTCTTGGAGCATTTTTTTTTCAAAATTAAAAAAGGCTTAACCTCGGCGGCGCCTGCATTTTTTCGCGAAAATATAACAAACAAAGACCGCTGACTTTTACTTCCTGATTTACGCGAAATTTTTGTTACACTGTTACAAAGAAAGGAAATTGTTTCTGATAACCCTCACTCTTCTTGTTTGTGTTGCAGTGACTATACAAATTTTTTCCAATGATCTGACTACATTTTCATTTTTGGCAGTGAAAACACTACATACTAAGAGGAGCACTGTGAAGCAGCCGGAATACTTTTGAATATTTTAAGTAGAACGATAATTCGTTGGTGATGTTGTTTATGAAAAGGTCCTCGAGGTGTTCCCGGCGATCCAGGCTTTACTGGAGACGATGGGCGAACTGGTGCCACAGGCGAGAGTGGCGCCACCGGTGCTCGAGGCTCTCAGGGTCCCGAAGGCATTCAAGGGGTTCCCGGACCCACTGGTCAGCGAGGTTCTACTGGTGAGTAATAAAACATATGTATATATAAAGCTTTAGTCTAAACTACAAGATCAAATATAAATTTTTGTTAGATGCCTAAAACAATCTGACAAATTTTGGGTGATAATTACGAAATAAATGTTAGCTCTTTAAATGTTACCTCTATGAATCAGTGAAAAAATACAACTATTACAAATTTCATAGGCGCTCAAGGCCCGTCTGGAGGGGTTGGAGCGACTGGCAGTCGAGGACCGGTGGGACCTGCAGGCCCACAGGGGCCACAAGGTGCAAGAGGGGCCACAGGGGTTCGAGGTCAACCTGGCCCTGATGGTTTACAGGGTGCTACTGGTGCGAGAGGCCCCCAAGGAGTAGTTGGACCCCCCGGTAACTACGCATCCTTATTCAACTTCGCAATTAAAACTCTAAAAAAAGGAAAGATGCACATAGCAGATGCACACATCAGCGAAATTCTGGTTGTTATAAAGCAATCAGACTGTCTTTGACCTTGCCTTTGCCTTACGTTTAATTTTAGGTCCCAATGGCCCTAATGGAAGTCCCGGTCCACGAGGAACGGAAGGTCGAACTGGGGCCACTGGGAGTCGTGGTTCAACTGGTTCAACGGGACCAGCAGGACCAGCTGGCCCCACAGGGCCATTTGGTATTACTTTTTGTTCATACATTGATGTCGTCAAAAAGTTTATGCAATGTTATAAGTTGTGTTCAACTACATTTGTGATATTAAACAAATCGACATGTTGTATTGAATGAAAATTTATAGTTGCAACAGGACATTAATCTAAACGTTGGTTTATGATGTAACCGAATGTATTACAAATCAGACAAAAAAACTCACAGGCCTCAGTTTTACGCAAGTTCCAAAACATTATGCAGTTTTTTTAATTGACTTGAAAAATGAACGAACCTGAATGCACCTGCATGGCCATTTAGCAAGCAGGGAACAATTCAACTCCTGGGCACGGAGGGGTGGGGGAGGGGAGGTCTGTGGCCTTGCGCACACTCATTTTATACTCACTGGCTGACGTCATAATGTTGTGTACAGTTGGGGAGAGGGGGGTGGGACAAGAGGGGAAGTTAATTACCATATTAGAAGTCGTAAGGAGAAAAATACACCAAAATCTTAGCTTTCTAATAGTCATACTTATAACCAATGAATTTCACAAAAGCAAATAAAATTACAGGAGCCCCAGGTGCTTCAGGTGGGCCTGGAGCGACAGGTATGGCTGGTCCATCGGGGCCCCCTGGAACCCAAGGCGACACTGGTTCAACGGGTGCCACGGGAGCACCGGGTTCACGTGGATTTAATGGTGGACCTGGTGGTACTGGTGCAACAGGCCGTCAGGGAATTGCTGGACCCTCTGGTTTGTTAAAAACATTTTTAGAAAATAAACAATGATTTCTTACTGTCAGATCTATAACTTATTCATAGTTTTGGATTAATCATGTTACTGACAATGTTTGTTCTGAATCACACAAAATAAATAAGCGAAATCTTAGCAGTTAACGAAATCATTAAACGATAGCTTGCCACAGTAATTTTCATGTTATATTGCATATAGGCCCCAGAGGTCAAGAAGGACTTACTGGTGCAACTGGCATGCGAGGTTCAACCGGGTCCATGGGAAGAGATGGAAATACCGGTGCGACCGGCCCAGCCGGACCTGTCGGTCCACGTGGTCCAGCCGGTAAGAATATATATATATATATATATATATATATATATATATATATATATATATATATATATATATATATATATATATATATATATATATGTATAAAATGATACTTGTACCCATAAAAAGTCCGAGGATAACAGTTCGACTTTAAATTGTATTTGTTATTCAAAACATTGCATGGCCCTTCATGTAACATTAAATTACAACCCTGGTATTAATATCACTTCTGATAATGATTACTTTTGTGTTCACTTATGAAATTATAGGCCCGAATGGCCCCACTGGGCCAGTAGGTGCTACTGGAATGACTGGACCGACTGGTCCTCAGGGAAGCCCGGGAGCTCAAGGTTTCCAAGGTCCAAGAGGCTTCATTGGTGCAACGGGTGCATCCGGACAGGTTGGCCCTGCTGGTGAAAGAGGACAAGATGGGAGAACCGGAGCTACTGGTACCCAAGGTAACAATATCCGCAAGTGGAAGGAAAGGGAGATATCGTGTGATAGATTTGTGAAAAGGTGTGTAAATAAGCAATAACATTTCCCCTGCCTAAGTGCTGTAAGGAATGACTCAGGAAACGGAGGGTTAGGGATTTGAATACTCTCGACATGAAGCGATTGGCAATAAGAAGCACTCGGAGAAGAGGCGCTCGTACATGGCTCACAACCAGAGTGTCTAAAAATAGAAAGAACTGTAAAACTGAAGCACAGGAGTAGTAGGGGTGGTTAGTGGAGCAAAGGAGTTGTAGAGGTGTTTGGTGGAACACAGGTGTAGTAGAGCTGTTTGATGGGGCACAGGAGTAGTACGGGTGGTTGGTGGAGCACAGGAATAGTAGGGATGGTTGGTGGAGCACAGGAGCAGTAGGGGTGTTTGGTGGGGCACAGGAGCAGTAGGGGTGTTTGGTGGGGCATAGGAGTAGTAGGGGTGTTTGGTGGGGCACAGGAGTTGTACGGGATACATCTGAATACATTTACACATAGAATTAAAACCCAGTTGTCAAAAACCCGAATCTGGAAAATAAATGTTGTGAAAATTTTAGTTAGCAAATTATAGCTTTTTTCTGTTATTATAATGAAAAAATATCTCTTTCAGGACGAGTCAATTTAAAATCAGTAAATTGGTGTTTATTTCGTAATTTTACCTTGACCAGGTAAAAGCTTTGCTTTCCGGAAACATAACCCATTTTCGGATACATGTTTCAACACAGAGATAATAGCTTTTGCTAAGAAATTTGTTTGAATATTCAATAATTTAAAGTTGATATTTGCATCCTGATTCAGCAAATCTTTCCAACATTTTGAACTCAAGATTTCTATGTCCTTTAAAATTAGGTCTGAACGGTCAACCAGGGACTCCTGGAATCCAGGGGCCTGTGGGCCCAAGAGGTTTAGGAGGCCCAAGAGGTTTTGATGGCCCACCCGGCGCTACTGGTCCGCAGGGCCCTGCTGGACCATCTGGTAGAACAGGGGCAACAGGACCAGTTGGTCCTACTGGTCCTCGAGGTGACAGGGGAGAACGTGGATCCCAGGGTATTCAAGGTAAGAATTGTGGCTTGTTGTAGCTAAATCACTGCTATTGGCCATAGGGGTCTTTCATGTTAATTTCTAGTCTTTACATTTTTAGCTTTGTTGCATCGTTATTCCCACTTGGCATTGAAAATGCCAAATGGGGATGGATTGCCTCGAATTCTTCACCTATTTTTCCTTTTTTTTCTCGCTTTTTTTAAATTTTTTTTCTTCTTCCGCCGAATCGGTTTCCAGACATCTCCTCCGAGACCGCTGAAGCTAGACCAACCAAACTTGGCACATGTATGGAGGGTCATCTGAAGTGGTGCACCTGATAAAAATTTTCGACCTTGACCTTACTGGTCAAGGTCAAATCGCGAAAAAGGTCAAACGGTTTTCAGACAATTACTGCAAGACCGTTGAAGCTAGAAAAGCCAAACTTGGCATATATATAAAGGGCGATGTGATACAAAGCAACGAATAAAAATTTTTTACCTTGACCTTGACCATGACCTTGAAATCGCGAAAAACGTTATTTAAGAAAAACAATGAGTTATCTCGAAAACGTCCGAGACCACTGAAGCTAGACCAACCAAACTTGGTACATGTATGGAGGGTCATCGAAAGTGGTGCACCTGATAAATTTTTTTGACCTTGACCTTACTGGTCAAGGTCAAATCGCGAAAAAGGTCAATCGGTTGTCAGACAATTACTGCAAGGCCGTTGAAGTTAGAAAAGCCAAACTTGGCACATATATAAATAGCGATGTGATCTGAAGCAACCAATAAAAATTTTTGACCTTGACCTTGACCATGACCATGAAATCACGAAAAACGTTATTTAAGAAAAACAATGAGTTATCTCGAAAACGGTAAGAGATAGAGCAATTCTGACCTCATTTTCGACCTCCACCCCTATACGACGATACGTAAGGTATAACTTCCGGTGTCCTTGACCTCCAGGTCACTTTCGAACCCCAAAACGGAAGTTGGCCTTTATCTGGAAAACGGTAAGAGATAGAGCAATTCTGACCTCATTTTCGACCTCTATCCCCTATACGACGATACGTAAGTTATAACTTCCGGTGTCCTTGACCTCCATGTCACTTTCGAGCCCAAAACCGGAAGTTGGCGGGGGATGTGCGTATGATTTTATTATCGCACTTCTCTATAATTCAGAAACGGCTACATATATATCATATTGCTGTAATCGTAGGTAAGCCCTTTTCTATGCTGTACTGACTCGGAAATCTCTCTCTCTCTCTCTCTCTCTCTCTCTCTCTCTCTCTCTCTCGCTAACGTGATTATGAAGTTTCACAATGTTATCATATCGTTTACGATCCCAAGCATTGAGGGAAATCAGAAAACACCTTTCCTCTCTTTATCTCAGTGTGACATTATTTATGGCGGCTTTTGGTACATTTCGTCGACATTAATTGCCCAAATGCAACAAATATTGGATGGTGATGGTGGTTGTTAAGAGGGGGTGTGGGAGGTTGGTGTGTTAGATTTCTTTTCCCTTATCGTCCTTCAAGTTTTACATATCCTGTGTGTGTTTTTTTTCGTATGTTTCTGCTGCATTTTTTGGAGTAGTCGTGCTTTTACTATGCGCTATTTGATGTACAGTATCAAGCCTACATCGTCCAAGTTTGGATCTCTCTCTCTTTCTCTCTCTCTCTCTCTCTCTCTCTCTCTCCAAATATATATATATATATATATATATATATACATATATGTGTATATATATATATATATATATATATATATATATATATATATATATATATATATATATATATATATATATATTAATCACAGGATGCACACACACACACACATACACACACATATATATATATATATATATGTGTGTGTGTGTGTCTGTGTGTCTGTGTGGTGGCTGCATCCTGTGATTAAGTGATTTATTCTACTATATGATAAACATTTTTGGTGTGCGTATGATTTTATTCCCACTTGGTATTGAAAATACCAAATGGGGATGGATTGCCTTGAATTCTTCACCTATTTTTTTCCTCCTTTTTTTCTTTTTCCGCCGATTCGGTTTCCAGACATCTCCGACGAGACCGCTGAAGCTAGGCCAACCAAACTTGGCACATGTATGGAGGGTCATCTGAAATGGTACACCTGATAAAAATTTTCGACCTTGACCTTACTGGTCAAGGTCAAATCGTGAAAAAGGTCAATCGGTTTCCAGACATCTACAGCAAGGCCATTTAA
The DNA here is from genome assembly GCA_949752745.1 of Protula sp. h YS-2021. Taxonomy (NCBI): domain Eukaryota; kingdom Metazoa; phylum Annelida; class Polychaeta; order Sabellida; family Serpulidae; genus Protula; species Protula sp. h YS-2021. Next base: position 82,243,238 of record OX457025.1, on the reverse strand, counting down.
GCTATAAAAGCCAAACTTGGCACTTATATAAAGGGCGATGTGATCTGAAGTAGCCGGTAAAAATTTTGACCTTGAGCTTGACCTTGAAATCGCGAAAAACGTTATTTAAGAAAAACAATGATTTATCTCAAATACGGTGAGAGATAGAGCAATTCTGACCTCATTTTCGACCTCCACCTCATATACGACGATACGTAAGGTATAACTTCCGGTGTCCTTGACCTCCAGGTCATTTTCGAGCCCCAAACCGAAAGTTGGCTTTTATCTCGAAAACGGAAAGAGATAGAGCTATTCTGACCTCATTTTCGACCTCCACTCCCTATACAACCATACGTAAGGTATAACTTCCGGTGTCCTTGAACTCCAGGTCACTTGTGAGCCCCAAACCGGATGTTGGCCTTTATCTCGGAAACGGTAAGAGATAGAGCAATTTTGACCTCATTTTCGACCTCTCCCCCCAATACGACGATACGTAAGGTATAACTTCCGGTGTCCTTGACCCCCATTTCACTTTCGAGCCTCAAACCGGAAGTTGGCCTTTATCTCGAAAACGGTAAGAGATAGAGCAAATTTTTGGCCTTGACCCTACCGGTATAGTTAGTAGTATTTAGGAGGATATTCTGCATTCAGAAATGTGAAAATTGTCAACAAACTGCAATATCATCTACCTTCCGCTTTAAGTTATCATTCCAAGTGGGGCTAATTCGCTGTGCGAATTTCTGTCTAGTTTAATACTGTTTTCAAACTGGGGAGTTGTTTAGGATTAGCTTAACTAATCCTGAACAAATCCGCAGCATTAAAAGTACACGCGCAGGATTAACTAATCCCGCTAGGATTAGCAAAGCCGCAGTGTGAACGCTCACCTGATTTGCTCCGATTACCATAAAATTCTGGAAGGTGTAATGACGTAACGCTGATGCACAGTGCGTAAGCTAATTGTAAGGAAATCCGCGATGTAACAACGTGCGAATTTAAGTCTGTCCGGATTACTTTTGCAGGATTGCTACCTGATAATACCTGATAATACCTGATAATTTCATTTGTTTTACTGAGAATATGAATATATAACTTGTTGTTAAAATGAGCATAAACTTGTTGAAATTGCCAGACGTACATTAAAGTGGTGTAAAATTAGATGATCGTGACATTTTTGTGTTGCATATTAAAACTGGAATGTAATGGTTGTTATTGTTCTTGTTCTTCCTTTTCCTTAAATTCTGTGTTCTCAATGGCCAACATTCATAAAGTTATTTTTAGCACAAGCCTTTTTTGTGTCACAAGGGGCAACGGGTGAGCGAGGGTTCACTGGATTTACGGGTTCACCGGGACCTGCTGGCCCATCAGGCGGTGCTGGGGCCACGGGAGCGACTGGTCAGGCGGGCTCACCGGGCTCTCCTGGATCTGTTGGTCCAGCTGGAAGTCCGGGTCCCGTGGGTGCTCCTGGAGCCAATGGCGCTCCAGGTACGTTTTAAATTATTTCGTGTTCATTATTTGTAGGTGTTGCAGATAATTCGTTATATGACCAAGAATGATAAAAACACGTTATTTTCGGCCGCAATAAATCACAGCAATGACACCCAGTAGATATATAAGACAAGTTAGTGATCACAGACGCATTTGGGTAATTGTAACCTACTTATTTGTTCGAGTTTTCGCTCTTTGTCAGATGTGAGGGACTTGTAGGCCAGGTGATCCTCCACCAGCACTGTATTTTATTTTGACATTTTGATTAACTCCGTCGAATTAGGGTCAACGAATGGCCAGTTTTGTAATTGTTATATGTACTATTCCCTTTATATTTGCATTAATGTCATAAAGCATATGGCCAAGTGCAATGTCCACGGACATTCTCGCTACAGCGCCGCAAATTTTTCTGTGAATACAACACTAGCAGTGCCAGTAACGAGTGATTAGTACAGTGTAACCCCCAGATATAAGAACACCGGTGGAAATGGCCCGATTTCCAGGGTGGTCGAATTTTGGATTCTTTACAACTGAAGACACCTGGACCGGGCTATTGACAAGTAGTCCTATTTATAAAATGGTCCCATTCACGGGCAAACCCTACCCCGGGATTCTTCTGTATTTGGTTCATAAGAGAAGAGGCTCCCAATATTTCTCATATTGATCTTAAGATATCATGGGCATATTTCAGTTTGCTGGTTGATGAATGTGTGGATTATTTATAAAACAGGTTCACCTGGAGCCCTGGGAGCAACAGGACCCAGTGGTGCACCAGGAACTCCAGGATCCCCAGGACCTGTAGGTCCAACCGGACCATCCGGATCCCCAGGTACTTACTCTACATCGATTGATCAAATGAATAAATAAAATCCGAGACGATTGTATTATTAAGTAAACAAAGAGCATTGGTAACACATGCTCTTTGTTGGCTATGTGATTGGCTAATTTCGTAACGGAATTGTGGACGCGTTGGAACAAACTTTAGATATTGTCGCATAAATGATCTATCCTTAAAACACTATCCATAGCAGGGCTATTTGACCATTTCAATATTTGTATAACTAGGTACACCTGGAGCTAGAGGAGGACCAGGCCCAGCGGGTGCCCCTGGTCCAACAGGTGAAATGGGATCACCGGGAGTACCAGGTAGTGCAGGACCTGCTGGGGCTACTGGTGCGCCGGGGTCATCGGGTGAGCCCGGGGCACCGGGTGTCAATGGTCTCAATGGCGCCACTGGCGTGCCTGGCGCTCGAGGTCCTGCTGGATTTCCGGGTGCGCCCGGTAGTCCGGGTGAGAGGGGAGAAGCCGGTAGTCCTGGCGTTCCAGGAGGGCCTGTCATGCTTGCGAATGAATGTGAAATAAACAATGGAGGCTGCCATGATATCTGCGTGGATACCTATGACGGTTACTGCTGCATGTGTAGGACTGGATACCATCTGGTGCCCTTGTCCAACTTCAATTGTGAAGGTACGGCTAACAAATGGTTAATCCGAGCCATGCATAGGAATTAAATTCAACAGTGTAAGTTTTTAAATACTGAATAAATATTTCTACGTTATTCTGAAGCGTAAAATATTAAAACTAAAGATATTGTCGTGCTCAAAATGTGGCGTACTAAAATCTGGCCACGGAAGACAAATTTATACTTTATTTTATGGCTAATGCTGGCGACTATAACTGCTGACTATTGTCAGCTTCGTCAAAAATTCTTACTGAGTTTCGGGCGATCTCTGAGTGTGAAACGAAAGCGAGTTGTCCGAACATACCCGAATCATTACGGACTCCGTTACCGTGGAAACCGTGTCCCTCTAGTTTCTCTATTTTATGAACGTGCAAAACAAGATTTGTTCTTAATCGGGTTTTAAATTTAAAAATACACATATAGTATGGTTTGTTTTAAAGCTGAAAATTTAGAATGTCGCCTGACACTAGAAGCTGGATTCCAATGCCAGTGTGATATTAACGGCGTCCACACACCCCTGAACGGCACCGAATGTGTCAGTAAGTACGCGGACTAGCGAGTGCTGCATAGTCGCTTGCCATTCACGTCCAATGTCTTTATTCGTTTGTGAAATATTAGGTTTTTCAGCACAATGCATTTTATATCATTATTGTTCTTGCAAGTGTTTTAATATGAAGTTGTAAAGAAACTTAAGTAACTTCATCCTTTTAATGCATTTTGATCAAAACAAAGCAGCAGCGATAAAACGTTTATGTGAATTGTTAAGGTTCTTTATTTCTCCATGCAACAGACTTCACGCCATAGATAAATTAAAACTAAAACTTAGAGTCTTAAGCGGCTGCTTCTATCCTTTCTGGATCCCGCTATCTCGCGGTGAGTGTCTGTCCACTTCCGGAAGCACAAAGAAACGGATTCTTGCGACATATGATTACGTAATTTGGCGGAGGGGACGTGTGCGAGGGCGAAAGTAGTATGGGGGACATTGAGGACTCGCACGGCTATTGATACACCAAGCAGTCAACTTAATGTTATAGGAAATACACAGCACCAAATTATCCGTGAAAATATCCGAGGCGAGCGTGTTTCTTGTTGAACCGCGATTCAATGCCGTGAGAGTCGCGGTTGTCTGTGAAGATGGTGATTTCGAGGAGCAGCGACCGTCGCTTGATTGCTAGGAAAACGGCAGTTAGTTCCTTGGTGTTAATGTGCTCCTGAGCTAGGGCAGGCATATCCACTGACCAGTTGTAGTATAGCCAGTCGATTGCTGATCTCTTGGATATCAGCGTTCCGCTCGCGGCTTTTTTGGTTGCGTCCATAACGATATGCAGAGCGGGTTCGGGCACGGCTTTATCCATGGTGAAGTTGCACGTACCGTCGAAGGGGCGAGACTGTGGCTCTCTATCTCTATCCCGTCCAGGCGGGACGTAAATGAGTGTCGGGCGCAGTTGCGTGATCTGTTGTCAGACTGCGAGCGCGGATTAGTCATATGCCGCCCCCGTCCTTCAGAACCGCAGAGATCGGAGACAAGATGGCTGGTTTCTGCTGCGCAGTTATGCAGTTTCTTTCTTGTTGTTACCTCAACTTTTTCCTAAATTTGCTCTTCACATTGTCGCTATTAGCCGCCTCACAGAGTTAGATTTGGTCCGTGTTTACGTTTACAATGTTAAAACTATTTCGAAGCTAATCTGAAATGAATTCTGATCGTCTGAAATGTCCTGATCGTATTCTGAAAGTTGCCTCAATTTCAAATTTTGGCCGAAAGTGGGCAAGAGGCGGCGCGTTGCTATTGGCGGTGGAGATATTCGGTTGCTTCTCTGAGCACGCGTCGCAAGCGTGAATATTCTGCAGCGAGTCCGGGTAGAGCTTGTTGGACTGTGTGGTTGCCTCCCCTGTAAGCGGGCTTCGAAGACCCACGCAGTCGGCACTGTGCCCTCACTCTTCGCCCCGGGGAACGAGCCGCAGAAGTCCTAAACGAAAAGAGATTTATTGTTTTCTGATGTTTTTCTTTAAGGCAGGTTTCTTCTCCGGGGACTGGCTTCTAGTTCAGGGACTCCAGAAATGCTGCCATCGACGGATTGTCATATGCGGCAAGTTTCCTAACGTCACGGAGACTTTGTCTGTGCGTCACGCAGCCCTGATGTGGCTAAGCTCGAAAATAAACAAACTTTATTTTGTTAAAAAAGAACAAAGCAAAGTAAAGTGGTTACACAAATATTGTTTCCTGCTGCAGATACGAACGAATGTGACACGGACAATGGCATGTGCGCCCAGACATGCACGGACAATGACGGAAGTTTTACGTGCTCGTGCAATACGGGATTTGTGTTGTCCAACGATCGTCATACTTGTGAAGGTGAGTGAACGAGGCATTTTTTCTCATCCTTTTTGCTTAAAGTGTTGCCGTGCGAAGGTATGGCAACTGTCTTGTATTGTAATGAAAGTATGAGTGTAGGGTTTGTTGGGTTTTTTTTTTTTTTTTTTTTTTTTTTTTTTTTTTGCAATTCCTTTCATCAGCACTTATGTTTCTGTATTTATGTAGAGCCAAAAACTAAAACACCATATTTATTGCCACTACAGATGTGGATGAGTGCCAGCAGGAACCGTGCGTTGGTAGTGACGTCTGTATCAATACTTACGGTAGCTTCCGCTGCATCAGTGGCGTCGGTCTCTCCGCACAGCCCTTTGTAAGTGGACTTTGTAACGGAATAGTGCAAATAGTGAAGACACACTTAGGTTATCACACGCACTCAAATAGTGCCAAGACAAGAAAATGAAAAGAAATTGATTCATACAAACATACTGACCATTAAAAGAAACAAGTTGTTTTTTTTTAATTTATTTATTTATTTTTTTTTTTTGTTATTTGCCTAGACGAGATAGCAAAACAACTAAGGGCTGGTGCTGCTAAGGGCTGATTTCTAACAATTTTCAGTAGGGCCCTGGAGTATGTTTACATAATATTAATTATCATGTGCATTTGTTTCTAAACAAGGTGGGCCAAGCAGCATCAGGTGGTGCGACTAGCGGTGCGACAGTAAGCAGTCAAAATGTGACCATCATTGTCAGTGTGATGGGCCTCGCTCTCTGTGTGGCTGCGGTGCTGGTAGCCATCATGGGCGTTCGCATGTACCGGAAGCGTTTGTCTAGGCGCCGCCTACACAGCACCTCAACGTCGTCTTCTGAGAGAAATTTAAGCATTTCTATTGGTTCAAGTAGTCTTGTTGATACGATCACGTCCAGAAATATCAGTCCCGATAATTTGGCTACGTTAGCCGGAAGGGCTCCATGCCAGGAGAATGCCGAAGTTCTATATTAGATTAAGTTCTGCATTGCGGTAACAGTAGCATCTTTATATTTGATTGCTACAAAAATGTTGACCAGTTCTGTACGGATTTAGGATGTGGCCTAACATCGTTCTGCTTGTAGGATTACTCTAATGAACAGTAGTGCTATCAGTTGGGAGGAATAGTTTTAGTAGTCATTTATACTCAGTTGTATATAATACATATCACTGGATTCCGATTCTTGTTTATCTCGTTTATGCTAGTGGATAGTTTTTTTATGTTTTTTTTACGTGTGTGTGTGTGTCTATGACAGCTAATTGTGCTTATAGCGTTGTTGTGATTTAATTCAAGCATATTTAAAATCACTTTTTCCAATTTAAAATCATTAAACCCACGAACGAAATTTTCCTAAAATGTTGTTGAACCATAACATTCTTTTGTTTTTCAATACACCCCTTCAAAAATATTTATTTCGTGCCGTCAATAACCAAAATATGTGGCATGGGGATGGGTATTTTGTCAGAACTGGTTCTTTTAGTGTCGTGGTAACACTTAACATTTAAATACAGTACTTACAGTACTCTAGTAAATACTTAAAGTAAATACAGTACTCTAGCATGCTGACAGGATATGACCGAATTGCTAAAATAAAATAAGACGAAAGAGGCCTTTACCCGCTGGCCTTCACCCCCCCCCCCGAGTACCCTTTCCCCCGGTCTTTACCCCCAGGCCTTTACCCCTAAGAGCTTTACCCCCCCTCCAGGCCTTTATCTCCACGGCCTTTACCCTACCCCGCCATTCATCCCTTGGAGGATTTGCGACCATTAACCTTTCTTCTCTAAGATCACATGCTTGAAGGAAATTTATCACAGCATTGAGTGGTTTTACTTGACTGCAATTCAGTCGATTGCAATCGTTATTACAACCACTTCCATAAAATGAAAGATAAATGATTGCAGTTCCTCTAAGGGGTTCATGGGGGAAGGGGGGGGGGGTAAAGGCCATCAAATAAAAACACTCAATACTGTGATAAATTTCCTTTCAAGCAAGGGATCTTAGAGATGAAAGGTAAGTGACTGCAAATTCCTCTAAGATGTGAATACGGGTAAAGGCCAGGGGGATTAAAAGTCTGGGGGAAAGGGTACTCGGGGGGGGGGGGGGGGAAGGCCGGGGGATAAAGGCCAGGAGGGTAAAGGCCTAGACTCGAATAAGACCACCTACTGTCCTGAACAAACGTGGCTATTTCCACAATTTATCTGTTTGAGATTTGAAAACTAAATAACAAAAACTTTCTAATGGACTTACAGTCGGTAAAATTTCTATGACGCTACTCAATCTATCCAAGAAAAACTTTCTTGCAGGTGTCCATTTACAAAGACTAATATTAATGGTTTTAAAAGTCTTTTAAATTAACACAGTGAAAACAAATTTGGTAAACATATATGTGTGTGTGTAGCTGCTTTGTAGATTGAGAAGCGACATTAACTGCACTGAGGTCGCATATTAGTTGGATGATTGTTTAACGAATAATCCACAAGTTTTGCGAGTTTTTCCATTGTACCAGTTTATTAAGTTTCTGTGTCTGTTTGTTAAATGCTTGCAACCAATTAAACTGTTAAACTTTATGTCACTTAATAAAATAATGTTGAACTTTATGCCATAATTTCAATAGCAGCAAATCTCGTATGATCCTGTGCTCCCGAACCATTTGCTCCTGTAAGCCCTTTGCCGCACCCTCTACTGCGCTTATTAACCCAGCCGACTTTGTCGGACGGGTTAGTCGTATCACTGTGGTAGCACTGTCGTCTTAATTTTATGATTTTCATACCGGCGTTTACTTCTCCTGAAAACCGAATTATCCCATCACTATTTCTTAATTATTTTGCAAAATATTATTTTAATTCTAGACACCACCAACCCTGGTCTGTGATGCTTTAATTCCAAATTCTACAATTCAGACTCTAATCTCACAAACCAGTATCTCTGGCATTATTTTTCTTTTTCAAGTTATTCTGCAAACTGATCTCATCTACAAACGGTTCCGGAAACAAGACCAAGTTTGGAACTGGCCAAAAGATGCCTTAATTCCAGGATTCGATTGTATTTTTGTGTATTCTTAGACAGCAAGCAATAAACCTCAGGCACAACAAGATTGACCTTCATTTTGTGGGTGTGTGCGTGGGGGGGGGGGGGGGTTCTTCGATGGGGACTAAGCGGGTAAATATTATATCCTCGTTTGAGGAACGAACAGAATGTGAGTGATGAATTAGAGGATATATACAGTTCAGTGAAACCCGCCCACTTAATTGGAATCACGCTAACAAGGTCACAATTTTATGTCATAACCGTAATGTTTCAATTTATAAATTTCAGTCCCAAATTAAGAAAAAACGAAGAAAATACTTAGTTCGTAACATACGCAGAATACGCAGGTCACGTGACCTTTTTGCACTAGATAATGAAGTTAGGAGCCGTAGTACGCACTCAAAAATTTTACATTTTTAGCCAACCCCTCCAATGCACGGAAAATTTATGATGTGCTCTGTTACCTGTAACACAGCGTAGGCATATCACAAACACCATCGCCTCCATGTACATACATTGTATGGATTGCCCCTCATTGTTCAAACATCTCTTTTTATGTAATCAGAAAATTAATCAAAATCATTTAATCAAATTCCAAATGTCCATTAGAGCATCGGAAGTACGCAGGTCACTTGGCCTTTGACCATGAAACTGAAGGACGTCACGTGAATCGTGCAGTGTTAACCGTAGCCAGCTACCTATACCTATGCCTACTCTATCTAAGAACCGAGTTACACTTGAGGTCAATGTAAAGAAGGCATGCGATTTCCACGAGATTTCAACTCCCTCGATACGTGTTTTTTTTTTTTTTTTTTTTTGTTTTTGGTCTGTGTGCGCTCGCCTCTCTCCCTCTCTCTCTCTCTCTCTCTCTCTCTCTCTCTCTCTCTCTCTCTCTCTCTCTCTCTCTCTCTCTCTCTCTCTCTCTCTCACCTCCCCTTCCCCACGACACCCGTATCTGTAACTTGGGCAAAATACAAACTGAGCTGCAACCTCGTGATAATTCATCTATGGTGTACTCGTATACGATTTCTCTGAAGCCCGTCCGTCATCACAATGTACTAGTGAAAGGTGAGCCAACAACTCGAAATTTTCAGATTCCTTCTTTGTAAGCGAAAAACATTCACAAGTAGCATAAATGCATTTATTTATTTTAAATAACAAAATATTATATTCAAAGTTGTAAGAAAAATTCAGTTATATTGAATTAGATTATTTATCTATTGTATAACTACGTTTTCTCAGTCTGAATAAAATAACAAGTAGTGGTTACGATGTTTTATGTGAGCAAAAGAACTCAGGAATTAATACCAGAAGAATCTCTTTGTACGGAATTATTAAGCTGATAAAAAACTGACCTTTTTGTTTACCTTTGTAATTATATGTATATTTGCTTAATGAGAAATACATCAATTATTCTTCTGTGTCCACAAAAAAGCGACATTATAGGTGCGGAAATGCTATTTCCGCTTTCGGTGTGTCGCAGCATACAGGCAGGCTAACGTTTATAGGAATGGTAATAACTGCTCTATTCACCCGGAAAGCGGCTGAACCCGCCACGCAGTGAAGCATGCGGTAAAATTCTGTACGAATTCGAAAAAAAAAAAACAGCCCTAGAAAATACTTAATAAAAGCGATCACAGTTTTCTAAATTTGATAACAAATAATGATAGATGACACCCGTGGTTGTCCACCAGCCATTATTGAAGGTGTAGAACTACTTCTTGTCTACATCCGCGTTGTGTTTATACATTGCAGACAGATTTCATGAAGCTTGGAAAATTGTCAAATGTCTGTGACGTATTTGCTCAATTCGAAAAGATCGCTGAACTACTTGTGATCAATTTTCGAAGAGATAGCCGACAGCTACAGTGAAAAAGGGGATCTGTTTTCGCCTCACATACTGAACTATCGGAATGTTTCCCCCTCCCCCAAAGTCATTTACTTTGTGTGTTCAGTTATTTCAGTTATTTCAGCCATTTTTTTTTTATTTGAGGTGGCCGAAGAGTTAGGGTTGAACCCCATCGCCGACTGAAAACCATAGGCTATTTAACGATTTAATGCCAGCCATGGGGGAGGAGGAGGGGATTTTTCTTCGTAGTTGGCAAAATAGTGGGGATTTTCTCCAGGTTTATTAGCAGCTAACCAAGAATACAAAATCGTGATCGAATGACTCATATCTTTTTTAACCTTATCTGTTTATTATAGTTTATTATTTGTTTATTTATTTATTTTGTAAAGGGAGCTGTAAAATGTGATAAGATAACGCACGTATTATTTTTTTAATTTTGAGGGACTGCGTATATGCTTAGTTAGCGAAACCTCGACACGTGCGCTCCAGAGCCCTGGCTATGATCCTGCTTGGGCTCATAAATCTTACAGCTCATCTAGCCCCGCCTTATCTGCTTGTACCCAGAACGAGACAATGCGCATAAATATTCGATATTCTAGCGTGGCACTTCTTGCTTAGGAGTCGTTTTAACAAGTCGTTTACACGTATGGTAACCAGATGGTATCTGAATGGTCCCCATTATCTGCCCACCCCCCCCCCCTCCTTGGGTGCCTTGTGGACGGCCCAAGAGATCATTTTTCGGGGATTACGTCAAAACTATTTTGACATGCCGAAGTGATATGGTAAAGAGCTACTCAGGATTACAGCAATTAAGAAATTAAGAATTATAAAACCGAAAGGAAGTTCTGTTTTTGATAAGACAACGATAGAAAACTGTGATAAAAGAATGTTGCTGCCAAACGCCAAATACATGGGGGAAAATTCCACTGACGCTTGAATATAACCAGTTTATTCATCGCGAAATGTTACGAAATATGTTATTACTTGAATACTACAAGAAATCTTTACAAAAAACAATATACCAAACACTGCTATTATGAAACAAGTGCCTCTCTTATTAGCATACTTAAATACTACACTATTAAGGGACTCCAGAGAGATCCTGGTTCAATCTCATTCAGACAGACGCATTGGTAAACATATGATTTTGTTGCAAAGACGAAACAAGACCGTGACAATTTTTGACCATGGTTTTAATTATTAATTGAATCCAATAAAAGTAAACCGGTTTCAACACGAGAAGTGTTTTGGTTTTCTTGGGGCACGGATATCGCAGCGTGCATTATCTCATGCTAACTTTGGACTCATTTATGTTTCATTCATGTTGCACAATATCATTAAAGACTTTGCCTTACAGCACTTATATGGAACAGAAAAAAACTGCCTATGCGATCGATAAATAACTTAGCGCAAGCGCGAAACGAATATTTTGTGAATGAACACATCAGCATTTATCTGTATATATTATCTTGACCTCATTTAAACGAACAGCCAATGAAAACTGAGTTGTGCTATGCGAGAGGGACAGATTTGTTGATACAAGACTTCCCCATTCATATAATTTACGCGTTCAATCCACGGGCCTTTTTTGTGAATGACTGCTAACAAAACAAAACGCTGATCAAACTTACATGAGTAAAGCTGACTTTGAGTCAAATATAGGCCAGTTCACACCACAAAGCATTTAAAGTATTAAAGCGAATGTTTTAATTTCTTTACTGCGTGGGAGTTCATTCATAAACTGAGCCGAAATTAACTGTTTTTCTATATAATTAAGAAAGAGGTTATAGTAAGTAGAGAAAACTTCTTTTTGCTGTGTACTGCGTTACTATTGACAACTCCAGCAGAAAAACAAAAGTGGAAATCTTGACAGCAAAGTTAGAAATTGAAGAATTTGTCAGATCTGCCGAAGCCAATAGAAGTTGAAAGTTCAATGGCCGATATTTCTGATGATGATGTCTTTGAAGATCAAATAGTTCCCGACCAGGATCATGTGTTCGGGGCGGGAAAAACCAAGGCGGCAGACGGCTCTTTGGTACACCGTACGGAAACGGTTACCATTGACAACCAGGAGCATGTCGCACCATCAATGGCGTCGACATATCAATCAGTGAAGGTCAGTTTTTTTCCCTTTACATCAGCAATAACATTGCGTTAAATAGCGGATTTAAAAAAAAACCAGTATTTTAATTGGGAAAATATACAATGTCGCAAAGAAATCAAATGAATTTGAATTAAGACATCGCAGCAAATTGTCTCTAGTGTTGTACAAGCATCATGCATTCACGATATAGTCAATTAAAATTTTCAAAGTAGAACTGACGGTCAATTTTACTCATTATTCCAGGATAATTGCTAATAATTACAACCAAATCAATCTTTATGTGGCGCCATATATCAATATCTCGTGTTAACATAAAATTCCAGTCGCATCTCTTGACATAAATGAATGAATGTTTTTAAAATGTTTTGTCAATATTTTTAATTAATAAGGTTTTGCCTGATAGAAACCCATATATGATGAGCTTTTGAACAATTCCATTAATTAATTGAAATGCTACGTGTAGGTCAGGAAAATATTGTCAAAGTAACAGGCCCTACGCACCTGGCAGTAAAATGAAACACTCAAATGTTAAAATGGTAATATTTTAAATATATATTTAATAAAAATTATAAACTCTCACCGAATAAAAAGTTGTTCTTTTTAAACTTAAGAATTCTTTTGACATGGGGAAAAGAAAAAGGAAATTCTACATAAAAAATAAAAACTATAAAATTTTTTTGTAAGTTGAAGTGTGAAAACAAAAATCCGATCATCTATTTGTTCAGTGGGAAATCATTTTTCTTATCCTTGGCACCTAACAACTAAACATTCATGTAATTATCAGGTAATACATCAAAATTTAACTTCACACCACCTTGGTCCCTTGCCACTGTCGGCGTCGCTACAGTGAAGGATTAAAACCGATGCGTTATTTCGTATTGGCAGTTTCAATTGAGAATGATGTGTTGAATTACTGAACTCAGAAGGCATGTGATTGAGACCGTTCTTTGATATTACCTATATTTATTTTGAAACAGCAAATATATTGAAAAAAGCCCTACAAATATTTACGATTTACCGAAATGCCTAAGAAAAAAAATCATGTAATATCGCCATGGTGAAATTGATTATCTGAATGTTGTGATTCGGAGGAAGTTATAATAATTATTATTATTATTATTATTATTATTATTATTCCCTTGTTATTATATATTTCCCGTTGGCCTTAACAACCAAATTCCGGGAACTGGCTTTCGGAAAGTTTGAGGGGAAAACTAGGCGCGCCGCTTTCTTTATTTCCGAGGCCACTGAATGTAGAATGTGTCATGAGGGAAAAAAACAAATTTTTCTTTGGAAAAACCTAAAGGTGTTCGTGATTTTTTTTTTTTGACGTAAGGTACTGGTAGCACAGACGAGCGAGCTGGGCATCATTATCCGACCTCGTATAATGAAAAACACACATTTGACCGCGGAAAATTGCGGGCATTTTAACAAATGCAAGGACGTCTGGGGGGGTGGGGTTAAAAAGTGACACTGTTTCATTTTCATTTCTAATAAAAAGCTAAATATTCTAAGCAAATTATAAAAAAGTTAATTCAGCTTCATATTTTGACCAATTTTTCCGTTTGGTAGAGGTGGATGTCGTTTCAACTATCCTGTACATATGCAAACAGTGGTAATTTGTACCAAGCAAGTATTTGGTATCTCTTATCTTAGCTTTGGAAAAGAAACATGTGTTTCAAGTGCTTGAAACCGGAAAGACTCTTTCTTTTCGTCACGATTCGGGATGTCACAAACGCCTACAAGATGGTGCTAGACGCATCAATCCCCTCCACCTCTATCTCCCCCATCCCCGTTCCGACCTTTTCCAAGCATTCAGATCACCACATATGGATACGCTCCAGAACCTTTCCTGGAAATAACGATTCTTTATCAAGACAGGTCATCATTTCCGCTCATTGTTTGCATCAGCTATCGTATTATGTTAAGATACTTTTTCTTTAATACGATCGAACACGATCATTAAGATCACAGATGTCGAAATAAAATCCTGTTCTGTGGCCTTTTCGATTAGGTTTCATGACCTGTCTTGTGTGTTATAGAAATTTCTTTTTGCACCCATCTATAAGTGTCTTTTTATCTATTTCAAACTTTTATTTACTTATTTAAGTTTTTATGTGATTTACATAGACTGAACGACGTCACAATCCAGGAACACATTCGTCACGTAGACAGCTTGTTTATGTAGTCAATATGCGAGCACAGTGCAGAATATATGTATATCTATATGATATATATATATATATATATATATATATATATATATATATATATATATATATATATATATATATATATATATATATATATATATATATATTGTAAAGACCCCCTTCGCTACGAGCCGTGCTGAGATGTAAACAAACCCGTAAAAAGGCAGTAACTGAAATAAATCATCTAAAAGACTAAAACAATGCAGGAATTGGAAACTTCATGGCCATACCGATAACGCTATTTTTTAACTACGATAATTTAGCCTGGTAAATATGTGGTTGTCACGTATGTGCATATACTATGTGCTATGCACGTGTTTTTTTCTGCTATTAGAACCGCTGAACTTAAACTTAAGAAATAATATTGTTATTCTTCAAATTGATTTGCATGCCGCTAATTAATAATTTAATTGACCATTTCTTTGGTTAATAAATAAGCTTTTCTATAAAAATAAACAAAAAATAATAAGTTTAGAATTTTTATACGTAACTTTAACTGCTCACCTCACTTCGTAAAAGTTACTTCTGAATTACTTATTTTTATGCATAGCAAACTGGAAAGGAGGCAGCCATAACGTACATGAGCAATTTTTAGCCTCCCCTCCCCAATCTTCAAGTAACTGGTAGTATCTTAAGTTATTTGACAAAACTTTAAATATAGAATATATAAAACAGCGTCTGTGCAATTTTGAAGAGAGCATTTGTGTAAAAAAAAGAAAAGAGAGAATGTAAGTGAGGAAATACATTTAAGTCGAAAAGATAGTGGTGACACTGGAACTGGAGACTGAAGCATCGTGTTTTTATCGACGCAGTGTTTTAACGAATAATCTCAGAAAATACAATGAACGAATATGGGTGGCGGCAGGTGTCTACGAGATGCCGTGAAGATGCATATATATTTTATTCAACAGTTGATTCGATAATCATTTGGCATGGAACTTGGCCGTATAGTATAACAGCACTATCGCGACAGCAGGTCGTTTATGACACTTTGCTGAGTACAAATGCATCAGTTTAATTGCGGATTATGTCTGTATAAATTGGCGCCTCTTATTAAGTTATTGCAATAATTGCACAAGGAAACAAGTGCTGTTACTATCTTTAATTATTTAATTGCAATAAGTCACGTTTGTCGTGCAAACCAATTATTTCAAATTCATTAAAAAAAAACCGGTCGAAATTGAAAGCAGGATACCCAAGATTTCATCTGGACAAAAACTGCAAGGAAATAAGCTTCCTGGTCCGATTTCAAATAGTCAAGCAGCATTTACAATTGCTTTAAGCCGAATACGGGATTACGAAATAACCATGCGCTTTTTGAATCATTTGTAAGTATTTCTTATGTCACAAGATAACGTAAGCACGCATTGTTTTAGCTAGTTATGTAAATTCTACTTGAAACTAAACTGAACTCTTGTCTCGGCAAACATTAATAAATATGCATTCAAAATACTGAAAAAAGCTTCTTGTTTGTACTTAAATCGAAATCTTCGCTTAAAAAGTGACGATATTCTGATGCTAATGAATATCACAGTACGGCTTGGTATAACAAGAGAAATCATGAGCACATTAAAATAATTTGTCGACTGAAATTGGAAAGCTCGCAAATGCTCCGAAGCTTGTTTATTCGGTTAGCTTGATGAAATGAAAGCAAAAATAAACCGGAAATATTCACAGAAGCATTTCATAATATTGTCAAACTAATTAACGAGACAAAATAAACGATTCATAGACAATAAATAGGTTCGAGGTCAAAACTTACAGAGTCCAGTTGCTCATTCTCATGTAATGAATAAGCAAGTGCCAAGTGTCCTAAAGATGGTGCATTAATAACGCAACTCGACTAACCCAGTTCTCTCGAATGTGAGTTCATTGTATTTATCTGCATCACATAATCTATCAGCACGTTACTATCGTGCTTGTGAAGTTTCTGTGTCAGAGCAACCTATTTTTAATTTAAATTTAGGTTGCCCATTTTGCGAATAAGCTGCTCAATTGTTCATGGCGAATTCACACGACCCATTTCTTTTCTTGGCTTAAAATTTGGTTTTCTTTGCTGTTTGATTGGTCGATATTTGGATCGAAGCGTACATCAGTGACCAAACGGGTTTTTTGTTATTTTATAAGTAATATTTGTTCAATTATATTAAATCATTTGAGCGTTCGTTCTTGCCCACCCCCTAATCTTTCTTGCCCACCCTGTTGTCGGCCTGAGATCTTTTCTGCCTTCAGTCATAATGCATTATGCCTATTGCAACAAAGAATCTCTAGTTTATTTTGGCTTAAAAAAATAGAAAGTATAATTAATCTACCTCAAAGATGGGAGGTCTTTAAGATCGTGCATTGTTTTTATAATGTTTGTTTATCACATAACACCATTGGTTACAATGTAAATATTTTCACAATGATTTTTAATCTCGTAATTGTGATCCATCGTGACAATTCAGTTTTAAAATTAACTTCAAAGTATTGTCATATTACTCTCATAATTTTATGATTATTACTTCATGGAAATTATGAAATGAAATAATTGACAATGAAGACAATGACTGTTTCAGATTCACTTCGCATTAAAACGATATATCATTTTGAAAATTGTATAAATTGTCACAGAGGTCGTTTTCAGTTGCTTCACAATGCTCAATTATGTACTTACAGTTGCCTTCATCTTCAGTATAACTGTTTTTCTCTTTCTCTTTTGGTTTTTGTAGAAGGAAGTCCAAGCACAAAACGGTGCTTTGAGTCTTTACGGGCCCCATTCAAAATGTAACGACCCTTCTCTGCGCGATAGTGCATCAGCGGTCGCCGACTTCTTTAAAAAGGAGCCGCTTCGCCGTTCTTCCGTCAGTCCCGTTAGCGACAAGATAGACAGTACACAGGTAAATGAGAGTATTCAAATCAACGGTGATACTTCCGAGATGCATAGCAACGCGTGCTCTAACAACATGGATATTCATATCAATGTCAACTTGAAGCTGTTTCCAGGATCTGTGCCACCAGCTATGGGTGACACATATGGACATTGTTACTATAACAATGATACCAACCAAGCTCCAGAGGCTTACCAAGCCGGCTTGAATACAGAATTTGCTCAGAGTCTGTCCCATTCGTACATATGGAGCAATGCAATGGATGGTGTTCAAGCTACTGGTAAGCAAAGGGATAGTGTCAGCATCGTTGAAGAAATCTTCAGTGAGATCAAAGGTGATAATTCTTCTATGGACAGAGATCTAGAAGAACTGCTAGCAAATAACACCATTTTATCTTTGCTTGCTGAGCAAAATCGATTTTCAAAAACGGTAGGACATGAAAGTGCTCAGGCTGATGAAGTCTTTGGTACGAATACAATGGATCTCAGTTCCAAATCCGGATATCCGGATACCGTTAGCAACCAGCTCTATGGTTACACAGTGACAGAAAATTCGAACGTTGATAATTTGACGACAGTGATTAAAAAAGAGCCAGGAACTGAGAAAATGGATTGTTGTTTGAGCGAAATCCCTGACGTCAGTTTCAACAGTTTTCTGCTTGATACTGTCAAATCAGAACCATTGGTGGGCCATTCTAGTCAAAACCCTATCGGTGATAACGTTTATAGCACCGAAGCAAGGCCAGCGAAGCCAGCGAATTTGGATGTAATAACAGCTTATCAGAACCAGTTCACGAAGCAGCCACCCAGCTATAGTTCTGCTGTCTTCAAACCCCGCGGCCTACAGTCACACGCGCCATGCATGAAAGATGTGGATCTTGCCCTGTCCTTACATGGCCCACCACAAGCTCTCGAGAAAGAACAAAATATTTCTCAGAGCTGTGTTTATGGGTTTTCGCGTGTCACCACCACCCATAAATCTAGTCCTCCTCAGGCTACCAACGTCTTTGGCCATTACAGCCACAGTCCGGAGAATTCATCCACTAGTTTAAGCCCAAGCCATACTTTACCGCCCACACCCCCTGATTCTCAACCTGGTAGCCCATCGGAGGATTCTTCAGACTGCCAACCTGGACAGCCCTTATACACGGCAGCCATGAGTAGCATAGTCGCCCACCAGCAGGCACACCCCGCGGGCCATTCCATGGCATTCTCGCCCACCACCCCGGGGTCGGCAGGCATCCAGGCTCACGCAAACACCGAAGACCATCTTCCGTTAATACTAACGCCGGTCACACAGCGTCCAAGGAAGACCCACCCGGGCTGTACCACCATCAAGTACAACAGAAAAAATAACCCAGATCTCGATAAACGACGCATACACTTCTGCCAGTTTCCAGGTAAATGCTTCTTATATGTCTTCCGCTAACATGCAAAGCATGGCTCTGCCATAAACTTTTGCGTATTTACACAGATAACTTTTCTACATAACTTAATTTTTGAAGTCACAAGAAATTTGGTATTGCCTTGTTGTAAAGATCTGTTTTATTAATGGAAAAATATGCGTTTGTCTTGCTTAAGTGTTTAAAAGATCTCTGTGTGTCACTTTGTGAATTTGATAACTGGGCATGAGCATTTGTGGTAATTGCCCCCACCCCCACCCCCTCTTCCCGCCCCGCCCATGCTGCAGACATATCTTGTATATTTTTGCATCTAGACATTCGACGTACGCCTGAAAGTTATTTCTAAATTTGGCCAAAGAACATGATATGTCTGTGTCCTTTAGTTTAGCTAATTGGGACACGTTCGATGCGTTTGGACAAATGTCGTTTTTTTATGATATAAAAAAACTCTAGTTTCAATTACCATATAAATTTACTGTTTTGCGCCAGTTTAATTGATGGCAGTCGCACATCTTTTTTGGCAAGTAGTAAACGACACATTGCCGTGGGGTCTATCAAAAATTAGCGTCCATAAAAAAATTATGTCTGCCATGCTGGCACAGATATGGTCAAGTACCGTTGTAGAGCAGCATGAGAAGGATTTGTTGTTGTTGTTGTTGTTGTTTTTTTTTTTTTTGTTAAAATATCGAATACTAAACATAGGAATGACACTACCTTTGAAACAACGCCTTGCATTATCTCTTGACTATTATTATCGAACAGGACTGTTATCAAAATATCTGACTGCATTGCTTTGGAAGCGGGTGCCTCAACGCAGCATAATATGCAGTTAATACCCCCAAACCCAAACTCACTCACTGTTAACAACATGCAAATGAAGCAATGCTACACAAGAGAAGTTTGTCAGATGATAGAAAGAGAAACTTTGTTGACCAATTTGAACCCCGTGTAAAAATATGCATAATTTGTTATTAAGTACAGCATTATTTATTCTCTTTTATTAAAACTTGTTATGCAAATCTGTGCTGTTATCCCCTAGGCATCTTCTCAAAATATTTACATCCTAAAGTTATTAGCAAAATAAAATTTTCGGAGATTTAATTCAGTAAAAGCCCGGAGGAAATACTCATTACTTGAGCATTTTACTGTAATTTTACTACAAAATGCTTCAACATTTCAACGAGATAAATTAGGACTGAATTAGGAAATATGCAAAACTCTAGTAGATTTTCCTTGAATCTATTATTACTGTAGCGCAATGACGTTATGTATCTCGGTCTATTTCAGAGAAGTTGTAAAAAAGAAAAAGAAATCTCCCAGACAGCGGATTAACTAAATAGGTTTTTCTCACACACAAACCAAGCTATTATTCAATGCCAAGAGTGTTGCTATGTATTTTTGCTGAGCCAAAACTAGACATCAAATGTAAGCTTTCGAGTATGTTCACTTTGCATATATGAAGGTTAATCGACGAGAAACGAGAAATGTTTTATATTTTCTGTCGTATTTTATGGCGTGTGGTCAAACGACGGCCACAGCTCACCACTCTGCCTCTCTGACAAATGACCACAGCCAGCAGTGTGCTCACTGTAAAGATGTTCAAGTTTACCAAATTAGGTTTCATTGTACAATCGCCGTTGTAAATGTTGTTCAGGTTTTTTTTTTTTGGATGGTGCACAAATTTTACTGATGAATGAAGTTCATATCTGGCCTTCATAGCAAAGGTTAAGGTGAACAGCTGATGAGAATTCATTCGTAGTAGCTTGTGAATTATCGCTTTTAAACGTTACTGTAAGAATGCTATGTCTGTGTAAGATCGGAACTGGGCATGGAAGTGAACAGGCCCCCAACCCCCTTGCCTCCATATTTTAACCTCCATATTTCTCTCTCTCTCTCTCTCTCTCTCTCTCTCTCTCTCTCTCTCTCTCTCTCTCTCTCTCTCTCTCTCTCGCTCTCTCGCTCTCTCTCTCTGCTCCTAAACGTGCCCCCTTTCCTCACGACTCTTTTCGCTTCGTCTAAAATCCAATGTTTAAAAAATATTCAGTATGTTTTTATCAAACTTGGTAGGTTGTCGGAAGGCGTATACGAAAAGTTCACACCTGAAGGCTCATCAGAGAATCCATACTGGTAAGGATATTTCTGTTCTTTTATTCCTTTATTTTGGGTCTGCTTTCCAAAATGTGATAGATAAATTTTATACCTTAGAACAAATTTCGAAATACCCAAGAAGAACGCTTTGTGTATTTCTGTTTAGCTTACATGACCATATCACCGATAACAATTTTCGGTTTTTATAACTTGGGCTGAACACTGACACTACGAATATATATGTAGGTGTGTGAAACATAAACAGTAGTTACAACTGGGGGTGTCCATTTTGACGTGAACACCACGAGGCCATATCTGTTAACAGTTACTTATCAAAACAATCAGGCGCTTGAGAAGGCATCATCTGTTTCCGGTGGCCTTCTCCTGCGTAGTGACCTCTACATGTCTGGAATGAACAACTATTTAAGTGTTCACTGATCCAGACTGCAGGGTGATTCTAGAGTTACACTCCATAAGTTATATTCGTTATACCCTTTCTAACCATAACACCCTTTGAGCCCAACCCGCATATATCCTGGCTATATAGTAACTGTCCCGATCACTGCACGCTTTAAGTTAAATAGACATATAGACATTAAAACAATGCATTTGCGGACTTGCACTTGCTTTGGGTGAACATTAATCAACATGTTGATTTTTTAAATGCTGACTTTAAGATCAATATTTTACATGCGGTTAATATGCCCTGTTGACTCAAAATAAGTCAATATCTGCTTATTTATTTATTTATTTATTGTGAAGTGACGTTTTCTTCATTTCTTATCAACAAATGAGACAGTTGTGAGTCAGTAAATGTTTACCACTTGATTTGAAAGAATTTCAAACTTCTATTAAAAGTTTTGACGGAACAATATTTCTTTTGACAGAAGCCCATAAACCAGAGAAGTGCGTGGGCGGGAGTGATATCAATAACCATAATTAAGTTGTTTAATACACAAGAACGGCATCAAGCATGCCAAAAAAAATTCAAAATTAACTTTTAAGTGTATTTTTTTCCGCTATAAAGCTTAGATCTTCATCATTCCCTTTGTAATTTTTTTATCAAGTAGGATTAACTTTGGGAGTTTTACAACAAGATCTAACCAAGGTGTACAGCTGTATATGCTCACAAAACCTGTGTATTTTCATTCAGCTGAGAGGCACAACCTGACATGAGATAAACTGATCACCGTGACCTTTCATACTTGTGCATCAACAGGTTCACCGCGAAATGACTCACCGACAAATGCTATCCAGACATCGGTTGTTGTCTTGGGGTAGCGCAATTAATGTAACTAAATAAATAAATACGAACATTTTACAAAAATATTTAAAAAAAAACAAATAAAAAGCACCTATTCCTCGTTTTGATCTTTCAAATGACTCAAATGGCATTAGTGGACTCGAATTTTAGAAGATTATTCTCAAGTAAATAATTTTCATTTCCCCCTCCAACCCATATTTAGCGGATATATACTTTTAAGAGGATGAAATATATGGCGCAGGCTCGTGATTGCAATATAATGCCTGCCATTTAGAACCCTCGGGTTTATCATTAGAGTGAAATTCGAAACCCTTCATTTACTACTGAATACAAGTAATTGAACGATATTATTGCGAGGGGGAATGTCAAGAATGTGACCTAACAATTTTAGTATCAGCGGTTATCCCAGCATGCCTGTTGACCTCACTCCTGCAGCCGGTTGTTGGGTAGATAGATTAAAAAATAAGAATATACCTTTTCTTCTCCACAGATGCTAAGCTTTAGAATGTAGCTTTCTACAATTTTTGAACTTATACTGCAACGGCGTTAATATTAAATTGTTGCCATCGTGCTGGTCACAATAAACCATTTAGCATAGTATCAGGAAGTTTGGAGTGTCAAGTTTTACTCCAAATACGCGTAGCTTTAAAAGCATAGGAGCCAATTTGACGACGTCATCATTACGCATGGACAATGTCAGTGCTGTCATGTATGGTTTGGTGTCTCACCAAATTGCAAAATTCATGGAAATTTAAAGGCGTTGTTCTTTTGTTTTTTTATTTACATTGATAAGAATATAGTAAAATTCCATACCCAAACCCATAGTTGGTATGATTTAAACCCATATCGACGTCTGTGATGTTCTGATGCACGGGCCAGCAGACGGACTGAATACTAAATGGACGACGCAGGGCTCGCTGCTGGTGATACAACTGGCTGAACACCTTGCTAATGTTTGGCCTCGGTCACTCAGGCCCGCACAGTGTGCGAATACACGTAGCTACTATATGCGTGTTAAAAAAAAACTAACCGATCGAATTATTTCAGAGGGTTCTAACAGACCACTTGTTTCTCAGCTGCATTTCTCAGTATAGTCTTTGAAAAACTTTAAAAGTTGAAATAAAAGTATAAGTTATAGATGTAAAATAGATATACAGTGATGTATATTTTTGCTCATTTGCCAGTTCTATAACAAGTAGCACTCGTCATTTGAGACGTCGCAATGATCAAACAACTTCCTGGTAAATTAAAAAATAGCTACTTGCCTTATTTTCCGCATAAACGAAAATGAAACTAAAGGCTACATTCAAAGGAGCGTGATAGTGATCGCGCCTGCATATATTTTTTGTTAGGTCACTTTCACATGAAGCTCATATTTTATCAGACTTTTACTGACAGGAAATGTATTTTAAAATACTCAAAAAGATACGTAATAAAAAACACTTAAAAAGGCAAATGTGAAAGTTTTAAAAAGCATAGTTTTTTTTACAAAATAATAAAATGCCACAATCACTTAAAGTGAATGCATTGTCTGTTTTATATTTTTGGCAAGTTAGTCCACATTTCGCATTGGCCTTATCACAGCATATTACTGTCTTGTCAATACATCTGAAGTGCGAACAATCTCGACTGTTCTGCTTTTTCATACTTAAGACGAGCTGAACGCAGTGACCAGCTGATGAAGTAGTATGTGTGAGTGAAGTCAAAATTTGAAACAATCAACAGCATTGACTAGTGCATGCTTTAAAACCGTTTTTAACAACTCTTCAAATAATTCTTTTATCTTCTTCATAATTAAACATACAAAAGCTACTTCTTTATAAAGCCCCCTTTTTTTGCATGAGTCTGAAACGAAACAGCCCGGATGGGACTCTTATGGGCATGTATCGCTTAGTGATGCAAAAACTTTTTTAAGTTGATCGGTTTTCTCATTCGCGAAATCCATATTTGGCAATTGGCACCAGAGATGTCAACTTACACATTGAATTTTGCAGCATTTTCGCGGGGATTAAATGGTGAAAATAAATGGAAGCGCATGCGTTCCAGTCTAATCTTTATTGTCATGTGGCAAGGCTTAACATGCACACTTAGTGCTAAAATTAAAATTTGAATACAACAACAGGAATGTTTTACTCACTGTTTTTTTTCAACAAATTTCAAAATAATATGGACAGATTAGAAACACTCCACTCACGCCCAGTGAAATGGAAATGGTTGTTACCTGGGGACATATATTAAGACATACTTTTAGATTTTGACATGTAATTTCAAACAGGAACATGTAACATGAGTCGCCTGTCCACATATTTACGCATCAAACGATCTAGTCAACCTGCTCGCTGTTCTGAAACTGCTTGAGAAAAGTCTGGCCATCTTCAAGAGGTTAAAGTATAGAACGTTAACACTACACCTAACTATGTCGTTTCCTTTATGAATGACGGCGGTTGAGTAAGATTACACATTATTCTTTTATTTTTGTTGCAGGTGAAAAACCTTATCGCTGTTCTTACCAAAACTGCCAATGGCAATTCGCCAGGTCTGATGAACTGACCCGCCACATTCGAAAACACACCGGAGCTAAACCCTTCAAATGTTCTACATGCGACCGAAGCTTCGCGCGCTCCGACCATTTAGCGCTGCACATGAAAAGGCATGATCCAAAATGTAAAGATCGGACTATAAAAGAAGAACCCGACAGTTCTGATTCGGGTTCAAACTGATGCATATTATTTGTGTGTAAAACAGTATACGCTCTATTTCGAAAGGGACTGAAAACTTCAGTTTGTGCAAGACTTTGTGTTAATTTACAGTGATATGATATTATTCTACGAAGTGGAGATCTCAGTACAAAATTAATCTTTTATTTGTTCGTCATTGAAACACTAAATAAATAGCTCTACATGTGAACTATTATTTTTTTCAAGAGACTGCAAATGGAATTTTGGTGATTAAAAAATAAAAATAAGTAGCATTGAAATCGTGTTGGAGAATGCTTCGCAACTGTAGAGATGTCTTAAATGTCGAAGTGACTTGATACAACACAAAAATAAATAGTGGATATAACGTTAAGAACCATTCAAGGCGTGTGAATATAACACGAGTAAACAAAAATACCCAATAACATTTTAGTTATAAAATCAATGTTAAGGCTGGATGTCTAAAGTCACCATAATGTTATATCAGGCTTTGGTTTGAAAATATATATTTTCACTGAATTTCGAACGGTTGTTTGCTGCGTAAGAAGACTTTGTATTTGACGTTTCAGCAGCGTTCGTTGTCTATTTCATTAGCTGAGCAATACCTTATTTATCCCAGTAGCATGGTGCACAGGTTCCGTTCTGGAGTCACAAGGTTCCACACCGATAGTGCAATAGGTCACGTGGTCTGGACACTTCTCTTTCTCACATACAGATGTTCAGATTTGCAAGCTGATATGAAAGAATGTGCTTGGCTTAATAAATAATAGTTAGTATTTCGACAAACCTGTTGTATGGGGTATTAAAAAGATATAGAATGGTGACATTTTTTTTTTTTTTTTGCTTTAGCCTGAAATACAGAAACTTTACATTTACAGTTTCGAATGTACTGATTTTTTTTCAACTCGGGAGGGGGCGGAGGGGATGGGAGACTTGGAATGCGGCGAATCTACGCGTGAAAATCTAGTTCCAATGATCGAACGGGACCTTTAAGCGTAATGCCAAAACAACAGTGCCCAAAACTCATGAAATATCACGGTGTCCTAGCATTTCAGTATTTCATTTCACAGTGTATATTTTGAGACGGTGACTCGAATCAAAGACTATTAAACCACAGATAATGTCCTTTTCTCGAATTTATTACTTTGATGATTTAGGCCAATGGATCGCAGTGCAAATCTTTTTCACTTACTTTTTACTTTGTCCTTCTGTTTCTACTGGAGGGTCAAGTGAAACGCCCCCTACGACCGAAACACCCCTCCAACTGAAACACCCCGTACCACCAAACATCCCCTGCAACCGAAACACATCCAACTGAAACATCCCCTACAACCGAAACACCCCTCCAATTGACACACCCCCTCCAACCGAAACACCCCTCCAATCGACACACCCCCTCCAACCGAAACACCTCTCCAACCGAAACATCACCTCTAACCGCAACACCCCCTCTGACCGAAACATCCCTTACTCCATTTTCCAGGAGGAGCATTCGTAACCTCAAACTATGATTACAAAATTTCACAAGTCAAGATATATTTTTTACTAGTTTTGAATGTTAAGTTTTCTTTTATATAGAGATTCATATATAAGTCATTCACACCGTTCGCGTGTTGATTGTGACACTCGGTGAATCACTCGCAAAAAAAAAAAGAAAAAAAAAAAACACGCACACAAGTTTTCAGCACGTCATTAGCCCAGTGTTATAATGAGACATCCATTGTATATGGAATTTTTTTTTCTGAGTGACTGAATTTATTTTGAAGAATAAAAAAAAAAACATTCGTGATTTCTTGTTGTTGATAAGCAAGTGCTATCCAGGCCAATAGATTTGTTATAAAATGAAACTTGAACAGTTCTCAGTTGTCGATTTTATTCTGCTATGTTTTTTTTCTGTTAATGTTCAACATTTCTTAATATTTGACATGTATTTGGCAATTCCCTGACAGCGACACTTTCAAAATTTATTGGCAGTTTTGCAGTATTTTCCACCTCATAAGCCGGTAGTTCCTTTTCATTGAAAAATCCAACTCCACAGGACAAACTGAATACTTTCAGCAAGAGACACAAGTAACGCTGCCAGCCACAATACAACACATTTCTCGTTTTAGTATAAAAATGCAATAGTTTTATGAATTACACATTGTGTGGCTTCAAATTCTCTTGTTTCATGAGTAAATAGACTTCACTATTTAGATTGTTAAGCAATGTTTTCACTAGTGTGGGTAGTGCGGATGAAATTTACTTGTATGTTCAAGCTTGGACACGGTAAATGGAACCGTAAATTGTAGAATAAAATGTTCTGTTAAATACCATGTATTTTATTAACTTTATCTTTGGTTTACATTGGTAATCTGCCGAGATATAAATTACAATAAAATATTTTCATAAGAAATTATGCAAAGTAAGCACATATCACAGTTTTTATTTGCATATGAACAAGGTGTTGCTTTGGTGTCAAAATATTCAACCCTGTTAAAGTAAAAAAACTAACTTTATTGGTAACTCTGTGTATATTATTTTAAAAAGTCAATCAACTAATTCTTTATATCCTGATCCTGTGTTGGTGGAGGTGGTGGGTGCGGGGGCTGTGAGGTATAACTCCCTTTGAATTTGGGATGAAAAGTCAATTCTACCCCTACCCGACCCCTCACATGCAATAATTATAAATTTTCCCAATAGGATTCAAGTGTGTATATTCATAAAGAGGGTCTAACTTAGACCCTCAACCAAGATGAGGTTCCCGAGTGAGAAGGGTGGTGGGTTCCGACCATCTAAGAGAGGTCTCAGTTTGGACGCAACAATATCCATAAAGAAGTTAGAAACATGGTCCAAGCTAAATGGAAATTTGGAAGGCATATTACCGCTATTGCAGCATAAAATTGGTTATTTTTTTATTGTGTGTCAAGCAAAGATTAGTAGGGCTTGTATAATTAAATTTAAGGAAAGTAAGACCAAATAGCCACAGTTTTCTGTTCCTTGCAAAGTGTCATTCTGCATTGCAAAGTCTGTTATTTATATTTACGTTTTGTCTGGTTTTATTAAATGGCAATCCTCCTATTAAGACCTTAGCAATAAAAAGGCCTTCAGTGTAATGAAGATTCAGCTAGCTTGGCGGCTTTGATGATGGGTACACATTAAAGAAAAGCCCAAATTTGGATAAATTTTGGACGCGCTCCCATCTAAGGCGGGTACACTCAAAGGTCATAAATCAGCAGTCTATAATCTGCGTGTCCTTTATGAATTCCCTCCCAGAGCGCTGTCCGGATGAAGTAATAACGATCAGGCCACTGTGATCTGTGTTCGTAGTATGTAACCATTCACAAATAATATTCATTCTTGAATTTATTGAGCCCTTACAACTGTGTAAACTGGGACAAAACTATGTCGATAACCGTAAGTAAACTACCTTTTAAGGATTTTCCGTTCCAAAAAACAGACAAGCATACTTCACTGGTTGAAGAAATAGCGTGGGAGGCTTTGGCTGGACATTATGTTGACAAAACTAAGCGATTTATGAGCAGGGAGAGAAGTTTGTGGTTTAAACAGTTAACTTATATGTTGATCGTGATAACACCACGAGACTGTCGTGGGAAAGACTGTCAACAAAGTGGTCAGTGGCTTGGCGCCCTAACCGATGCGAGTTCAAAGTCTTATTTTTAACAATGCTCTTCACTTAAATGTTCTATCGCTTCTCTTAAAGTGATAAGTCACAAAACAATCACTTCATGAGGGTCATTGTTTCTAGTATATCCGCGACATAATTCACCGTTACCTGGAGGTAGTGGGCAAGTAAGGGTACTCCTAAAAATCGCCTTGAGAAATACCCCCTCCCCCAAAATAATAGGTAGCACAAAACTTCCAAACCCCCCCCCCCCCCCCCCAGGCATTTCACACAAACGAATAACTAATATGAGGAAAACATTGATTTCTACAAACTTGTTAAAATAAAAATGGACACCTCTAGGCCATGGGACCACTTTAGACTGCCCTCACGCAGTACTGCTTTTCTGTGGTCCCATTCTGGTAACATTTCACTTGACGAGATACTCCATCGACAAGGGCGCCTCGGAAGTTAATTTTCGACTGGTTGTCCTTTTTCAGGTGTTTCACTGTAAACCTCAATCAGTCACACATGAAACTTGTAAAGAAGAGAAACTCTTGCAAGAAAACGCTCTTCTTCTTCTTCTTCTTCTTCTTCTTCTTCTTCTTCTTCTTCTTCTTCTTCGTCTTCTTCTTCTTCTTCTTCTTCTTCTTCTTCTTCTAATTATTATTATTATTATTACAACTGTTGCCACTTCTGCTTCTGCAACTACTGCTATTATTATTATTATTATTATTATTTTTATTATTATTATTATTATTATTATTATTGTTATTATTGTTATTACTATTACTATCATTATTATTATTATTCTAACTATAAATATGAAGTACCATTATTAAAAATTTTTATATTATTATTGCTCTGGGTCATTCTGAGCCCTTCCCTAAACTCCAATATCCTGTTTAACTTTGTTTTGCACCTCGGACGATGCAAAGTGTTTTGCATTTAATATTGCCCTTAACAACTGCACCCCGACACAAGTGTTTCTTTCTATACAGAAGGGATAACTCAATGGAGTGGAAAGCTCCCAGCTATGCAAACCAGGACAGAAATTTAAGCATTATGCCATTGAGAAAAATAGTCTCGTTTTTCATCAATTTTAATGAAAAATTATACGGCCTTTTTAATTCTTTACTCGTGGATGAAAAAAAAAAAAAAATCTGTAAATTTGTAAAATTTCAGTTCATATTTTTACCTAGAAAATTTGGACTTATACACCAAGCTAAAAGGTGCATCAACTAAACAGTCTAATTAATACATAAAAAACGTTTTGTACTCGACCATGACAACAGCAGAGAGACATGGCAACTCAAAAAAAACAAAAACAAAAAAAACAAAAACAAAAAAAAAAAACTCGTGTTTCAGTTACACAACATTTTCTCACATATTCTGAATATTCAAGAGTGATATCATCAGACGGATTGATTTAGAAAATTTTACTAACCTATCTACCTATATAATTTCAGTTGACAATATTTTATTTGAAAAATATGGGTATACATATTGGGGGGAGTGAGGGTGACAAAGAATGAGGGGATGTGCTATGGAAAAAATTGTGAAGTTTTCCATGATCCTAGGGCAAATTCATATGGGGGAATGAAGATATGCTAAAGTAGGGGAGTGGGGGGGGGGGGGGGGGGTGACGAGACCTCGGGATGTCCATGGATAATTTCAATTCTTGAAAACAAATTCTTATTTGCAATTTTAATGACTTAATGGAGTGGGGGTGTGATAAACAACGTTATTTTTCGGGCCTATCAATGTTATTTTTCAGGCCTAACAAAGTCATAGGCTAACTGTATTACCCTTATTCTCTCAAAGATTTCAAGTATTATTAAAGCTGTGGGTTTTACCCATGACATAAACGATATTTTCGTACAAAGAGATTGTTTATCCATGAACGCGCATGGCCTTGCTAAGAATAAACAACATTTTTACCAGCATGTTTTCGTGTTAACTCTGTGTTAGTTATGGTGATCACTAAGCGCAACTATAAAGCCCAGGGTGAACCGTGGATACGTCCATAGCTTCTCTACATTGCCCTTGGCTGCGTCCCAGGGTAACCGGTGTTTCAGTACACACGCAACACCCTGGGGGTCGAAAAGTTGTTATCAACAAGCATAGCTTAACAACAACACGGATTCAACAACAACCACTGAATTTTCACCCCCCGCCCCCCTTCCCCCGACACACACATACACACATACAAACCACGGTTCCCAGTAGATTTCCATGTTAACCATACAGGGCTGTTATTTTTGGGCATTTTGCAACACCCTTAAAATAGGTATGACGCAACCAGTCGCGCACGATTTCATTGTAGAATGAATTTCACAATGTTGTGTGCCTTGTGTTCAATTATATCCACTTGATACAACAGTTTTTTTTCTGTGCCTGTCAACTGATAATGTCGTACCAAACCTGGCATTTATAAAAGAATAAACGTGCAATCAAGCTTCGAGCTTGTTATAGCGTGCCCTGTTGTTTGAGTGTGCAATGGTGAGGTTGGAAGCGTGGGTGAAAGACTGTCGCCGTTACATGCTTTACATGTCAGTAAAACTATACAAAACAGTTGATAAGTGTACTCGTTTCGAGCACAGTTTCGGTAATTTGAAGAAATGTAATAATTAACTACACAAGCATATGTTTCAATTTTTCGTGATGTTGCATATCTTGTTAGAATTTTTCAGATCAAAGTAACACACACACAAATATATATATATATATATATATATATATATATATCTCTGTGTGTGTGTGTGTGTGTGTGTGTGTGTGTGTGTGTGTGTGTGTGTGTGTGTGTGTGTGTGTGTGTGTGTGTGTGTGTGTGTGTGTGTGTGTGTGTGCGTGCGTGTGCAAATCATGAGCTCATCAAGCCTCCATGTGACTTATTAAAACATTAAAATTTAGCGTAGAAAATATTTCAGGGCGTATCACGAAAAATAAGTGTCATTTGTGAAGTTTCGTAATGTTCGGTTTTAGGTTAAGTATTACCCATATGCATTCATTGATGACACTTATGCAAAATATCTACCAAAGGAAAATACTGTGTGATTTATAGCTATTTCTTGTGGACTACTGTTTCTACTTTGTTTTTTTTGTTTTTTTTTTTTTGGACAGATTTATGCAACTGGCCATAAAAAGACATAATAAACATCGCTGCAATTCGTTCAAGTAATTAATTACTAATACAAAACGTTTATTTAATATCAGTAATTGAAAAACGATAAAAAAAACCCGATTAACTACTAATGCTATTATAAGAAATGAACAAGCAGGACCGCTTTTCTGGTTTGTCCTCCACAGTGAAGATTTCCATAAAAGACTACGAAGGAA
Source organism: Protula sp. h YS-2021 (assembly GCA_949752745.1). Taxonomy (NCBI): domain Eukaryota; kingdom Metazoa; phylum Annelida; class Polychaeta; order Sabellida; family Serpulidae; genus Protula; species Protula sp. h YS-2021. Next base: position 82,211,514 of record OX457025.1, on the reverse strand, counting down.
ATTTCACAACTGTAGTTCAGTCACCTTGGTGGTCTTTTTTCTGATTTTTCGAAATTAAGCGACCATTAATTTTCAATTTTTGCTTGATAGTTTTCATATGTTAGATTCTGAAACCACAAACTGGGTTTACAAAAAAAGCACACAGGTAGTCCTAAACTTACTTCGCTTAATGATTAATGCTTGAAGCCTAATGCCTTAACTTGTCCCGCAAGAAATGTGAGAGGCCCGGTGTACCGTGATATTCTTGCCCCCCCCCCTTAATTATTGCCCGGGGCAAGAATATCATAATGATATACCGAAGGACAAACGAGACTTAACATACAAAAAATGAAATATATCTTGTTTCTAAATTTGTTTTGCTTGAAACTTTGAAGAATTGTTAGTGACCTAAATCTGCGACATAATCTATTGTTTTATTCTAATACAACGATTATCAAGGTGTTAATGTGGTATACAGCTCTAAACCATATTGATAGGCAGGAGCTCGTTCTGCTTGAGCTGATTCCTAATTTTTACTATGGGTTGTTTCGAAGAAAGATATTGCAACGTTTCTACGTAAATTTTGATTTAAATATCGAGCGCATCAAGATGCCTCGACTTCCGCAAAACTGTCGCGATCACGCTATTGGCATGCTAGAAGCTGGTGTACCAGTCAACCAAGTGGCACGGCGCTTTGACTGTAGTCGAATTACAATACACCAGTTGCAACGGCGGTATAATGAAACTGGGTGCCCTCGGGACCGACCAAGAAGCGGCCGACCTCGAGTAACTACGCCACATCAGGATCGCCGGATCCGTTTGATCCACCTGCGCGATCGATTTCGCAGTGCTGTAACCACAGCGATGGAGATCCCAGGCACAGCCTTCAACCACATAAGTGCAAAAACGGTCATCAGACGTCTTCATGAACACGAATTACGCGCTCGCAGACCTTACGTCGGCGTCGTCTTGAACGCTCGGAGACGTATACGACGCCGCATGTGAGCTGATAACCACCATCGTGGAGGGTGGAGATTGCAAAAATGGCGACGTGTGATATTTAGCGATGAGTCAAGGTTTCAATTATACCGCGCAGATGGCCGCCAGACGGATCAACGAACGCTTCGCCGCATGCGCAGTCAACCAGGTGGATCGTTTTGGCGGCGGTTCTGTGATGGTGTGGGGCGCCATTCGATTCGGCTGGAAGTCGCAGCTTCTGTTCGTTGATGGTAATTTGACTGCAAATCGCTACATCAATAGTGTACTCAATACTCGAGTAGTCCCCCATGTGTTGCAGAACGTTGATGCGATATTCATGCACGATAATGCGCGTCCACATGCCGCTCAGGCGACTAGGGATTACCTGGCAGGAAATAATGTCAACACCTTGGATTGGCCACCCTATTCCCCGGACACGAACCCCATAGAATATCTATGGGGTTCATGTCCGGCACCGGTGCCCTCAGTACCGAATCAACCGACTGATCATGTCGATGCCCAGCCGGATCCGTGCTTTACGCCAAGCCAATGGGGGACACACACGGTATTGAGGACACTTCAGGTCGTTAAATTCTGTGCACGCCAAAATTGTGACAGTTGCATCTTTTGTCAGTCTGGATTTTGCAGACGCTTAGGAGTATGGATCATTTTGTGTAAAATTATGTTAAAGAATCAGTGAATCTTGCATTCTTGTAAGTATGAAAGTAATTAAATAAATAATTTCCTCAGAATGATATATTTCATTTGCATGTTAAGTTTCTTTTGTCCTTCAGTATATTTAGAGCACCTACCACCAGGTTCACTGAACAAACGCTACATAAAAATAAGTTGGTCTGGTAATGCGACGGTCAGAGTTCGAATCAATTCGCGTGGTAAGCAGGAGATAACTTCCGTTCCATCTACCCAACCTGTAATCGACGCCATAAAAAGGTTGTGTAAACAACGTCGTGGTAGCACCATTGTATAGGCATCTCTTTTACTTCGCAAAAGCTTTGAATGCGCTTATCTCCACTTTTAGATGGGTTCCCTTTCGGTTTTAACCTTTCACGCAGAATAAAAACAAACTTTTTTGTATCCGCAGAAGTCTTTCGTCATGATTGACAATGGGTATTCTCTTTAAGCGTGTGTTTGAAAACACACGCCATTCTGTGCTCCACGAAATTTTCGTTGGGGAACTAGTGGAAAGGTGCGGATTTGCTTTTTATTTGGTTTGGTTAACTAATAAAGGACTACTTTATCATTCTCTGGAAGTTGGATAAATTTGGTTCGGTTTCTAGGCAAATGAAGCACTTGTAACTTCGGTCTGGCAGAATTTGAGTTTTCACGTAGCGGTGACATGTCGATAGTCCCGAGAAGTGTGCCTCTTTTTCTCCACCAGAAGCTGCAAGATCGAGTATTTACACGCACTTGTTCGAGCACACACCCTCAGGAGTTGTTTCGAGTCTTTTCAGTCCGCTTGCCCGCTCAGACTCCAAGCTGTTACAGCTGACCGTACCATATCAGGAATGACCGGTCTTTGCTAAAGCTTACACTCCAAAAAGGACTTTTTCTATCTTGTATCTGCAAGCGCTGCAGGAGAGAATTTTGTCCGGGCGAAAAAAGGCTGTTTTGAGGCGTTTTTCGAGTTTGTGGCACCCTTGGGACCACAAGCCCGTTACGGGTCTCAAAATAGTCATAGTCCCACCATATGCCCCTTTTTGGGACCATAGCAACGGCCCACTTGACCACAGGCACCGTGATCCCAGGTACTCCCATGCTGGTTATTACGGGCTTACGGGACGTCCCAGATCTGCGCATGGGATCTTGTCCCCATGGGACGCATGGGAACATGGGATTATGAGTCGCATGGGAACATGGGTCCGTGTGGAGCTATGAGACTATGGGTTCACGGTCCCATAGGGGCATATGGGCCTTATGGGATCATGGTCTCATATGGGAACATGGGACTGTGGGACCTATGGGAACATGGTCCCACAGGGGCAGATGTTCTAAAATTAGTTTTTTCGCCCTTGATCGTCTTAATTATCAATATTGTGATCATTTTTGATGATGTATTTCAGTTTAAGTCACTGCATATCACTGGGAGCGATAGCCTAAGCGTTGTATTTAGCTGTTGCCTTATATTCACAGTTGCAGTTTCTTATGGTCTTTTCTTTCTGCTTGTTTTTCAGACATGACAGAGGCCACCGTACGGTCAAACGCAAAGGATTTACCGTGCTCACACCCGCCCACTTTGCTCAATCCACTTCTGTGCGATCGCTACAGAAGAGATCGGGGCCTGGCGTTGTGTGTGGAGACGAATACCTGTTCTGAGTGTAAACAGTTAACTCACAGAGAGTGACGGCCAATTTACAGGAATAGGGCAAAGAACGACCGTAGAAGGAGCAGACGCAAAGCGCCCACCCTTTTCATTGGACCGGATTACACCTCTAGCACAATGGAAAAAGCGAGTTCAGTGATTCTACAGCAGGTGTCAACGCCCATCCGTTTGGATACCGGGGAAGAATCAGACACAGCGGGCACTAAGCGCAAACGCAAAAAGCCAAAGCCATCTAGAGCCTTCTCAGAGACAGTAGCAGAACTGGACATAGTGGGGGCGACCAGCGCACGGCTTTACATAACGCCTGGTCCACCCACCGACCGGAAAAGGAAGGGTCGGGATCAGAGAAAAAGCTTTGTCCCGCGGTACTGTTGTACATACGGCTACGGGATCTGCCTTTACGTCTAACCCGGGTCATCTGGGCGGACCAGCAGCAGAGGATCTGTTTCCTCAGTTGGGTGCGTCAGTTCTTCCCCTCCACAAGTGACTCAGTGAATTTATCAGTGATACTGGCTTTACAGACACAACTCCAACGCCAGATCCAGGACTTACAAAGGTCAATTAAAGAGCAAGAGGCAAAATTGACACCCAGCAGAAGGCTTACACCGTCGGCCAATTTTTCGCCCTCCACCGGAACAACTTCCCCTAGCGTCCACTTCCCGTGATCCCCCCCCCCCCCGCCTTGGGTCCGGTTCTGGACCGTGAGACGGAAGACCCCAGTGAGGAAGATTCTTCAGGCATTCCACCGTCGGGGCAGGTTTCTAATTTAGTGGGAGAAGAGGATGATGACCTCCTTGAAGCGCACACCTCCCCCATAACATCTGTTCCCCTAACAGGGAGAGGGAGATCTACACGCCGTCGGGGGAGTTACTCACCCAGCACCCCACAAACGCTCCGCCTACCCGTACGGGAAATGGACTATGTGCGCTCCCCAGGTCGTGGTCAACGCTTATGGCACGACCCAGCAGCAGTGGGCCGTCGCCCAAGTAGGACCCCCTCTCCTGCCGAGCTCTCATCTTCGGGGGAAGAAGGAACACCCTACCCTCCGTGATGTCCCGGAAGACGTCCCGTTTAGAGATGCCATACAGGAGATAGCTCGCCTCGCTAATGTTACCTGTGGCACCCCATGCCTGGAAAGGGATGACCCCCGCCCCCATTCTGATGACATCCCAGACGTCGCTGCCCCACCACAATTCATTCATCGCCCTATCCACAAGCGATGGCATCACGAACGCAGTGACTGTACGGTCAAACCAGTTTAAAAAGATGGATGCCAGTGAGGGCTGCACGTTATCGCGGTTTCATGCTTCGAAGCACTGCTCCGTACGCCCAGACCCATACCGTACCTCGGACGACGAGATCCCGATGGAAGCACTGGATCAACCAACCAAGAGAACAGTGTGGATGCCATCGGTTCGCACGGATTCAGACATTCCATTAGTAGAAAAAGACGCCAAGAACATTGAGTCATCTGCCCGTCAGGTTCTGAACATTATATCCCTTGAGGATCATACTCTGAAAGCACTACGGGCAAGGTGGGAAAATCTACGACTCAGTGATCCAGTGTCCTCCAAACTGTTGGAATGCCTGTCTCTGGCCACCCGTGACGTCGTTAAAATCTCTACCTTCCTGATGACGTCAATGGTATTTTTAAGACGGGACGCCAGCACTACTGGCACAACCCCATCCTCGGCGAGAAAGAACTGTTCCCCCCAGCAGAAGTGAAGAGGGTAAACCAGGAGAGTAGATCGTTATCGCAGGACTTTGCGTTAATGTCAAGGATGTCACGTGCCTCATTCCGCCATACGGCAAAACGCAAGAAGCAACGACAATCCTCTACGGATCACTCCCGGCCCAGTTCCCACGTGCAGTTCCCACCGCCGAAGAGGCCCAAGCAATCGAAGCGAAGCGACAGCAAAAAAGAGGGACAGCATACCCAGCAGCACAGGTAGCAACCAACCAAAGTACCATCTTGGTGATAATTTTTCTGGCTTAGATGATATAAAAGATCTACTGTCCTGCAACACATCCTTGCCCGAAGGCGGAAAGCTAGGCGAGTTCTGGCAAGCTCGGGCAAAATTAGGGGCTTCCCGGAGAGTAGTCCGCTGGCTCAGGAACGGCTACCCACTGCCCTTCAAGAAGGGCCCAAGGGGACTCAGCCAACCATTCCCCTAATGCCCCAAGCCAATGGCAAACTAGCCACCGCTTATCAGCAGAGATCCGAAAAAGACGTAGCCCTAAAAGAAATGCTAAAAGACCTACAGGCAAAACACGCTATAGAGGAAATGCCAGAAAACCAAACAGGCTTCTTCAGCAGAGTCTTTCTGGTACCCAAAAAAATCAGGGGGTGGCGCCTGGTGATAGATCTATCGTCCCTCAATCAGTTCCTACAAATAACCTCCTTCCAGATGGATACGGCACAGGTTATAAAAAAGATGTTACGGGAGGGAATGTGGGGCACATCGATAGATCTATCCGACGCCTACCTACCTGTCACCACTCGGCCAGGAAGTACCTATGTTTCCAAATAAACCAAAAACGTTTTTGGTTTCTGGCACTCCCTTTCGGCCCCTCATCAGCCCCGTACGTGTTTTCAAAGATCATGCTGGTCCCGAAAGCATGGATGCGTCTCCAGGGAATTCTAGTGTTCCAATACTTAGACGATTGGTTCCTAGCACATACTCAACGAGACATAGCCTATCACCAAACAATCCAATTGGTCAAAAAGGCGATACAGGTAGGTCTTGTGGTAAACCGGCCAAATCAGAATTGACTCTAAAACAAGACATCATTTTCTTGGGGGAACGATGGGACTTGTCAGCAGCCCGGGCATTCCCCACAAGAGACAGGCAGCAGGAAATTTCACGGGCTATTCAAAACATTTCTGCCAACCGAAAGGTAAGGGTGCATACTATGGAGTCATTGCTAGGTCTATTAGTAGCAACCGAGAAGACGGTTCCGTTAGGCTGCTTACATGACAGACAATTCTAAGCACTGGTAAGACAAGCCCTAACAAAGGGACGGTCCCCCAAAGCCGCGATGACAGTGTCCGCATTCTCCCTTCTCCAATGGTGGTGCGACCCGATTGCCATGAACGAGGGGGTCCTCTTCCATGCCCCTTCCCCGGAAATAGAGCTCCAAACAGACCCATCCAGGAAGGGGTGGGGGATTCACTGTCAGAGTCAGATGTGGAAGGAAAAATGGCCAGCAACCTTTTACAGATACCATATCAACTGGCTTGAACTCCGAGTGGTATGGATAGCTCTAAACAAGAGTTCTCCTGGACAACTCTCAACAGTGACGTATCTGAACAAACAAGGTGGAACCAAATCCCCTCAACTGTCGACCCTGACATCTCAAATTCTGCTTCTGGTACGGGAACATAAAATCTCCATCGTAGCCGATCACCTTTCAGGGAAATTAAACGTGCTGGTCGATTTAGCGTCCAGGACAGGTCAGGTCATCCACATCCAGAGTAGTGCCTAGCCCACTCATCCTTCCGTTGGGTGACACGGGAATCCCCATGGGGTCGTCCAACGTTAGATCTATTTGCCAATGCATTGACGACTCAGCTACCCAGGTTCGTATCCCCATGCCCGGATCAGACAGCCTGGGCAGTAGATGCGTTAAAGTGCCCATGGCCTCTGCAGGAGGTGCTCTATGCTCTCCTCAAGCAATCCTGCTCCGGGTCTTGCAGAGAATAATAGAACTGAGACCCCCATCTCTGTTATTAATAGCCCCGTGGTCCCCAGAGGCCCCGTGGTTTGCCTTACTCCTCCGGTGAAAGGTGATCAAGTCCATCCGATACCTTGCCACAGAGAACTTTTATCTCAACCCCATTGGCGCCACTTCCACCCGTTCCCACAGTTACTGAACCTACACCTGTGGTGCCTAACCAGTTCTTCCTAGAGAAAAAAGGTTTCTTCAAGCAGGTAGTCGAAAAGATGGTAAACAACCATAAGCAATCCACAACGAAAGTTTATAGGTCGCAATGGACCAAGTTTGCCTCTTGGTGCGCTGCCTCTAAGCTAGATACCTTTCAAGTGTCACTGGCAGTGGTAGCAGATTTTTTTTACCATCTTTTCACGGAAGGTCAACTGAAGGTATGGTCCTTAGAAGGTTACCGGGCCGCCATTGGTTCGAGACTTAAGGCTTCTATTGGCTATGACCCGGGTGAGAATACAGCCTTGTCACAATTAATCAGACACTTCAAGGTAAATTCCCCTCTCCTACAGTCCAATGTGGCCCAATGGGACCTGTCACTGGTATTACGTTATTTGCAGTGCCCAGAAAATTTTGCTGGAGAAAGACGCCACGGTAAGGTTCACTTTCTTGTTAGCCTTAGCATCCGGTAAGAGGAAAGGCGAAATCCATGCATTGGACAGGGAAGTAATAAAAGAAATCGGTGAGTGGAACAGAGTTTTCCTTACCCCCAGAGCCGGTTTCATGGGTAAGACACATATTGTTTCCCAAGATCGGAGCACCTTCGACCATATTGCACTCCCGGTCCTTCAAGGGGAACAATTGACTAACGATCGAGTACAAACCGATACGGGCCTACAAAACGACTGCAAAGTTAAAGCCCATCATGTCCGCCAGATAGCAAATTCCCTCAGGACTCTTCGTAAGGTGTTTTTGGTAGATATACTTAAAACGGGTTGTTGGTCTTCTCCCAATTCATTCGTCAAGTATTATCTTAAAGAATTTTCGCAGAACGAATTGACGGGCCTTTAATCTTTAGACCCCTTCACCGCTGCGGAAACCATCATTACGAACCCTTCTACTCTGATTGCAGGCAATCCGCTCCAAAACTGAAAGGCAAAGGCAAACAGAAAGAGTGATTTGCCAAAGGACACAGCAACGGATTCAAGGGCACGAAGCAGTGACACTTTCAGACTTTATTTGCGTACCTTGAGTACTGTTAATCAAGTGTTTTTTAATCACCACAGAATTTATATTTTAACTTGCATGGACATTAGTTTAATCTCAAGAATGGTTTCCATTTTAGATATACACTATTTTGTTCAGACAGGGTCACCATGGTTCTAACATCCGGCTACCTGCCAGCCTGCTCTCATTTCGAACCCTAGGGTCAGAAAGCAGGGGGATACACGGTACCACCTGTTACCGTAGTCCCGTACCACCACCGGCAACTAGGGGATCGGTCCATGGTGACCATGCCTACAGCGCCCATGGGCCCGTAATTAGCCCAAGACACGAGAAATCACATCACAGTGAAAGTTTTTTCCCCATTTTAAGTTTAAATTCAATCAGTATTAGAATTTAAAGAATTATCTAGTCGTATTTTGTAGGTTTTGCGGGTAAAACTTTCAACTTTACGTTGTGTTCTTATTTTGCAGGCAACTGGATCTTATCATTTGTCTTAGTCTAACGTCAGTGCAGCATGTTATCTTATTGTGAATACTGCAGGCTTAATCCTTGGCAGTATTAGGTTTATTTACGTAAATCGCCGAGATTTACGATCGTATTGTCAAAATATCGTTGGTTTGAAACTATTTTTAGTAACTTCAATGTTGAGTGCGTGAGGTTGGAACCCATCCAGTGGGCGGAAGGAGGAGGATGGCAATAACACTCATATATAACTATCAAGCCTGATTTACATGTGTCAAATCTCTACATTCTGTTCCCCTATTATCGTATCTCACAGTGTTTTGTTATGGGACTGGGAGTATTCCCCCATCCAAGGCTCTTTAGGAAGTATTAAAAGCAGTGGAAAGTAGTTAGCATTTTATTCAGTTTTCAACTACAGTTCAACTTAAAATCCTCCGATGAGCTTTTACGTATCTAGCACAATTCGCAACCTTTTTTGTGAAAGCAGTTCAGAATGGCAGGGTCCCCTGCTCCGGACTCAAGTCCCATCTAAAAGTGGAGATAAGCGAATTCAAAGCTTTTGCGAAGCAAAACTAACGTTTTATTTTGTAAAACGTGCTTTTACGAGTAAAAGCGCAATTCGCGTTCCCCACTTTTAGCCTACTCTCCCACCCATCCAACCCTCAACCCGCCTGAGTATGTTATTCAACCACCGATTCGGACTTAAAGGGAATGCCCATTGTTAATCATGATGAAATACCAGAGGATTCCCTCATTTTGATTGGTTGATGGATGGATTGCGGGGGTAAACTATTCTGCGGATACAAAAAAGTTTCTTTTTATTCTGCGTGAAAGGTTAAAACCATCTAAAAGTGGAGAATGCGATTTGCGGTTTTACTCATAAAAGCACGTTTTACGAAATAAAACGTTAGTAAAATATTAATCTAGAATCGCCATCTAGACACGGACAAGCATATGATGCTATTGCCACCCCTCCGTCAAAATACCCTACCCTTTGGTCATCTGGTAACGCAGGATACTGTTAAATCAATTTTCATGAAAACTTCCCAAACGTGTGTGGGGAAAAAAACCTGCGCTGCTGAAATTCCTATTGTTTGCGTCTTCATGTTTATCCAGTGTCGAATTCAATTCATGGCTTTCATTTCTCGTGAGTGAAAACATGATGAGTTTCTTATTTGGATGCTACCAGGATGTCTATACAACACTGTAGCAAAGACGTCGATAAGGCATCGAAAATTTTTTTTGGTTGCGACTAAAATAAGCGTTTAAACAACGCTGTTTATCCAATGTTTATTCAACGTCGTGTCAAGGCCGTTGATTAGACGTTGATCTATGGTCGTGACGAATCACAACCAGATTTAATGTTGCGGTTTGGTCGGATCGACCTAGCAACCTCAAATCGATGGACATCAGAATTTTTGCTGGGTAGTTCTCCCAATGAACATGCGGCCTTGAATAGACCTCGGACTGACAGCGCTATCAAATGTAGAAGAGTGTCGGATTTTAGTCGGTTATTGAAGTCGAAACAACGCTGTCTCTCCAACGTTACATAGATATCGGGGGAGAGGGGGGTCACGTTGAATAGACGTCGTGGAAGCTACATTAAATAGATATCGGGAAAGTTGCCATTATTCAGACAGTGATAATCATGACGTCGCATGCTCACCCTTTGTCACCTTTGGGTAATCCGGTAACGCAATATGTACACAAAGATAGTTTTCAAAGGGGCGAAAAAATCGCACCGCGCCCATAAAATTCCCACAGTTTCACCCTCGTTTTGGCCTTTTGTTCAAAAGGACTGTCATGGCTCCTATTTCCGGTGAGCGATAACATCATTTAAATGTCACCTTGGCTGTTACCACGACGCCGGTTTTCCGGTGTTTGTTCAAAGCATACCAAGGACTATGGTGAGGCATCTGTGAAAGTTAGAGTTATGGTCGCAACCGAACAGCTACGTGGAAACACTGTTAGGAATTCCAACCGTCAAAGCCGTTTAACAGGACAGTAGGTGTCTGGACCACCCGCCGCCCCCCTCCCCCCCCCCCCCCATGGTCCGCTCCGGCCTTTCACGTATCTTGCTTGATCATTTGTTTCGGCATTAGGTGTTAAGTGTTAAGCATTAGGTGTTAAGTGAAGCAAGGCGAAACATTCCCATCATGGTTGTAAAGTATAAAATTATTATACCTAATGAATACCTTATATAGTTCGAAATTATTTTACATAAATATTTCGTAACATCGAAACTATGTGTCAGCGTTGACAATTTTTTTTTCAGTCACAGAAACCGAAAGAAAACCAACAGCCTGGCATCCAACAGAATCGTGAATAATGTTTTTGTTTTTATTTCCTATAATAATCCTGAAGTCTGTGACGAAAAAAGCCCGGCTTGGGGACGATTTTTTTTTTGGATTTGGGATGGCTAAAAAACGCCCACCTGAACGCATATGTTGTGTTGTTTCTCCAAACACTGATTTACAACCAGCCGATGACTTTACAGACTCTTATTCGTATCCCATTGAGCATTTTGGGGTCGACCCGGCGTCAATTTGACCTTGCGATGTCGTTTCGACCAAACCACACCATTGGCAGTGACTGGTCGCGACCACAGATCAAAGTCTTACCAACGTCTTTGACACAACGTTTAATAAACGTTGGGTAAGCAACATTGTTCAAACGCCTTCGACGTCTAATTTTAATATTTGGTGTAACGTTGAAAATCGACGTTGCATAGACATCAGAAGTTGTTTCGGCTTCAATAAACAACCCAAACCTGACGTTCCAACGTTGGGTGCGACGTTTATTTAACGTTTCTGCAACGTCACACTGTTTATTGGGATTTGACGTACAAAATATTGAGCAATCCCTCAAAGTATCCCACATTGCAAACCGATCCAGTGAAATTTGCCATGTAATGTGCGTGTGTGTGTGTGTGGGGGGGGGGGCGTGGGGGGGTAGCCTCTTATATTTAGCTTTTTTTAACCACCTCCTGAAACAAAATATCACTATAGTAATGCGCAAAATCACTTTTACAGTAGCGAAAAAAACACGCGATAACAAAGTAGATATATACACCTATATTCTGAGGAAAAGTCATAATTTTCGGTCGGCCCGAACCAGGTGAAAATCGCAGCAAAATCCAAAATAACCGTCTCCAAGCCGGACTTTTGTCGGCACAGACTTCTTTGTTAAACCTGAAATTTGAAGACGTAGTCTCCACCCTCTTTTTTTTACATAGGAAGGGGTACATGAGACAGTTTATGGGGCGTGCGTGCAAAAACATGAATTAAAACATGTCACAGTCTGCAAATTCCAAATCTGGGTTTTCCCCAACTATACAAATAAGCGTAGGCGTGTAAATATTTGTTCAAGAGCCCAGCCGTTTGCAGTGGTAGAAGAAGGACAGATATGCAAAGTTAGAATAGTGCACGGTTAATGTATGCAGTTTTTTAAATTTCGATGTTTATAACAAAAGGTAAGAGCATACAGAACTAGACCGAATTTCGCTACACGTAGCGAAATGGCACAGACTTGCAATGGCAAAATGCCAGAGCTACAATACATATACTAGTATCCGTTCCGAGATCATTATCAGCTTCCGGATGGGCAAAAATAATCAAAACAACTAGACCGTATTGTGAGGTTCCTCTTATATGAGATCGTTTGGGCCCAAATGGTCGAAAATGAGCTGAACAGCGCCCTGTCTCTGTAACCGTTTTCGAAATAATGGTCAACCTCTGTTTTAACGTTGAACTTGTTCGAGAAGGTCAAGATCACCGAGGTACCTCTTATGCAACTTCATTAAGTCCCAAAGGGCCGCCATTTTTGAGATAAGTCGTCTTATTGTTAACAGTACACGAAGTTACTCCCAACTAAAACGTATGTGTATTTAATCTGGGAGTTAGGTCTTTTTTCTTGCCATTTTTCATGGTAAATAGGCGTTAAACAAAATTTTAGGCCCAGTATGACCTTGACCTTTGAGGTTCCGGCGAAACTGTAATATTGTCTATAATTGTACTAAATTTTAAGCTCCTCCAACTAGTACGCCAGCAGGAATTTTCCGGAAAACACATCGAAGAAGGAATACCTTTGACCTTAATTTGACTTTGGGGTTTTTGGAAACCATCCAAACGTGGGAAAAGGAAAAGAAAAGGGGAAAAAGGACAGAAACCTCCAGAATAACTACAAATATATTCCTGATTGAAAGGTTTCGAAGCGGGAAATATATGGGCAAACACACACAGAAGACATAATATATCTGGTCAAAAACAACCCTGTTTCAAGATAATTATCACATTCCGGTTTGTTGTCTTGAACGACACATCCAAGTACAGTGTACATATAATGCAACCTCTTTTATGTACAAATGATCAAAATAAGCTCAAAATCGCGCTAACCGTTTTCAAGACAATTGTAAAGCTTTCGGTTTTGACCTTGACCATGACCGAAGAGGTCAAGGTCACCGAGGTACCTATTATATAACAACGTTTAGGTCCATGGGATCGAAAATAAACTAAAATCCGCTCTATCTCTAATCGTTTTCGAAATAATGGCCAGCTTCCGGTTTTTTACCTTGACCATGACCGAGGTGGTGAAGGTCATCGAGTTACCTCTTATATAACGACTTCTAGGCCCAAAATCGCTCAAAATCTCTATCCGTTTTTAAGATAATGGTCAACTTCCGGTTTTGACCTTGACCATGAAAGAGGAGGCCAAGATCAGCGAGGTACGTCTTATATATAGTCTTTTAGGCCCAAAGGGTCGAAAATAAGCTTAAAATCGCTATATCTCTAACTGTTTTTGAGATAATGAGCAGCTTCTGGTTTCTGACATTGACCATGATCGGAGAGGTCAAGATCACCGAGGTCCTCTTACGTAAGCTCTTGTAGGCCCAAAGGTCGAAAATACACCCAAAATAGCTCTGTCTAACCATTTTCGACATAATGGTCACCTACAGGTTTTTGACCTTGAACGTAATCCAGTGGGTCAAGGTAGCCGAGATACCTCTTATGTAACGTCTTTCAGGCCAAAAAGGTCGAAAATGAGCTCAAACGCGCTCTATCTCTAACCGTTTTGGAGATAATAGTCAACTTCCGGTTTTTGATCTTCACCGTAACCGAGGAAGTCAAGGGCACCAAAGTACCTCTTATATGACGTTTTTTTTCAGGGCCAAAGGGTCTAACATAAGCTCAATATCGCTCTCTCTCTCTCTCTCTCTCTCTCTCTCTCTCTCTCTCTCTCTCTCTCTCTCTCTCTCTCTCTCTCTCTCTCTCTAACCGTTTTCGAGATAATGGTCAATCTGCCTCTAATGGTTTTCGATATGCCAAGGTCACACCTCTTGACCTTGACCCTGAACGTTACCCTATAGTTTCCTAAAATGTGAAGCTTGACAGGTAAATTAAACAAACATGGACCTGAAACATCAATAAAGTTAAAGGGAAATGCGGGTATCTCACCTACAATTGACATTTCCTTCATAATGTCACAGTTTAATACTTTGAGGGTAGACTTTCGAAAATTGAAAAGAAAAAGGGGGGTTATAAGAGAAATAAAGACACTGAAAGGTCGCGTACTTTTACTATAGAAACCATTGGGAAAACCAAGGAATTTCAATCAAAATGCAAAATTCACACATAATCACAATTGACAATTGCCTCATTTTATTCTTATTTTAAGAACACGTCATACGAAATGTTTTAAGCAAATAAAAAATATATGTCACCGTATCAATAAGAGAATTATACAATTTTTTTTGACAAAATCCCATTGACTCAATAGATAAATGGTGAAAACAGTGTAATATGATTTTAGTGGATAATATATCAACACAGGCCCTTCTAGAAACAAAATATCAAAACAGACCATTTCTGGACACTACCCCGTTTATCTTTGAATGAAAATCGATCCAGACGGATTTATTAGTTATTTATGCTGTGTAAACTTGGATACAGAGATACCCGCATTTCCCTTTAAGGGCGGAGGAGCGAGGTTGATGCAGGGCGTTTTGTGGTGGGGCGATGCCGGGGGTATTTGCGATGGTAGTGGTGTTCAATTTTTGTTTTAATCTGATCTGGAGGAAGGGTATTGAAACCCGTAAGCCCAATGAACCAACTATATTTTTTCAAGTATATTGAATACTTAATAGTTAGCAAAAATCAAGCAAACCAAGGTAAGAATGGGTACACATGATACTCACTGAAAGTGTAGATGCTCCCATCTGGCGTCGACTTTAAAGGTCATTGTCAGATAAAAAAAGTCTCACGGTTTTCAAAGCATGTTGACCTTGCGAAATGTGAAGTTTCAAAGATCTCAGTCTTACACATAACATTACGTGGAAAAGGGATTAATTTTCACACCTTAGCCTTAGGAAAATACCACTGAACTAGACCGAATTTCGCTACACGTCGCGAAATGGCACCCACTTGCAATGGCAGAAGGCGAGAGACACAATATATCTGGTCAAAGACAAATCTTTCACTGGTTCGAAATAAGCTTCCGCATTATTATCTTGAACGAGGTCATCGAAGTAAATATAACATAATGCAACCCCAGTTCAAAATCAATCCAACCGTTTTCGCGATAATGGTAAAATTCTGATTTCTGACCTTGACCATGACCGTGGAGGTCAAGATCACCGAGGTACCTCTTATATGGCGTCGTTTGGGCCCATGGGTTCGAAAATAACCTCACAATTTTTTCTCCAGCCGTTTCGAGATAATGATCAACTTTCGGTTTGACACTGACATTGACCGAGGAAATCAAGACCATCGAAACTCTTATATAACGTCTTTTTACTTCGTAAAAGCTTTAAATTCGCTTATCTCCACTTTAGATGGGTTCCCTTCCGGTAAATAATACCACGCAAATAAAAATGAAATTTTTCCTTGTGAATAGAATGGTCCCTCTACTCTCCATCCTGTCTTCCCTCCATCTCCAGCCAATCAGCAAGCGAGAACGATAAGACTTACGTCATTCGAAGACATCAATCATTCCCTTCAAGCGTGGTGTTTACAACACACGCCTTTCTGTGTGCTCCACTTTTTTATCTTAAAAAGGGAACTGAGCAAGGTGCGATTTTGCTTTAATCTACTATTTTCACTTTCTTGGATTAACTTACGTGATTTGTGATTTGTGTGGATAAATTTCTACTCGGATTGAAGCAATTTTTCGGCACTGTTTCTTTCGGTCTGGTAGTTGTTGAGTTTACACGCAGCGGAGACACCTCTTAGTCCCGGGAAGTGTGCCTCTCTTCTCCACACGGAAGCTACAGGACCGGAATTTTGTTCTAGTTCATGCACACACCGCCTCGGAGTTGGTAGAATCTCTGCAGCCCACTGTGCCTGCTTCGATTCCTAGTCAACCACAGCTTATGGTACCATTACGTGAATGGCCATTTTTGCTGGTTAGACACTCCTTCGGAACCTGCTAGTTAGGTCAGGGTTTCTCCAGACTCTGCTAGCTCTGGTTCAGGCGAAATTATGCTCATAGACGTTTCGAGCTATTTTTGGCGAAATTTCTGCTGAAAGCCCATTTATGGGACTACGATATCCCATACATGGTTCCGAGGTGCCGTTTTTTCGGCACCAAGTGGCCCATTTGTGGCACCTCATTTGCCTGGGATCAGGCCCGAATCCCATTTATGGGATCAGTCGGACGAGACCCACAAATGGACTAGATGGTACCGTTTAGGGTCCCGGAATCGATCCCGTTTTCGGGCCCATGGTCATATCCCGTTTATGGGATAATTTTCCTACATCCCGAAAATGGGCCCATCGAAAGCTCATCTTGAATACTTGTCATTCGATAGAGCTCTGAGAGGCCTATGAGCATCATTTTAGCGCCTATTCGAGCAGAGTACGTACTGGTATTATTTGCTAACACTCCAAGGTGGTATAACTCTCGTTTTTGCGCTAAATGTTCTTTTATCTGTCTAGTCTGCTGTGACATGAACAGATAACTTACCTGTCTTTTTCTGCTTGCATTTCAGATATGACAGAAGCCAGCCTGCGGAGTCAGCCGATACTTCTGCAGTGCACCCACCCACCTTCAGCCTTCAACCCCCACTCTATTTGTGACCGTTGCAAACGAAAGAACAGTGTACCCCTTTGCGACGAGTGGAATACTTGCTCTGAGTGCCATCACTTGTCACCGAAACAGTGGAAACTTATTCTCAAGAACAGGATACGCAATGATAGGAGAAGGTACAAACGTAAAGCCTTGTCTTTATCCCCATGTGCGTCCTCGGATTTCGGTCAAGTAACGATGCGTAAAGCTAGCTCAGTGATTTTGGAACAAGTTTCGTCTCCCGTTAAGATGGATACAGGTTCGGAGTCCGATGCGTTTGCGGTGGACAAGAAGAACAAGAAATCCCGCAAACGTAAAGCATATACCGAAACGGTGGCCGACCTGGATATTCCAGAAGGCAAAGAGTTGGAAACCCTCAGGAAGGCTTGGGCTTTTACACCCTCGGATACGGATAAAACCGAAACGACACCGAAAACAGACATTGCCGTGGAACCAGTGACAGTTACTCATACGGCTTCGGGCTCCAGTTTCTCGGCTCTGGCCGGTCAGTTGGGCATTCCGGCACAATCAGAACTGTCGTCCCCCCCTTCAGTGCCACGACTGCCTGGAGAGTTTTCAGCCTTTTTGTCGATGCAAGCCCAGTTGCAAAAACAATTGCTAGACCTCCAACAGCAAGTCGAACGCCAAGGCAAGGAATCTCGTCGCAAACATAAACCGTCTGCCACAGTTTCGCGACCACCACCGGACCTACAGCCACTCACCACTCCATCCCCTTCTCGTGTAGATCCCAGCACACAACTACCGTCAGTAGAAGTGATCAGTGACGCTGAATCTTCAGGGCTCCCCCCATCAGGGCGAGGATCAGGCTTTTTGGGAGAGGAGGAGGAAGAAGAGTTGGTCCAGTCAGTGGCATCCCATCTGTCTTCCATTCCACTCAACCGAGAACGGGAGATCTATACCCCTTCGGGTGACGTCCCATCACAATCGGCAGGCACCAGTCACGAACGGGAACCCGAACAGGAGTCAGAGGACCAAGAGTCAGTAGGGGGAGAATCGAGTGAGGAGGCAGCAGATACACCCCCTTCCTCTCAGTTTCGCCTTCCCCTCAGGGAAATGGACTATATCAGATCCCCTCGTAGTGGCCAGAAGCTTTGGAAAGATCCGGCAGCAGCAGGGAGACGCCCAATCAGGACCCCCTCCCCACCGGATTTCACTCCACGAAGCGAGAATGCCACGCCATCCATCACCTCATCTACAATAGCGCCAGAGGACGTTCCTTTTCGCGACGCAATTCAGGAAATTGCCCGTCTGGCTAGGGTCACGGCCAGCTCTCCTACAGCCGATAAAGAGGATCCTCCGATCCGGATGACCTCTCAGACGGCCCCGCTGCATCAAGACCCATTTATCGCGCTACCTACTAGCGAAGGCATCGCTAACGCGGTAACAGTAAGAACAAGGGAGTTCAAAAAGATGGATAACGCTGAGGGCCGTACCTTATCCCGTTTTCACGCCTAGCGCCACTGTGCTGTAAGACCAGGCCCGTATCGACCATCGGACGACCTAATATCTTCAGAACCCTTGGAGCAACCGTCGAAACGCACGGTTTGGATGCCCTCGGTTCGCAATGATTCGGACATTCCACTAGTGGAGAAAGACGCTAAGACCATTGAGGCGTCCTCACGACATATTCTTAATGTAATGTCATTTCAGGACCACACTCTGAAAGCGTTAAAAACGCGTTGGGAGGATTTACGCCTCAATGATCCGGTCACGTCCAAACTATTGGAATGTCTGGCTCTTGCAACCAGGGACGTGGTCAAGCTATCTACTTACCTGATGACGTCCATGGTTTTTCTCAGACGGGATGCCTTCTTACAACATTGCTGGTCAAGCGTGAAAGGGTTGAGGGATTTGCGTCATGCTCCCATTCTGGGTGAAAAAGAATTGTTTCCTCCCGCGGAAATAGAGCGAGTAAATCAAGAAAGCCGCTCCCTATCACAAGACTTCGCCTTGATGTCCAGGATGTCCCGTGCATCATTTCGGCGCCCACTCAAACGCAAGAGAGTTCAACGCCCAAACTCGGAGCAGGCTAAGCCCATATCTCAATCGCAACCCCCTCCGGCCAAGAAGCCCAAGTCGGGTCACAGCAATCGACAGGAGGGCCCATCACCGCAACAGAGCAGGTAGCAGCCAATCAAAGTACCCCCAGAGACTCATTGGTCTCCTGGCGATACTTTAATAAGTGTAGAAAATCCAAAAGATTTGCATTCCTGCATCTCCTACTGGCCCGTAGGAGGAAGGCTAGGCAAATTCTGGAAGGCCTGGGCAGAAATGGGTGCCCCTCGTCGGGTAGTCCGATGGCTAAAAAACGGGTATTCTCTACCGTTCAAACGGGATCAAAGGGGTCACAAAGTCCCTATTCCCCTAACTGCTTGGGCACCAGAAAACTTAGTCACCTCCTATCCCAAAGGGTCAGACAAAGATGTAGCCCTTCAGGAAATGTTGATATCCCTGAAAGAAAAAGAGGCCATAGAGGAAATGCCCGAAACCCAGGAAGCCTTTTTCAGCAGGGTCTTTCTAGTCCCCAAAAAATCAGGCGGGTGGAGATTAGTCATAGACCTCTCCTCCCTCAACGAATTCCTAATGACCACAACTTTCCAAATGGACACAGCCCAAGTTATAAAAGAAAGCCTTCAGGCAGGGATGTGGGGCACGTCGATAGATCTGTCAGACGCGTACCTCCATATCCCATTGCATCATTCAACCAAAAAATTCGTAAGCTTTCAAATAGGCCTACAACGTTTTTGGTTTCGGGCACTCCCTTTCGGTCTCTCCACGGCTCCGTATGTGTTTTCAAAGGTAATGAAAGTTCTGAAGTCTTGGGCTCGCCTAGAAGGCATGTTGGTGTTCCAATATCTAGACGACTGGTTACTAGCCCATCAAGACAAACAAACGGCCCGTCTTCAAACTATAACTCTAGTTCGAAAGGCCATTCAGGTAGGGCTCGTAGTCAACATACCCAAATCGGAACTTTCACCCAAACAAGACATTATATTCCTCGGGGAAAGATGGGATCTAAAAAATGCAAGAGCCTTTCCTACCGAAGAGAGACGCCAAAGAGTCTGTCAGGCAATAAAAGCAATCCCAGCAGACAAAAACGTGAACTTACAAGCAATGGAATCCCTGTTAGGTCTCCTAGTCGCAACCGAAAAAACGGTCCCTTTAGGCCGCTTGCATTACAGACCATTTCAAAGACAGGTCAGATTTGCACTAAGAAAAGGGAGGTTTCCCCGTGCCAAAACAAAAATTTCTGGGAAAACACTAATTCCCCTACAATGGTGGTGCGATCCCATAGTGATGACCGAGGGTGTCCCCTTTCACCCCCCACCCCCAGAGATAGAACTTCAGACCGATTCGTCCCAGAAGGGCTGGGGGATACATTGTCAGGGTCAAGTATGGAAAGGGTTATGGGCTCCCCCCCTAAACAGCTACCACATCAATTGGTTAGAGTTACGAGTAGTGTGGATAGCCCTAAACAGATTGAATCACATTCTCAGGGGCAAATCCGTACGGTTCCTTTTAGACAACTCTACGGCAGTAGCTTACCTAAACAGACAGGGAGGGACCAGGTCTCTTCATCTCTCGAAATTAGCATGCAAGATTTTTTGCTTTGCTCGCCAATGTCACAACAGCCCATCACTTAGCGGGAAAACTCAATGTACTGGCAGATTTGGCCTCCAGGGAGGGACAAGTAATTCACACGGAATGGTGCCTAGCACACACATCCTTCCGATGGGTAGCAGGTCAATCACCATGGGGTCACCCCTCCATAGACCTATTCGCCAATTCCATGACGACCCAACTGCCCAGGTTTATCTCCCCCTGCCCGGATCCAGCTGCATGGGCGGTGGACGCACTCAATTGCCCATGGCCAACCCAAGAAGTACTGTACGCCTTCCCCCCACAGGCAATACTCCTTCAAGTTCTCCAAAGGGTAATCAAACTGAAACCACGATTCCTCCTGTTAGTGGCCCCATGGATGCCGGAAGCTCCATGGTTTGCCCTATTGCTACAATGCAAGGTGGTCAAATCAGTCCCGATCCCATGCCACAAAGAACTATTATCCCAACCACACTGGCATCACTTCCACCCGGCTCCTCATCTGCTGAACCTACACCTTTGGTGTCTGACCAATCTTTCTTAAAAAAGAAAGGTTTCTCGAATAAGGTAGTGGATAAAATGGTTAGTAGTCATAAACAATCCACAACTAAGGTGTACAGAGCCCAGTGGAATAAATTTGCCTCGTGGTGTACCAAATCGAAAATAGATCCATTCCAGGCATCCCCACCAGTTGTGGCCGATTTTCTGGACTATCTATTTACGGACGAACATTTAAAAGTAGGTTCAATAGAGGGATACAGGGCAGCCATAGGATCTAAACTCAAAGCATCCACAGGCTATGACCCAGGAGAAGACTCCGCCCTGTCACAATTGATCAGACACTTTAAGGTGAATTCCCCCCCCCAGTGCGCCCACAGTGGCAAAATGGGATCTGTCACTAGTTCTTCGCTTTCTTCAAAGGCCTGACATTTTTGACGAATCAGTAATATCAGCTAAAAATGCCACCTTAAGGTTCACCTTCCTATTGGCGTTGGCATCAGGCAAACGAAGAAGTGAAATTCACGCCTTAGACAGAACAGTGAGTAAGGAAAATGGGACTTGGGATAAGGTATTCCTCGTACCAAGGGCAGGATTCATGGGCAAAACACACATCAAAACTCACGGGATGGGCACATTTGATCATATAGCCCTACCGTCCCTACCCGAAGAACATAGCCCGGGAGATCGTGTGTCATTGTGCCCCGTACAAGCACTACGACAGTATTTAGTTATTTCGGAAACATATCGGTCATCAGGTCAAAAAGCCTTGATCATTTCCCACATGCCGAATTTCAATAAGGACATCTCCAAACAAACAATTTCTCGTTACATTAAAGAGGTCATTATTACAGCCTATGAAAGGTCGCAGTCTGATACCAAGCTCCTATCAGAATTGAACGTTAAAGCCCATCAAGTAAGACAGGTGGCAAATTCACTTAGGGCTTTACGCAATGTGTCATTTTCTGAAATCCTCAAAACGGGATGCTGGGTTTCGCCAAACTCTTTTATCAAATATTACCTAAAAGATTTCTCCCAAGATGAAATCTCCGGGATTTATTCGGTGGCCCCTTTTATAGCGGCAGAATCAACATTTAAGGCTTAATTTTTGTTCTGTTAACAGACCGGTCACCCCTAGACCGAAAAGCAAGGGCAAACAGAAAGGTGGACCATCCAAGGGTCGAGGCGGCTATCAACATAAGTTCAAGAATAACCGCTCCTCCTGATGGACCACAACCGCTTCTAGAGACATCTAGCCACGCTTAACGGCGAAGTTTTCTTTCGATCCCATATTTTGGGACCAAGACAGTTTATACTTTCGTACCATATTCAAGAGTCTGTGTAAGGTACCGTCACTGTAGCAGGGATTTTCCTTCTTCAGGGCTGATTATGTAACCCCTTTTCTAAGTATTACTAAGAAAGGGGGGGGGGGAGAGCAGAGACTGACATCTCTTCTCCTTGCCCGGTTCGATATAGTCTAGTTTCACTTGATCCCTTGAAGAAGGTATCCCATTCCTACAGTGACCATACCGTGAGTACCGTAGGTGCCATTTTTTCTGGGACTGATCCCATATGCAAATTGTGACAGTTCTCAACAAATTATAATTCTGTGATTATGCCTTCACCCTGTGGGTGTGTAGTAATTTTAATTTCATGAATAAGGTGCTTATTCTCCGTATTTTCACTTATGCTAGAGATCGTGACAATACTTCAATTTGTGTTCCATTTATGTGTTCAGGCCTTAAGGCCAGCATGTGTTTACTGACACAGACGGAGCTAATTTCCTCTGTGTTAAGAATTTTATTTTACGTAAATCAGGTTTTGGATTTACTACTTTTAGATAAGCTTTTAAGGTCAATAAAATTGATTTACTTTGTACCTTCTGCATGATAATACATAGCATCAGAATATCCCAGGTCGGGCTCCATCCAGTGGGAGGCAGGCGGGGGATGGATAGGATACTCATTCAAACGGTTGGTTTGATGGTCAATTTTAGCTTGATACTACGTTGGAGTCCTTTGACCGTTAGTACTACTTTTTGTTATTCTTTGTCAATGGATCGGGAGTGCTCTTCTCGACTATTAGTTGGAAGAATAGTAAAAGCGGAACATGGTTTGAGTCTTTTATTTTTCTCTCACTTTGTACCCTTATGTCCAAGGACATTGCACTCTGTCGAGTATACAGCACAATTCGCGTAATTATTTATCAATTTTTCAACAGAATGGCAGGCTCCCCTTCTCCGGACTTTAGTCCCATCTAAAGTGGAGATAAGCGAATTTAAAGCTTTTACGAAGTAAAACTATCGTTTTATTTTCGTAAAACGCGCTTTTACGAGTAAAAGCGCAATTCGCGTTCTCCACTTTAGCCTATCTTCCCTCCCAGCCAACCCGCAACAAGCCTGGGTGCGTTGTCACCACTTTTTGGGGCTTGAAGGGAATGATTGATGTCTTCGAATGACGTAAGTCTTATCGTTCTCGCTTGCTGATTGGCTGGAGATGGAGGGAAGACAGGATGGAGAGTAGAGGGACAATTCTATTCACAAGGAAAAATTTCATTTTTATTTGCGTGGTATTATTTACCGGAAGGGAACCCATCTAAAGTGGAGAACGCGAATTGCGCTTTTACTCGTAAAAGCGCGTTTTACGAAAATAAAACGATAGTTTAAGCTCAAAGGGTCGCAAAATAAGCTCAAAATGGCTCCAGATCGCCCACCTGTTGAAACAGGGATTTGGAAAGCAGGTGATTTACCCGTGGTCTTTTGCCGGTGGGGGAAATTCGCCGGTGGGTGATTTACCTGTCTAAGGTATTTGCCGCCTGTGATTTACCGGTGAAATTGTGAAAAAATGTGGTAAACAAATTTCACTAAATATTTATTTTATTTCTTTTATATTTCATGATCTATACATTTCACAATTAACTATTTAAACTGTCCACTACATAAATATTGCTTAACAACTAATTTACAGACATAGGTGAATGAAACTCGACAGAACCGTCCGACTGATGCAAGAAATATTCATATAAAATTTCAAGTCGATAGGACTTTTCCTTATTGAGATATTTTGCACACAAGATCTTTTTCAAAATATATACAAATTTTACGTGATGACGTCATACGCCGCATTCGTTCGTTCTACTCGCGAAAAAAATCTACAGCGTCTTCCGGACCAACTAAGCAACAATCTCACCAAGTTTCAACTTTCGCACACAAGATTTTTACGTACTGGCGTCATACGTCTGCCCTAATCACGTGACATGCGTCAAAAGTTGACAGAACCGTCCCACCTTACCAAGGATCAATCGATGAAGTTTGAAGTCGATCCGACGTTTCGTTCTCGAGATATCTTGCACACAACACTTTGTTCACAGCAGACTGACACACACACACAGACACACATACACACATACATACACACAGAACGTACAAACACTATATGTCTCCCCTTGGTCGGGGAGACATAATTAATAGATAATTAAACATTCAACTGTTGTTGTGAAATATATACACAAGCATTTCATGCAAATTTTTGCAATCTGGGAAGAAAAATAGCGACGCGACCCTAATTCCGGGTGGTCCGATCCCGGAGTTTCCCTGCATGTTATTCCATGAAAAAGCTACACTTTGCTTTCAAGATGGAAGAATTTCAGCTGTTGAACAGGTGGATTTTTTTTACAAAGTTTTGGGGTGAAGTTTTATTGCCGTGTTTTATGTTATGCCCCCTCTCCTGGACAGAAGCCCCTCCCCCCCCCCCCCCCCACCTTGCAGCACTAGGCCAAGTGCAGGGCCACAGGCGCTGTGAATCTTGAAGCCTTCCTGATCTACGGCAATAAGGGGCAGAGCTTAATGGCAGGACCTGGTCTTAAACTTCTGTGCAAAGCTGAGCACTAATTTATGGATGGGACTTTTACGACCTGTCCGAGACTTTTCCGTGAACTCTGTATTACCAGGGTCCCCTTAGATGACCTAGCAGTGGCGACAGTGTACGCTTTTTTTTGCCCACGAACACAACGGCGGTCACATGGAGTTCTTTGAAACCATTTCTACTTCTACTTCTCTCCAGCTACTCGACAAAACCATCGAGGCGTCGCACTGATCACTTGGTGCATGAATAATTCACTAAGATCAGCGTGGTAAAAACGTGAAGTACAATGGTGACTAAAACAGAATTCTGCGCCTTGCATCGCGGTTGCGAACTGAGTCTTGAACTGTTGCGGGTCCATGATGGCCAGCAGATCAAATGGTAAGGTATTCCACTTCTTTATAGTACGCGGCAGGAAGTTATGCTTGTGGGCATCACACGATACACTAACGCTTGTGAGTCTGCTTCGGCTTGCACTCCTCGTTTGTCCCGTCTTGATGAGTTTGTAGAATGGAATAGTTACTTCTGCATCACCATTGAGCTTCTTCTGAAAAAAGGGTAAGTCTCTGGATTCTTTGACGAGTTTTAAGCGTGCTCTAATTGAGCGACTGATATACACTGGTGATCACTCCTGGATCACGCCTGTAATCCCTCTGGACTGCCTCAAATGTATCAATATCTTTCTTCAGATATGGGTGCCACACTGCTGCCGCATATTCCAAGGTGTGCTTCTTCCTGCACTTGTTCTGGGCAGCGACCGGTGTTTCTTCGAAGGAAGAAATCATTGAGTAGTACGCCCGTCACGGTTACGATCCTGACCGTCCTGGTGGTCCTCGGTCCACAGGTCCGGATAGAGAGACAAAAGGTCGAGCGTTGAAAAGATAGACGACAAAGGGTCGAAACTGAAAAAACGCCACAACATGTCAAGATTTTTTTCATTTTTTTTTTAATTGTTGAGGAACTTATTTTATTTTTAAATAAAACGTTGTAATCAATGACATCAAAAGTTTTTTTTTTTTTTGCTACGTTAAGGATCGAGATTGTTATTTCACGAAATCTAGTTTATTGTAATCATAAAAGCAGTCGTGGAATTTGCACATAACATTGAGCCTAATCAATCAAAGATATGATAGCAGGTAATTTTTTTTCGCTGCTTTTTAATTATACCTGCGGCAGTACATCAACGGAAAATGAATTGCATTTTGAGAATTGGGAATTGCAGTTTATGAAAACCTTGGAGATAATAAATTAAACACTCGAGGAAGTTTAAAATCAGTTTAGATGTGAGATTAGAACAGAGAGCGAGAACAATTATTTTATTTGAAAATGCTTAATAAACATTCAATTTCAGACTAAACTGTTTTAACATATAAGTAAAACCTGGTTAATCCGGACAACGTTGGGACTGACAACTTTTATCCGGATTTGCCAGGTGTGAGGATTACTCAGAGTCCACTATAATGGCCTGATTTTCTCGATAAATAAAACAATCATTGTCTATTCGTACCACTTGTATTCTTTTTTGATTAAACCAGGCATAAACAGCCATATTTAATTCTCATTTGGTGTTCTGACACAAGGCTGTTTAATTTCCGAATTTTCGCACTCATCGTACTCTTTGAGCAAAATATCTTTCTTTTTTCAAAATGTCAGAAACAGTACTTTTATCGAGACCGAACTCATCAGCTAATATTCTGATGGTTATTCCTGTGCTTGCTTTAACTAATTTCACTTTGTCACTAAAACTCAAATCATTCCTTTTCTTTTTGTCGCCATTTTCAATTAGCTTTTATTCAACGAATTTTCCTTTTAATTTATAGTTACAATATGAAGCCATTATAACCCCCTTTTGTGGACGTGGCATGCGTTCCGCGATTAAAACGTTTGCAAACAAAAGCAGTCATGTTTGTTGCGGCACATTCTTATTGGCATTATCTCGGGCAGACTGCAGACAAGCCACAGAGATTACACAATTAACTTGTCCGAATTACTCGGGGCATTCAAGCAGTGAAACCTACAGTTGGGACTGCGAAATGTTGTCCGGTGTCCCAGGTTTAAATTATGCAGAAACCAATGAGAAATTAAAAGGGACTAAAAAATCTGTCTGGATTAGGGAGATGTCCGAATTATACAAGTTTGTCTGGAGGGAGGTTTGCTGTACGTCGTTTGAACTTATAACTTAAAATCTTTTTTATTAACCTTAAAAATATCAATTTTTGTCGCGTTTTCTACTCTCAACCTTGGTCGTCGAACTTTTGTCGACAGGACAAGAGCTTGACCGGGTCGCTCATTGGACACAATGTCCTACAGTGTGGAAAATTTTTATTTCACAGAGACACCGATTGATGCGATTAGCTAAAATAACTGAGTAGCACATTTCTATATTTTAAGGAAGTGGCAAAACAAACAAAAATTTCTAAACGTGTTTTGTTTCATTTATAGACTTATGTGTAATAATTTTTCAATTGTATTATTTCCAATTTAAATTAAAATCACAAATCTTAATGACAATTGCAACTGAAATTCATTACTCTTAGTTCGAAGATGTAAGAATCTTGTAGAGGGAGGGAGGTCTTCTTTCCGGAGGGTTTCCTTCTTAGTCGTGCAGGGGCAGGGCTTCTCTCCCAGGGCGGCTTCTGTCCTACATTCTTCAAAAGATGTTTTTGTTCATACAAATGCCTTGCAGCTGTCGTTGGATCGACCCGATGCGTTGAAAAGTATAATTCTATCTTTTCTGTGCCAGTAACAAAGTTGAAATGTAATTTCTAACACAAATTGGAATTAATTTCACTGGAGTACAAAACGTTTAATGGTTAGTTCCAAGTACTTCATGGGTAACCCCATATTTACGTGTACTGGGATTCGATGTTAACTTTTCATCCTTACACCTATGATGAAACACAGTTTGTAGCACCAGCAAAATTGCTAATTTTTGAGGGCCCTTCCAATAATTCGACCAGGAATGAACATTGCCGAAAGTTGTTGGAAATTTTGTAGATCAATTGGGTGAAGTGTGGGAGAATTACATCCACAGGGAGCGGCGCAGCAACAGTTTGATTTGCCAACTGCGGTGTCAACACTTTGTGGTGGTTCGTCTAGTTGTTTATGTCGCTAGCGCACCGCTTTCAGGCACATCTTCA
The DNA here is from genome assembly GCA_949752745.1 of Protula sp. h YS-2021. NCBI lineage: Eukaryota > Metazoa > Annelida > Polychaeta > Sabellida > Serpulidae > Protula > Protula sp. h YS-2021. Next base: position 82,183,684 of record OX457025.1, on the reverse strand, counting down.
GTCAAACCATAGGCTTTGTTACTCTATAGAGATGTTCGGACCGCGTCAGGGCAGTTATTGGCTGTTTTTCGACTGTTTTAGCCGTTTTTAGTTGTGAGTAACGCGACGGTGCTCTCATCACGTGGGCAAACCAGAATTGTCAATTTTACAGGAAACGAGGGAAGTTGCCAGATCTCCAGCGTCACCAGTTGTAAAAGACTAACCATAGTTCTTTTAGATACCTGCAACTTTGGATTTTGACTACGTCACACGGAGAAATAAGCGGCTTTTAAATTTGGCGAGAAGGCGCCCACAATGCGGCAAGTTTTGTGTTACAACGCAGCAGAGTGTGCCGCACTCCGAGTTACTCGCGAGTTATAAACGAGTTACTCGGTGGAAGCACACAAGCTACCAGGAGTAGCACCGTCAAATCACACAATGAAGCCTGCAAGTACAGAAGGCTGCGTAACACATACTGTGTGATGCTTCAGTGTGATGTTGCAGACCAAATCGATAATATGCATTAAAAAATAAGCATGCCTCGATGGCTCCGTAGGCAGCACCTGAGTCTGACAATCTCTGACAAGGTCGTGAGCTCGATCCTCACTCGGGGCAAAAAACTGCCATTAAATAAAATTTCCTCTGTAAAAAAACTGGCATAAAATAAAATTTCATGTGTTCGCTTGCAGTGATACCCAACCATGGTAAAGAAGCACGATGTGGGCACGCAGATCTTAAGGACGATCCTCCCGACTGCTGCAGGGACTGTGCTACTCGCAACAAGACCGCAACAGTGAGAACCTGTGCAGTCTGCCAACATCTCTTAGATCAAGTGTGGTGGAGCTTAAACGGGCAGCGTCGACGCCAACTACGTAAATAATTGTGGTCGCGGACAATGTCCTCTGTGGATACAGCCACTCATGAGCCATCAGGCAAAGATCCCGGCATCCCATTGCGGGATGAAAAGGTATTGTCGGGGCAGGACTCGGGCACCGAGAGATCGCCCAAGAGACGCCGCAAGCACAAGCCCAGGAAGGACAAGAAGCACTCGGGGAGCCCGACACCGAAAGTGAGCGTCCGTGTGTCGTTGTAAGAACTAGAACAAGAGGCGATAACTATAACATCACTGCCCTGAACCCGACGGACTGACAGTAAGGCCACAGAATCATTTGAGGAACCCATTGTTAGGGCTGCCAACAAGGCGTACCGTCGGGCACGTGGGGTCACGCGACAACGAACGCTAGTGACACAACCAGCATGGGAAGATACCAGCCACGAGCAGAGAAGCCGGCCCTCCCGATACAGATAAACCTTTAAGAGATCTTCCGCATCGCACTACAGCAGCAGGCAGCCGTGATCTCACAACAACTCATGGGGCTGTAGGCGCATGCACAGAGCGCGACAGTTACAAGAAAGGAGCAGGTGAGGGAGCTCACACCCAGACCTGCACTATAGACAACAGAACCACAACGTGCTACCTCTAGAGAAGCTTCACCCAAGTCAACCAGCACGAAAGGGAAGCCATCACCTCTGGCCACACTCATGACCCAGGTCGAGGATGAGGGACATGGTGGTCCGGAGCGCGTATCAACGTGCCCCGGGGGGCATGCAGGTTAGAGGTAGAAGTCGCAGACGCCTGCTACCTTCCTTATACTCTAGCGATTCCGAGTCCCAAGGCTCCTCTCCACCCCGCCGACGAAGGAGACGAAGTCGTGTGCCCATCCGGGGTCGCACGCTCACACTCTTCGACAGTTAAACGGAACGCAGGGCACGATTGATAGTAGAGCGAGGCCAATATGCCTCGCCATTCAGGCACCTGGAATGTGGCGACTGGCTAAGATCACCGCGGAAACGCGACGTGTCACCATAAAGAAGTGCACGGAAAAGGAGGCCCTTCTCAGTGCAGGGGAAGGGAGGAAATGGGCTCAGCCACAACGGCCGACCCTCTGGATATCCCGTTTCGCGACGTCGTAGAAGTGATCCAGAGATTTTCAAATTCTCAAGTAGGCAAACTCCTGAAGGAGCCGCACTCCAGTTTTAGATTGGACTCTGAGGGGCCGCGGCAGCAGGGTCCAGAATTTATGGCACTCGATACAGTAGCGGGTATTTTGGATGCCACCAGGTTGGGTTGAAGGAAGCAGAGTTTCAGGCAAAGGACTCGAATTTTGGGAAGGCTCTGGACTTCAAAACTCACACCTCGTCCAAAATGCGCGTGGCGCAAACGGTCTGCAGACCATCAGACAACGCAGTCAATTTCGAGCCACTCACGTACTCTAAGCATCGCGGGAACAGGGCTGTGGCTGCTCTGATTTATTGATTTATGTAAATCAGACCTTGGTGGGTGAATCTCTGGAGTACGATGCATAGTGACCAAGCTACTTGGGTGTCTTGTGCGCGGGACAAAAGATCTTTTTAAGATGCACACAGCACTGCTGTCATCCAGCATTCAACTACGCAGTGGCAATGTGCTCCAACGCTGTAAACTCCCGCAGGACAAGCTGTTCCAGCTGCGGCACGCAGAATACGTGGGGCAAGCACAACTGTTCCTAGATGACCTACTGGCAGAGCTCAACGGCCGGCACATCCAGGACCTCCAGAATCGAGCGCTACACGAGCGGTACACGCACATCACGCCACGTCACCGGGCCTAGAGCTTCAGCCACCAACGGTGAGCACAACGCGGGCGCATGGCGACGGCGTCACCCAGGATTAAGGGGCCGTAAAGCCAAGAGAGATGGGGCAGTGTTTTCCGCAAGGCCAGCCAGTCTCCATCAAACAGGTGACAACTACAGTCAGCGGCAGGCTAGTCCCTGTCACGTGAACTGGCTCGCTGTAGGAGAGCAACTAAATGCTGGCGTAACATTCCAGATATCAGGGACAAAGTGTTGCGCACAAACTCCTTGCCCATAGGAGGCTAAGATGGAAAGAACTGGGGCACCAACCAAGGTAGTGGGGTGGCTAAGGCACGGCCAGCCGCTCCCATTCCGCAAAGTTAACACTCAGGTGCCGCCCATCAGTCTGATTCAAAACGCGAACCCGAGCCTTGTGACCTCGTACGGCAAGGAAACGGAAAAGCAAGCAGCAATCATGGATATGCTGGAGAATTTGTTAGAAAAAAGGAGGAATAGAGGAACTGCCGGTGGGAGCATGTTCCACAGAGTTTTCCTGTGGCCGAAAAGAACGGGGGACTACCGTCTCATAATATACTTGAAACCATTAAACATGCTTTTGACAACCCCAACATTCAAAATGGACACTTGCCAGCACATCCGCAAGGCGGTCAGTCGGGGTATGTGGGCCACCTCGATGGACCTGAAAGACGTGTACTTGCACCCGTAACCGTAGCAGAAACGTCGCTGGGACTGTTAGTAGCAACACACAAAATGGTGCCCATTAAAGCTCGGTCTTTGGGTTCCCACAGGTGGACATGTCCACAACGCGTCTCAACACTCAACTCATGAGGTATATTTCACCCGGAAGCCACAACCAGGTACTGTATGAGTTTCGTCCAACCACCATACTCGAAAGGGTAGCAGAGCGGCTAGGAAGGGAACAGAGCTTTACGTTGTTACTAGTGGCACCGGCAAATTTGGCGTCAACGGTTTCCCCACTGCTACAACGGCGATGTAGGCGCCGAGGAGACTGCCAATGCATGCACAGGCACTGAGAGAGTCACATTGGCAACACTGGCATCCGCAACCACATACGATGAATCTTCACATGTGGTTCCTAAAGCGAACTTGCCAAAAAGACAGGGGTTTTCGGCACAGGCGGTTGCACGCACGCAAGAGGTGCAGGCAAAGCCCACCAGTGGAAGGTATTCGAGAGATGGTGTTTGATGAAATCAGCAGACCCAGTAGCATCAACAGCGCCACTGATCGGCAATTTCCTCATATACCTCTCTGAGGGAGCTTACATTCAAAATAACTTTCCGTCTAGCACTGGCGTCAGGCAAGAGGAGAAGTAAGATACACGCACTAGACCAGCAGTATTTCATAGACGAAAATAATAGCAGGGTTGTCCTGAAACCTTGGTCCGAAGGGTACGTTTTCGGAAATTTCGCTGCCTGTGCTACGCTACCCGGAGATGCATCAGGGGGAGAATTGAGGCGCATAGGAAAATTACTGTGCCCTATGATGCACCCCCATGAAGTGCGACAGATTGCATGTTCACGGAAGGCGGTAACCGGCTCGACCATGGAAGACATATTGCGGGCAGGTTGCTGGCAATCCCCTAACTCTTTCAACCGGTTGTACTTGCAGGACTACACCCAAGATTCCGTGTCAAGGCTGTACTACATGCCATTCATCGCAGCAGAGTCCATAATCAATAAGTAACACTGTGATGTAAGGGAAATATTAAATTGGGGTCACTTATGTTGTAGGGTCAAAGGCAAGGGCTACAAAAGTCACAGCGGAGCGAAAGACAAGACCGTGAAGGGGCGAGGTAAAGGGGGAAGCTCGCAGAGCCGCCTCAACGAGTGAAAAGCTGCCGCCCAAATGAACTGGCTATGATACGGCAGACTTTCGGACTGTTTTGTTTGTATATTTCTACTGTAGATTGTTACAAGTGGGCAATGCATAGGAACAGCAGCGCGGACGGCGAGTTACTCATGTGTCCCCACGAAGTGACAGCAGCTGGCATCTATGGAGCTGGCGTAAGGGGGATGACAGTGGGCCGTTCACCAGCACCGAAGGGTGCTCATGTCACCCTGGGAAGGCGCATGAGTAACGCGACAGGATGGCACGTCGAGAAGGGACCCAAGGAGGGTACAACTGGGAGTACACGAGTAACACAGTGCGCCCACCGGCGCACGTGTTGTAACACAGCCCAAAAATAGTAAAATTTTGAGGTTTTTCGAATTCTGATGATATCTATGACTGTGTGGATTCAGTATTATGTGCTTTGACGAGACACAGCCATGCATGGCATATAGACCGTACGGTACGGTCCAGTGAAAAAAGGGAGGGGGACAAATTTCCTCGTAGATGCGCAGATGCACACTGATAGGTAGAGAATGCTGACGTCGGGAAACTGACAGAAGTAAAACCAGGAACTGTTGGTGGAAGTTTTATTTATTGTCATATTAACCGAAGGGATGCGCGCCCGAAGGTCGTGGTACCCGAGAAATGCCATACCACTAGCTAACCACTAGCTAAAAATTCAAAGCATCGGGTCGATCCAACGGTAGCTGTAAGGCATTTGTATGAACAGAATGCCCATTTTTATTCCCCATTAAAATGGGTTTTTTTGTACAAATGTTGTAGCTGTTTAGTTGGATCGAACCGATGCTTACAACAGCCAGTCCCACCTCCTCCCACCATTTCTGGGACCCCACTTTTCGGGGCGCCGGATGAAAAGTGAACGTTGAATCCCAGTACGGGTAAACATGGCGTTACCCATGAAGTACTTGGAGCTAACCATAAATTCTGTTCCAAATTTTATTAGAAATTACATTTCAACTATGTTACGGACACAGAAAAGATAGGATGATACTTTTCAAAGCATCGGTTCGATCCAACTAAACACCTACAATATCTGTAGAAAACAAAAACCTACTTTAATGGGAAATAAAAATGGACACTTGTTATACCAGGCCTTCCTTATTTTTATTTATATTTCTTTATTTCTTCTCCACGTCTAAGGCTAAAAGTTAAAAACAGTATACCTTGCAAATTATCGCAATCAATTTTATGATTTTCTATCTAATGGCACAGACTTATCACAACAGCACGTCTCTACTTGTGCCTTTGCGTTTAAGAATTTACGTGACCATTGTGTCAAAAAATTTAATGTTTTATCATTCTTTTGCAATGTTAGGTATCTTTTCGTTATAGATCAGTTGCGATGTTTGTTTTAGGGAAGGACAACCACGGTTTCTGATCCTCAGCCGCTATGCCACATTGTCAGAACAATCTCTCAACCTGTATTTATTTAATCCCTGCTTTCCCATATTCAACCAGAAATGTAGGTTAGAGCAATAATTCATTCATGTTGCCAGAAAGAGAACAATACAGAAAAATACTGATGTCTTTATGCCATACAAGTTATTCATTCACGGTGCCCCTAACTTGTTGACTTAGCCAAAGGACAAGTAATAAACCGCGTGTCCCAATAGAGATTGTCACACTCATGCATTGCACATTCCCTGCTGTGGCGTTTCCAGTCTATAATCGTAAGCATGGCTGTTCCGAAAACGCCCAGGCACCGATTCCTCGGGACGAATTCTTTAAGCTGGTGGTAGGTTCTTTCTGAAAAGACTGCCGCACGGATAAGTCGGGACGGGTTCTTTAACCTGGTGGCAGGTTCTTTCTGAAAAGGCTGCCGCACGATTAAGTCGGGACGGGTTCTTTAACCTGGTGGTAGGTTCTTTCTGAAAAGACTGCCGCACGGATAAGTCGGGACGGGTTCTTTAACCTGGTGGTAGGTTCTTTCTGAAAAGGCTGCCGCACGGATAAGTCGGGACGGGTTCTTTAACCTGGTGGTAGGTTCTTTCTGAAAAGACTGCCGCACGGTATCCTCAGCACAGTTCTTTAACCTTTCTGAAAAGAATGAAGCAGGGATTCCGTCAGACGGGTTACAAGCTTAATGTTACATGGGATCGAATCTATGGACTGCTGCTTTAATTTCCTTCATTTGTTTAGTTAATGAATTTTCTTATCAAAAATTTAATTTTTAATATTACAAAATGCAAATGTTCACAACATATATCAATTTCTGTGTTGTCAGGAATACAATTTTATATCAGTATTTGTAAGATTGATTCGACAATTGTACAGTTTAATTATATCAATTAATGCTTTCTTGATATTTTGAAATGAAGTTCCTTTTTTGACGCAGCAACTAAGAATATTTTTGAGAATAAAAAAACTTAAATGATGTCATTAAAACAATATATCAGCTTTCAAATTAATAGCATTTCTAGATATATTATAGGAATCGTCTTCCTTGTAGAATAAAATGTCAAATATAAGTCGACATCCACTGGCATTTAACTGTCTATCCAAGCGAAATTACTCCTGAATTATACGGAACGAAGTCTTCATATTTATTTCTAAATTTTAAGTATAATTATTTATTTAAAGATTCATGAAATGTTATTTATTTATTGGAATTCAGTTTTACATATGAAAATAGGCGTTAATTTACAATATCCCAAAAAAACCTGATGAAGATCCTTGCTTTTGCTAGCAAATGCAACAGTGCTGATGTGAATAGTCTCAGTACCAATGCTTAATGTGAGGATCAATGTGGCAACAACGATTCCAATGAATACATTACTTCTATGTTAAAATAGGCACAGAATATTATCACAGTTCTACATCACGATTGCGCTTGTGAGTTTTCTGTCTCGACATTGAAATCACTCTGCAAAAACCCTGCGACAAGTGAAAGTTTTGGCCAGAAAAATCAGTAGAAATCGAGAAAATTATTCTTTTTTTATCAAAATGTAGTCACTCTAATTGGTAACTGTTATATTCTTCTTTTGAAGTTTAATCCGTGTCTCATTCAAAAATGTAGTTAGAATAAATACCTAAATACTTCTATTTCTTCACAGGTTTTTTCAGGCATTTGCACCCGAAACAAGAATGTCAAAAATTAAATGGGAACAATCTGTTTTGAAAATGATAGCAATATTTTTGAGTGTTTAAGTTCACGTCTCAAAATTTTATATTTGGATTATTTTCCATGTAGAGCACAACTCACCATCTGGTATGCACAGATAACATATTATGAACTTTAATTTTTTTTAAAGAAACAATGTTTTTAACTGTTGAGACTAAATATCCTAATTTTTCACATCGATGAAGTCGATATAACGAACAACAAATATTCTTGCGTAGGCGGGAAACATATATGTGAAATTTTAATATTACATGGATTCTGAGGTTTGGAATTTACTTACTTATTCTACCATTTAGAATGAAATAAAAAACAGCGGTATTTTTGGGATTCTCTTAACTTCAGCACAAACTACGCTGGGTAGCCCTAAATACAGCTTTTTACATAGCTTGAAGACAGCCACTTACACTTTTGAAAATGACAATAGTAGTTTCGACACAGATAATTTTCGTTATAAATTAAAATCATAAATTTATGTACCTGGAAAACATATCTGTAAAGTTTCAAAGCCGTTTAATCTTAACTGTAGAAATAGATACCTTTTAAAATTTCAGCTTTGCTTGTACTTTTTATCATTTAAAAAAAATCGGAAACTATTGAGAACATTATTGCAATATTTTTCACCGATCACTGTTAAAATCCAATTATCGAAAATGTTCATAATGATGAACGAGAGATATAAAGATATTCAAATATTCTTGTGTGCAAAAGAAACATGTCTACATTCTTTGTTCTATCATTTCAAAAATTGATAAACATCCGTAAAATATAGATATTTCTCCACTATCTACACAGGCAATCTTGGACACTCCCTCTTGCAAATTTCTACCACGTTTGGAGTTGCACACTTAAAACTAAATGAAGACTGGAACTACATTTCTATGGAATGCCGTTTTAACATTTAATGCTTATTTTTGATATCAAAATATTATTAAAGATATCAAGAAATCAATGTAGATCTCAATAATTTATATTTTGCTATCAATAATTGAATTTTAGATGGCAAACATTTATTTTGGAGAAAAAATTTACAAACTTAAAAATCTTAAGGGAGACACACATTTACATAAACTTTAACGAATCGTCAATTAAATTTTGGAGATGAAAACTTGAATTATTGATCAATAACAAAATACAATTTTTGATCTCAAGAAATGCTTTTTTTTATATAGTAAAAAATTTAAAGAAAGATTCTGTATACAAGGACCAGTCATTTTTAATTTACAGATGTATACTTGTGAATTTTTTTATTAAAAAAAAGAGACTAATATTTTGATATCAAAAATCAATTTTTTAGCTCAAAAAATCACTTGCAGATTTCAAAATAAAATTTAAAAAGTCTCCTTCTGAAATAATGATGTCTGAAATAAATTTTTGATATCAGTAACAGGAAAATGAATTATTGAGCTCAAAATTGATATTTTGCTCTCAAATATTTCATTTTTGCTTTTTAGATATCATTAAATCAATGATATTTTAGATATCATTAAATCATTTTTGATATCAATAAATATTTCTTGATATCTCAAAATATTTATTGATATCAAAAATTATTTTTTTAGATCATGAATATATTTAAAAATATCAAAAATACAATTACAGATAGCAAAAAATTAATTCTTGATATCAAAATGTGGATTTTTTGGAGATAAAAAATTAATTCTTGATATCAAAAACTCAATTTTTGAGATCAAAAATTAATCCTTGATATCAATAATGCCCTAATAAATGTGAAAACGGCATTCCATACATTTCTCTGTAACAGCAGGAACACGTACATTGTAAAGTTTAAATTTATTTACACATCAACTCATATATTAAAACAAAAATCGATAAAAGTTCGCTAAATAATGATATTTTAGGGTTTCCAAAACCGCATCAGTCTCGAAACGTTACGGAATGCACATGACTACTTGGAAAAGCTTTGGATCAAAACAATTATGCATATAAGGGTTTTAAGATGTGAAAAATTAACAAATCAAGCTCCAAACGCTTTCGATATTCAGCTATCTTTATAACCAAAATAGTCGAGTTGAGAGGCAACTTTGGTGGGCGGCTAGGGCAGTAAAGGGGAGCGGGGTGTGTCTTATAGTTAACCACAACTTACGATATCGTTATCCCCAATGTAACGGAGGGATATTGATATGAGCGTGTCCGCCTGTCTGGATGACCCAAATTATCGCTGGAGAAGCACAAACACAGGAAGGCGGATATAAAACTTTCAATAAACCCATCCCTGAATATTACATTATTTTATTATTTTATTGAATTGTGCGACCACACCCATCAGTACCATGAATATCAGTTTTTAACCCAGAGTTTAAAAACTGGGTTGTTTAAGTACATTAAAATAAAAACAATGTTGGGATTTTGTTTGATCATAACAATGCAATGTACCTGAGGCAGAAGTCAAAACAGGAAAAGTCTGCCATGTTTTAATATACCAATCGAATATCATTTCCCTCTCAGACTGAACTTCCATTGGGTGCTTTTTATTAACTCTCTGTTATGCCAAGATCCAATAAAGGTTTTTTTTCACTTGTTTACTGGATAAAACATGAACTGAATTTTTGTCGGTGCTTTACTAAGAACCCGTCGGTATCTCATGTGAATATGGCGGAGGGACAAAAACATCGCCCCACCCCCCCAAAAAAAAAAAAAATTAATTTGAACATTTTTTTTTTAAATTTGAAAATATCGCTGCTTTTCTTAATTCGAAGTGAAATCGCCGGATTGTTCGGTTGCAAGACAGCAAAAATATGGCGTGAAAGTTTTTTCCCGCCGCACTTGCCAACCTATTTATGCACCCTCCTTAGCCTTTCATATTCTAGTAAGGGAAATTCGGCATCGTATTCAATTCATCCTTAAAATGCGAAACTTTTGGTTCGACGATGTAACTGTTATATACCTACTTTCCTTAAGACACAATTTTGACATTAAATATATATTACTTACGAAGGTGTGTAAATACCCTGTTCAAACTAGTTGAACAGAAACCACAGACTAGTTGCGTTTTTTTTCTCCGGTCAGTCTGAGTTGTAATGCAAAAGGACATGAGACGACTCGGCACCATAACCCGTGAACTAACACTATGGTGAAGAGCATATCAATGGCCTGAAAATAACTGGATCCGCAGAATTAGTGGAATTTTGATCAGTTAGAGATGAAGTTCATCCATAATGAATCTTCCTAAATTCTTGGAGTTCGTTTTCCAACCTTCTATTTCTAGCGGCTTTACAATAGCATTATGAGTCTTAAACTCTACCAGATGATGATGTCACCAGACATTCCCGTGACTACACCGGACTCGTCAACGAGAAGCTAGAGACGCCTCTTATCCTTATCGTTTTGTTTTTTTAATCCTCGACACAGTCATAAAAATGTGAAAAAATGTAAAAAGAGGAAGATATAGATATCGGATACAAAGTCCATGAATCAGCTTTTTTGTTGGTTTCGCAACACGATAACGGTATCTCTAGTATATTAACAGCAAAAAAATTCAAAAACACCAAAACGACGGACGAAAAGTGTGTAGAGTGTAAGTGCGGTGTGACGGCAGGTTGGTCAAAAAGCTGAAACCAGACAGCTTTTATATGTTCCATTTTCGAAGCCCAGTCGTGTTTATTGGGCCAAAATAAAACTTGTTTCGTGAGTGATCAATCTTCGTAGTACTGCTAACGGTGTCAGATTTTTTTTTTTTTACTATCAACAGTCCAAGTGTCTCAGAATGATGCCAAACGACTGAAACAAGGACAGCCGTACTACATCCTATACAACAGCTTGGCATGTCGCAGTTACGAAGGACAGGCGTGTCCATTTTCGGCACTAAGCATTAGATAAAGTTGAAATCTTGAAATCTCATTTTAATTGCAGTGCACATCTACAACATTCACACCAAAGGCAACAGAATTTCCAACTCAAGTCCAGACAACCCTAAGTGAAATCACACTGCTATCATAAAGTCTTCGAGAAAATCCCCTAAAGCTTCATTGAATTTTAAAGAAAAGTTGTGCTCTAAATTGAAAATTGAAATAATTTTCAATAAAAGTACTGGTAAGTGACATTCAGTGATATTTAGAATATTCGGGAGACAACTTTTGCAACAAATAAAAGAAATTTAGACTAACATATTAAACGTGGCCTGATTCGAAAATTAGAAATTCTACTCTTCATGAAAGCCACTAAATTTCATTCAACGTATCAAGTATCGGAGAAACAGTCCTCAGCATCTCTGGGACAACGCGTCTCGCCAGGGCTAGAACGCTCCATTACAGAAGTACGATGGCTGTGTCGGCACGCAATTGTGATGTCATATTCGAAATTTGCCTTTGTTTTAATGTAATATAATATATATATTATATATAATATATAAAATATATATTTATATGTAATATATATAATTTTGTAACGACTGCAAAAATCTTTAAATTTTACTTTATTCAAGCGAATTTATTTTTTTACGATGGCCGGTAGACTTGTCGTACTTTAGGCTTCATACTTAGTACTTCATGCTTAACAATTCAGACTTCAGTTGATATCTGTGATAAGATAAGGCTTGAATTTTGGAAACGACCCTTTTTTATAACTTCCTAAGTGAAAAATATCAAATACATGTAACTTGCATGACTTTGCAAAACCAGTCACTTCCGCCTTCATTGCGTAATAACAAGACTATTAGAACGGCAGTTGTACTTTCTAACAGCTGAATGTTTTGAGCAGTTATTATTATTATGGCATACTTGTGTTTCAGAAGTGTTGCACTTGCCACGCGCTTAAAATTTTCGCAATCACTTGTTTTGTCTCTGAGAAATATGGCGTTTAACATCGTTGATGCGATCGGGAAACCCAACGAAGTGAACATTCCACAGTTGGCCCATCGTCGAACTGAGTTTGCGACGTCGATCCCACAAAACACAGTATGATGACAATTTTGTTATGATTGGCCGCGCCCATAGATAAATCTTACCAACGTCCTTGACACAATGCTAAATAAAGATGGGATAAGAGTAGTTATATAATGGGCATTCCACTGCATAGCAACGGTTATATAATGGGCATTCCACTGCATAGCAACGGGTGCAGTGGTTCTCTCATGAGAGTTTCACTGCATGAGTTGACGATATGTAGTGGCGAAAAGGAAAATAGGGGACATAAAGTGTGCGTCAGGGCGGTAGCGAATGAGAATGGGTTATTTGCGAAAGGGTGATTTTTATTGGTTAGAAAAATTTGGTTAGAAAATTTCAGCGGGAAGGAAAAGAGGGGATAAAAAGTGTGTAGCAGGGAGGGAAAGTGTGGGAAAGTGGACCAATGAGAATAGGATGTGAAAGGAGGTATAGTATTGGTTAGAAAATATCATGTGATATGACAATTTCGCTCCTTTTGCTGTTGGATATAAAAGGGAGTGAAAAAAAGTTTGGAAAATGAAGTTGTTGAGAATGTGAAAACTTGACCCCTCCCCCCTTCCCCTTTTTTTTTTTTTTGGTTTTAGTAAGTGATTGGGATTGCGAGAAATGTAGAAACGTATTAAGGTGGAGTTGTGTGACGATATTGTTGTGGTATAAGGATGAAACGTCATATAGCGATGGATAGGGACAGCGAAAGAAACGTTTCCGATTTAGGTGAAACAGGGGTTTTATACACTTTATGTGTATTGTAGTATTTGTGAACCACAAGTTGTTGGGGATTATTATGTGCCTTTGCTACGTTCTGTTGGGATACAAGGCCATGATGGTGAGATTATCATGAAAACGTACAACGAACCGCACTAAGTCCCTGTAAACACATCCAAATTTGACGTGATAGAGATGAATATAAAGGATGACACAGGCCATACTGTTCCATTTCAAACTGGAAAGGTGATCTGTAAACTTCATTTTCGACCAAAAGCATTATGAAAGCCTACACACACGATCAGTCTGCATATCGCAACCATTTTCTTCGTCAAGTGGGTGGAGAATTACCAGGATTCAAAGGAGCGCGAATACAGTATGGCGATGGTATTGGTTCAATACTGGGATCATTGGCTCGTAGAGCTATTCCACTACTTAAGGCTGGGGCTAAGATCGTTGCGCCACATCTTAAGAAGGCTGCAAAGAATGTTGCGAAAGATGTGACGGGTCGAGTAGCACAGCGTGTGTTTGGTGGTGATGTGCTTAAAAAGAGAGTGCAACCGACGAAACGTGCCAGAAGACGAAAAACAGCTAGACGGATAACATCAAAAAAGCATAAAAGAGATATCTTTTAAAAATCATGTCTCTCATTCACAATCATTCGTGCGAATGCAGTCTTTCTCCATTGGAATGGTTTCACGTACCGCCGACGCAAACTGCTGTAGAGAAAAGTTATAATGTCGACTATCAACCACTGACTACCATTAGAGAGGGTGCTCCCATAGAATTCTACATTCCTGCGAGTACAGAAGAATATCTGGATTTAAAGAACAGCAAACTTCATATTGTATGCCGCATTGTAAAGGCCGATGGAACAGCGTGTGGTCCAGAGGATAAGGTCTCTTGCATCAATGATGTATTTAATGGGTTATGGTCTAATATTGAATTGTTTCTGAATGATCGGTTGGTATCGCATAGTAACAATACCCATGGCTATACCAGCATTATCTCTCATCTCATCCATGATTCGGAAGAAAGTCTCCATTCTGAGCGCTCTATGCGTCTCATGTACAAGGATACTGCTGGGTCGATGAACAGTTATGAGGTGAAAAGACCTAATCATGAACAATATGTATCCGGGTTTCATGTCAATGCCGACGGTGGTGATCTAGCTGAGCAAGGAAACAATGGTTTGCATCATCGTTATTTGCATACGCGTCTCAGCCGTGAGTTTATGCTCGCAGGTGTTTGAGGATAGATTTGTTTGAGCAGGATCGCTATCTTCCGAATGGCATCAGTTTGAAGTTGCGTTTCCATAGACAGAAAGATGATTATGTATTGATGGCTACAGATAATACCTATAAGGTAGAAGTGAAAGAGGCATTTTTAACCATTCGCAAAGTGAGGGTGAGTCCAGGGATTCAGTTAGGGCATACAGACGCATTGCTGAAAAGTCCTGCCAAGCTCATCATCACTAGAAAAGAATGTAAAGTCTTGGCCATTCCGGCAGGATTTCAGTCTTTTGTGAAAGACAACATCTTTTTGGGTCAATTGCCAAATCGCATTGTCATTGGTCTGGTTCATAATGAAGCCTTTGGTGGGTCAGTCGTGAGGAATCCATATGATTTCAAACATTTTGATCTGGACTATATGCAACTGTACACGGATGGTGAACCAGTCCTATCCAAACCTCTCAAGCTTGACATTCCACAGAACAAATACCTAGATGCTTTTGAAACGCTTTACAAATCGTTTGACCGATTGAATGGTGAGAAAAGTTCCATTATAAAACGGGAAGATTGGCCTAGAGGGTATTCTTTATTTTCGTTTGACTTAACACCGGATTATGATGGGGCTGATCATTTTCCCCTGATCAAGCATGGAAATTTACGGCTAGAAATGAACTTTGCTAGGGCTTTGCAACCTACCATCAATGTCATCGTCTATGCTGAATTTGACAACATTATTGAGATCAGTGCCAATCGCAGCATCCAATTCGACTACCAGTCATGAACACGAAGCAGATAGAAGCTATCCTGAGCCATGATGCCGCGACCAAAGACTTGTTTCAAGGTGTGTTTGCCATGGACCAGTTACCACCGTCTTTACAACGCGGTGCCTATGTCATCAACACCGACGATCATGATGAACCAGGAGAGCATTGGGTGGCAGTGTATTATGACAAAGACCCTGTGGAATACTTTGACTCTTATGGACTGTTACCTCTCGATGAGCGTTTAGAAACATTTTTAAGAAATGACTATATGTATAATTCCATCTCATTACAAACGCCGATATCATCGGCATGTGGTTTTTATTGTGTATATTATATATGGCATAGAGCTCGAGGTCAGAGTATGTTTGAGATTGTAAATATATTAAAAAGAAAGGATGGGGATTTTATTGTAAAGGATTTTGTCTATAGACATTATAAACCATTGTTTTATTAATGGTGTAGTTAAGCTGTGGTTAAGTTGTTGAATAATTGTTCAAGTGTTAGAAAAAAAACTCTAAGTTTCAAACTGGTCTTGTTTATTGGTATTTTCCAAACTCCCCCTCTTATCTACCAACTACTTTTTTACAAGTTCTCTCTCAATACATTGATCAATGCATGCCATTCATTGCAATTTAAATTAATATAGGTATCATAGACATTACACCCACGTTTGTAAATGCTATGAAAGCTCACATAACACACATCACCAAACTTTATCACTTTAACAGTTTCATGTTCAGACAGTTTCAGTTCATATCCTTCTTCTATGTCCACCAGCCGCATCAGCCGCATCAGCCGCATAGGCTGTGTCACCTCAATGGATTTGGTACCCCGCTTGAGTTGTATTCCATCCTCTTTGAATTCAAGCAGAAGATTCTTCCCAATCCAATGCGTGTAACAGCGCGTTCCATTCCACTGTGCTGAGGGTGATGATGTCGCAGTCTTCTGTAAGCTCGTCATATTGGCGAAATTGTACAAACACGTCTAGACCGTTCTCAGTCACACGCACATCTAATTCATTTGAGACTGCTAGGAGAAAGCCGGGTATTCTCAACTCGTCTAGGTGATCCTTCAACACGGATTGGTCATCAAGCGATAGGACGAGATACTGTCCAAAATGCCGTAGCACAATGTCATCACATAAGTTTCTCAGATAGGAGAACCCATATGTCATAGGTTCATAATCCATCAAATAGTCGTCTTCCATCTCGTCCATGTATTTATACTCGGATGATGTCGAACAGTGGATGCTGTATAGCTTCTAGGAATCGTAAGGCTGCGCGCCAGTTCTTGATATCAAAGTGAATCAAATCTGTATAGGGTGTGTCTGGCACAACTCCCTTATAATCCTCTGGATAATCCTGTAAAAGATTTCTCCAGAATGTCACACGTATGTTCGTATGTTCAGTCACAAACACTTCCACTTTATTTTCAAGTCTACGTTCAAACCCAGCTTCAAGCGGTATGTTTTTAAAGTCTTTCCACACTGCAGGTTTAAACCGATGATAACTTATTTGAGAACCCAGTATCACTTCATTCTTCTCATTGACAGTAAGGTAAACACCATCGTTTAACATGAGTGCATTCATGATTGTTACCTTGGTATGACTTGTCGTCTTGTCTGCGAAGCCTTTTATCCACTTCTTTCACCTGCTTCTTCAGCATTTTCCATTCAGGTATGGTCAGCAAGATACCCTTTTTCGTCGGACGGTTCCTTCCAGTCCCCTCATCTCTCAGGTATTTCCGAATGTTCACCACACCTTCATTGCTTTGTTTCATAATCTTGATATACTTTCCATTGCCTAGAGAAAGCATTCCATCCCACGACTGTGATGTTGGTGTCGCCGTCTCCACTTTTAATTTCTTGATAGTGGTGGTGGTGGTGGAATTGTTCACGTTCAAGTCTTTCACTCTATCTGCTAGAGTATCCATATCCGTTGTTGCAGATCTCTTCATGTTCACCCTCAACTCACTCACTCTGAAGTTTGGTGAGAGTCACCCCCCCCCCTTTATACTGTTGCTGCCGCTGCCTTGTAATGCCCATGCGCCAAAGTGGAATAGCCATCATTCAACACGTATCGCTTATCATCAAAGGGGGAGAGAGCTACTTTCCTCAACTTCTCCGAGAAAATCTGGTGGTTACGTTTTTCTTTCCCACCATACATCATACTGTACATTTTCGGCCGAAGTCCAACAAACTCTTCAATGGGGATACCTGCCGTCTCATCTTTCATTTTCCCAAGCACTTTCTTGTTCACGTTGGAATGCAAGAAATGATCGGGGGGATAGTCACTTGTGTCCAACAAGTCAGCATCTTCCTGCATATCCTTGTAGATATCATCCGTTTCTATGTCATAACATAGACTGTCGGTGTCACTGAACAACAGCTTGGCGTCAGGATACTTGGTGATGACGTAGTTGTAATGAAAGTCGAACATGAGCACTTTGCTGAGGTCAAGAATGGTGAAGCCGACTTGAATGGGCTTATCCAGAAGCAAATCCACTTTGTGTAAATGTACCGCGGTCAAATCTTCGTTGAAAATTCTAAATTGGTGGAATGAAGGTTTGGCTACAAGTTTCTTGAACCGCTTTTCCTCGTGAACGAGTTCCACATTGATGCGTTTTCTCACATTTTCCATGGTTTTGCCAAACACAGAGTTGTTCATCAATTTGAAAAAGTCTTTCTCAAACGGGTTCTTAGCCAACTTTCTCTTTTCCGTGTTCAACGAGATGTATTTCACCAACCATTTGCTCTGTGCAAACATGATAGCACGATGCACCTTCGTGACTTTCAATCCCAGTGACACATATTGCTGTAAATTTCTATAATGAAGTACATAGTTCTTCTTGTCACACAAGTTGGGAATGAGCTTTTCACTAGGTTTGTCTTTCATGTTCAACTCTTTCCGTAGCTTCTGACTATACTCTGATAATTCTCCCACCTTCACACATTTCCGTTCTGGAGCTACTGGGTAGTGATTATGACCATCATGGATTGAATATGGATATTCCAAATCCACCTCTAAAATGTATCCAATCTCATCATCTTCATCCACTTCCATGAAGTCAATGGATTCTGGCTCGTTCACCCACATAAATCCACTTTCCGGCATGCTTTGTGACATGGCCCAGCCGTACAAGTTGTTTGCGTCGAGGTACATCAGGTACTGGGTTGGTTGCATAGGATCATACTCTGCTACGTAGGGGTTATTTGCTTTCGCATACTTGTGTGTGATGACAGATATTCCTCCACGTAGACCTTGTTCAACCATTTGGTACATTTCAACGTCATTGATCAATTCCAACTTCACCTTTGTCGCTTTTAACATCGCATCCCACGACAGTCCTGGCGCTGTATAGTAGTGGGCAGGATCCAATTCATACGTGTTAAGACACACTTGACGAAAATTTTCAAACACGTCAGCCAGCAGTAACACATCAGATTTCAGGTATAAGTCATGGTATTCACCAAATGTAGTACAGTGGAATGTCTCCCACACCTTCTGTGCATGCACATAATCCTCATCGCTAATGCCTTCTTCACTGAACAGACTGTAAAACTTGTCCTTGGACGGCAGTTGTGTTTCAGCAAACTTGGATGGCTCATCCACGTAATCGTAGGGGTACACTCCCTTTCTCAACAGTAACTCTTGCTGGTCGCTGTCGTGAATGTGACAGGTCATGTTATAAAAGGTATCTTTCCCTTCTGCCGCCAGGTTGGATACCAACTTCTGTAGAGAAGTACCCATGAACTGAAAACTGTCTGTAAATTTCAGATTGCTCATGGTGAATGCAATATATTTCTCAACGGTGTTGGGAATGACCGTAAGCGTTTCATCTTTGAAGTTGCCAATTTCCTCCATGATCAAATGGCTGTCATAGCCTCGCAAATTGTGGAAAAAGACAGGGATGATAAACGAATCTTTAACACCCTGCTGATCCTTTCGAAATCGGAATTGAAAATTGCATTCACTATGTGCAGCTCCGCGGTATTTGCGATTGATATGGTCATGATCTCTCACACGATCTGCTCCTAGAGGCTCATGACAAATGTAGCAATCCACAGCAGTCTTGAAATCCTCTTTGTCTTCACGAGTCATGACCATCTCCTTCGGCTGCTGTAAACCATGCACAATACGATCACGCTCATTCACCATATGGTCTAAAAAGACTTTCACAGCATTGTCTCCTCGATACACGACTGGAGCACGTGTGTCATACTGGCTCACAACCACATAGGCGAAGCTGTTTGGACGATGATGTTGGTACTTGTCTCCTTCTTCATGCTTTTGCGTGAAACATTCAAAGTCTGCATAAATCACAAAAGGTGCTCGCTGTTGTTTGGCTACATTCTTGAACTTGATAAACGGTTCCTTGAACTTGATAAACGTTGCGCCCCATGCTTGCCACACACTTCACGATGCTTGTGATCTTGTCGAATAAACCCGTGAAGACAGTTGAAACAATAAAATGCACCTCCATGATGCTTTGATCGATAAGCCATCAGTCTGCTGAAATTCCTGATGAGACCGTAATGCCTTGTCTTGTCATTGCTAATCAAAAGTAAGTTGATTTCTCTCACGCTGGTGTTTCGACTCAGTTGTATCGGAACAACGACATCCTGTTCATATCCAAACACGTTGATGGATACATCATTCTCCTTTTCAAACTTTGGAATGGCCGTAATCGGTGTGGGAAATGTCATGCCTTCCACCTTTAATTCGTTCTCAAATGTCTTGTATTGATGCACACGCTCTGGGTTTGCATTTGTTGAAGGGTGAAGGTGAGCCAGTACAGACCATAAGAAACACTTGTTGTCTTTATTCTTAATGTTTAACACACCTCCTGCAGTCTTCACTTTCTTCGGCAGTTCCATATAACTGCTTGCTTCCAGAGGTGCTGATGTAGCTGTATGCACTTCAATATACAGGATGTTATCCAACACCCAGCCAGAACCTTGTCGCTCATGTTCATCAAACTTGGTAAACAATTCTTTATAGGCTTCTGGCAAGTCCTGCTCAATATCCCCTGGATTGTAGGCTATATATGTTCGACTGCTGATAAAAGCATTATCCACTTGTTCTACCATCACACCTTCAGCATTCGCCGTCATTTTCTTGAAGCGTGCATGTACGACAATGTACCATTTCATTCCATCATTTAACGTTTCTAGTAAATGTGCCTTAATCCGATTCTCTTGTTGCCGCATTTCAAGTAATAAATCCGATTCATCTTCAGGCTCAAACCGTCTTTCCTGCG
Source organism: Protula sp. h YS-2021 (assembly GCA_949752745.1). Classification (NCBI taxonomy): domain Eukaryota; kingdom Metazoa; phylum Annelida; class Polychaeta; order Sabellida; family Serpulidae; genus Protula; species Protula sp. h YS-2021. The sequence goes on along the minus strand of OX457025.1, from coordinate 82,163,218 downwards.
CGTTTTCACCAAGACTCACTCTTCTCCCTCTCCCTACTTGCACTCTCTTTGGTTCTTCCATCCTGCATACATGTGTGTCAAACGCATCCATAGATGGAAATATCTTAACACATCCACAGCAGAGGAACGGATCAGGTCTGATAATACTTGCAGCGTCTTTTGTCTTTTCACTTCTATCTGCTGAACAAGCTCTTCACGAGCACGTTTCAACCTTGCTGGTTTCGTAGCCATCCTTGTTGTCGCTGCCGCCGCTGCCATCAACTGTTCTGATGTTCTCCTCCCTCCCTCCCCTTTTATACACGGACGGACTACGAGAGAACTGGCCTACTTTAGTTACTGTAGTTAAACTACAGCGTGGCAGCGAAAAAAAGAGCTCTTTGAAGTTTAAAAAATCATTTTATTTACAACTATTTCATATTCATATATTCATATATGCTTTCATATATACATTCGAAATATGCTATAAAACACTAAAACACTAAAGTTAAAAGTTAAAAGTTAAAACACTAAAGTTAAACCACTTAAGTTAAACACTAATGATTTTCAGTCACCATTTTTTTCCAGTCCACGTCAGGCTCTCCGCAGGGCTCTCCTTTACCAGCACGTCGGCTCACCACAATCGCACTGGTAGCGATAAAATTGGTTCATGGTGAATGGTCTCTCGGAACATTTAAACGGGTGCATGTTATAATATCTGAAGTTTTTCAACGCTGCTCCACACCACCAACAATCCAACAACGGTTCTGGTCCTGCCAATAATGCTGTAAAGTTATATGGCAGTAGTCCGCCGCAGGTCTTGCAACAATAATGTCGTGGAGCATCATGCTTTACTGGACAATTATGTAACTGTCCTTCATATTCTAGCATGCAGAAGCACTTGAAGCACTCGGTTGTTAGCGTGACCATGTCGCGGCCTTTCTTCCACACTCTGAATCTGTACGTCTTTACCTCCTCCACAGGTGCTACAGTGGAAGGAAAGTTTAAAGTTTCTTCTAAGGCGTACTTCATCTCTGCCTCTGCCTTTGCTTTCTCTTCATTCAATGGCATGGTAATAATCACTGTCTCATTTGGTTTGAATTGACTCATATCATCTATGGCATCTGAAGAGTTCATCTTGTGTGTTAAATGGCATCTCCTCGACTCACTTATATATAGTGAGTTTTTGGGGGAGGGAGGGAGGGAGGGGGGGTTAACTCTTCTTTAGTGATAGGGGAGGGTCGTCGATACTCTGTTCTTGGGGAGGGGTGGTCGTCAGCTGTCACTCTGGGGAGGGGGGGGTGGTACAGCGCTTCATCAACGCTTCAGCGGAAGCTGTTATTTCAAATCCCGTAATCACATCGACAACTGCACAAAATGACGTTTCGTTTACACTACCATCCATTTCGTCAAGAAAAATGTGTGTGGAACCTAACATAAGTTTCTTTTTGGGGAAAAATGATTTTTTAACTCTTCTTTGGTTGTAGGGGGGGGGGGTCCTCGTCGTCTCTGTAATACTCTGTTCTAGGGGAGGTGGGGGTCGTCATCGACACGCTGTGCGCTGCGCGCTGTACTAGGGGGGGGGGTCGTCATCGACACGCTGTGCGCTGAGCGCGCTGTGTCTTGGGGAGGGGGGTGGTCTGACATCGATCGGCTACAGAGTATATAAGCTGATGCTCTCCATGCCTCTCCAGCTTTTACCATCATCATGGAACTCTATTTCCATTTGAATTGCGAAAAACGTATCAAGTCTGTTGATCGCTGCGAATTTGCGACACAGCGGCTGCGGGAGATACCGTATAGAAAACACTTTATGCAGATCCTACCAGACCCGAAGGATATTGGAGTGGTTGGCATCCCGGTTATGTTCAACCGCAACATCACCATGGGCAAGAGGATAAAGTGCATCGAAGATGGCAAATACAACCATGCCTACATGAGAACATACATGCTGGGGGAGGCGATGCCGACAGCCATGGAAGAAGAAGAATACCCGGAATGGGCCGAGTACTTTCTGAGGCGCGATTTTGCTACATGCCCTGGCTGCGGCGTGTTTATGCTATTTGATAAGAGTATATCTTTAGAGTGCGGTCACGCGGCTTGTCTGCATTGCACTGTGGTGGCAGCTTTCCTAGAGGCCATTGACGGCCATTACACCATGCATTGTTTGACCTGCGGAATTAAGTCAGACTGCTTCATTTTCGGCTCTCAGCAGATGACACAGTGCGGCAGAGAAGCCCGTGACATCGTCACCTTTAAGTAAAACAGCATAAACACAACTAAGACAATGAGGAGTACATCTCCTGGCCGCTCCAAAGCGGCCGCCAACTATTAAGAAATAAGCAAAGCAAACGTGTTGGTGTGGGATATGCATGAGAATGTGTGGGATATGCTTTAAAAAAAAACTTAAAAAAAAACTTTAAAAAAAAACGTCTCCCCGCCTTTCTTTCAAGGCGTGGCGGCGGCGGCAACACCAAAAGCTCTCTCCCCAACCCTCTCTCGACCCCGTCTCGACGCCTTCTTTCAAGGCAAAGCGGTGGTGACACAAAAAAAGCTCTCTCCCCCATATAAAAAAACCCCAACCCGTTTCGGCGCACACGCCTTCTTTCAAAGCGGTGGCGGCGACACCAAAAGCTCTCTCCCCTCTCTCTCCTCCTCCCCCATAAAAAAACCCAACCCGTCTCGGCGCACACGCCTTCTTTCAAGGCAAAGCGGCGGCAACACCAAAAGCTCTCTCACAACCCTCTCTCGACCCCGTCTCGACGCCTTCTTTCAAGGCAAAGCGGTGGTGACACAAAAAAAGCTCTCTCTCCCCTCTCTCCCCCCATAAAAAAACCCCAACCCGTCTCGGCGCACACGCCTTCTTTCAAAGCGGTGGCGGCGACACCAAAAAAGGTCCTCTCCCCCCCCTCGACCCACACACCTTCTTTCTCCAGCCCGTCTCGTCTCTAAAATGCCTCAACCGGAAACGTTTCTTTCGCTCTCCCTATCCATCGCTATATGACGTTTCATCCTTATACCACAACAATATCGTCACACAACTCCACCTTAATACGTTTCTACATTTCTCGCAATCCCAATCACTTACTAAAACCAAAAAAAAAAAAAAAAAGGGAAGGGGGGGGGGTCAAGTTTTCACATTCTCAACAACTTCATTTTCCAAACTTTTTTTCACTCCCTACTATATCCAACAGCAAAAGGAGCGAAATTTTTATATCACATGATATTTTCTAACCAATACTATACCTCCTTTCACATCCTATTCTCATTGGTCCACTTTCCCACACTTTCCCTCCCTGCTACACACTTTTTATCCCCTCTTTTCCTTCCCGCTGAAATTTTCTAACCAAATTTTTCTAACCAATAAAAATCACCCTTTCGCAAATAACCCATTCTCATTCGCTACCGCCCTGATGCACACTTTATGTCCCCTATTTTCCTTTTCGCCACTACATATCGTCAACTCATGCAGTGAAACTCTCATGAGAGAGCCACTGCACCCGTTGCTATGCAGTGGAATGCCCATTATATAACCGTTGCTATGCAGTGGAATGCCCATTATATAACTACTGATAAGTAACGTTGTTTAGACGTTGCTTTTGCTCGCAATTAAAACCCAACTTTCTCTGACGTATAATTAACGTACTTGGTGCAACCTTGAACAGATATCTGAAAATTACGCTGGAAAGACGTCGATAACCGACATTGTATAGACGTCGGACTAAGAACCATAAAACAGTCTCCACGTGTCATCGCTCTCGTAGTCACGAATGGTAGTCACGACAGGTGACTTCGAACATGTACCAAAACGAGGGCTTCAAGAAAAATATTCGCAGAGATCGACTCCAAACAAATCCTGCGCGACTGTATGGGATACAGGGACAGAGGGGTGATTACACTGAGAGTCGTTGTCTAGACGGCAATTCTAGATTATTTTATTGGCACCAATATTCTAGTTTGACGACGTCTATCAACGTTAGGCAATAGACGCTGTTTCGATTTGCATTTGCCACCTTTACGCAACAATGACTAGGCGTCGGATAATCAACATCTATACAATATCGGAAGGCAGACGTTGTTGCGGCCCTCGGTTGGGCATGTGTCAAAAGTTGATACAAGTCGCAATATTTACTGGGCACGCGTGTTCCCGTTTAGTGTTAAATAACAAAACCATTTTGTTAACCTCACATTTAAAAAAAAATTTCTTTCTCAAAGGTTAGTTTGAACTATTTAATAGATTTCATGGCCAGCAACATCATGGACGGAGCCAGAGTTTGAAGTTTTATAGGAAGCATATAAGTAAATTAACCATGTTCTTTGATTAATGGAGATATTTTCGGCCATTTTAAAACATTTACATTAAAATTAGGCAGCACAGACAGCACGTATTGGGTCACAGGGCACTGAACATGAGACGATGGATGCTCATTGCAACAAGTAGGGCAAAGGACATTTCTTCAAAATTTATTGTCTTGTATGCGGTCATTTGCAACCAATTCACGAGATGTGAGGTCACAGTCGCTACAGTTTTTTTTATGCACAGTGACATATATGTATGTATCTAAAGTCGGAAACCTAACTAAGATGTGTGAATGTTGTTACTCATACATGAAGTGTGAAGTCGGAAAAGGGTTAATATTTGAGGTAATGTTATCTGATATTAAATTTCACGAAATTTCATACCGAACTTCAAAAATTTATCAATTTCGCCACATACGTTAAAAATTGGTAGAGAAGTCCGACAGAGCCAAGGAATACCCATGCCAAGTCTGAAGTCGATACGACTTGCCGATTTCGAGGAATTTTTTGCACACAAGATCTTATTCAAAATATACAAACATTTACGTCATATGCCGTACTGGTTCTTTCTGTTCAGGGGAAAATGTGATAGAATCTACCTAACAAACAAAGAACTCACCAAGTTTGGACTCTCTCCGATGTTTACAGGCTTAGAAATTTTGCACACAAGATTTTGACGTGATGGCGTCATACATCTTCCCTTATAATGCAACACGCATCAGAAAGTTGATAACCATCCGACCTATCTAAGAAATAAACAGACCTAGTTTGAAGTCTATTCGAGTTTTCGTTCTCGAGATATGCTTCACACATTTTGTTCACAGCAGACTGACACATACGTGCATGCACACAAAACGTGGAAACCCTATGACTGCCCTCGGCCACGAGTGAACGTTAATTAATTAATGTTGCTGTAATATCCCTTGGAATGAAATTCAAGTTAAGTTTGCAAGTACAGATTGAGCCTACCAGTCCTTCGTACTAAGCGGTTTGGTCACCCATTATTGCATACTTATTTTAGAAGCTGTAAAAACAACCCCCTCCCGCCCCAAGGATACAGATAATTAACCCTATTAATAGACCAGAGCATTGAGTGGGAACTCGGGAGGGCGCAGGTTACTGACGGCGAACGAATGGTCGGTACCGTCTTCATGCGCACGTGTGTGGCATACTTGATTGCCGTGCCAAATGACAGCAGTAAAATAATTATAAACTAACATCCTTTGGCAATTAAAACATGCAACCTGCGGTTTATACGCAGTCAATAAAAATCTGTTATTTGCCATTAAATAAATGCTTTATCATTTTACGTGCGAATGACTACTATAAAATGTGCTGTAAAAGGCACCACTGTGATAAAACATAGGCATCGGAGATGCAGAGCCCTCAGCCAATAGCAGTTACATCACTGTGGGCGAGTTACCTTTTTTAGATATCGCCGGGACAAAAGCAAGATTTAGGTGTGACGAAATGACAAGACGAATATGTGATAAAACTAGACAGAATTCCGCTACATAGCGGAATTAGCCCACTTGCAGAAACCACTACAGAAAATATTTGTGTTAAATCATGACAAAAAAGCTCGAACGAAGTTTGCAAGTGGGAATAAACCCCAATTGTAACAACTACAGTTTCATCTGCTTTTTGTCTTTGAGTCTTAGTGACGCACCAATATTTAATTTCTTGCTCGCATGTATGTCGTTTGACTTTTAAGACGTTTATGCAACATTTCATAATCAGCTTTTCAACACGTCTCTATTAGACATGTTATAGTCACTTGCTTAAAAGTAGTCTCATAATGCATGTTGTACCGAAGCCCTAGGTTCATTAGTTTTCGAGTTACTGAACTTTAAAACATGAATGACGTCATAACTCGTAAATGATGACGTCATAGGCAAAAAATTAAACGTGCGTTGGACGGCCAGACGGACGGACATTTGACAAGTTAAACCCCCGTTGCACATCTACACTATATCCTTTCTTCTTGTAAGGTTTAATGAAGATCCGATACAGAAACAACAAATGACTAAGCTTCAATCGATCGTGCAATGCAATACGTATGCTAAAGCGAAACTAAACAGTGATCTCATATCAGCTCAGTGGTACGACGCTCGCCCGACAAGCGAGAGGTCCCCCATTCAAAATCAGGCTGCGGTCTTATGATAAATTGAGCCGAAGGTCAATTTTTATTTTAGAATAACAGGAAAACGGATTGTAACTTGACCGAATTTCGCCACACGCAGCAAAATGGCACCCACTTGCAATGGTACAATTTATCTGGTCAAAGACCTTTTTCAGTGTTTCGACATAATTATCAGCTTCCGAATTATTATCCTGAACGAGAACATCGAAGTAAATATAATGTTATCTTTTGGGGTACAAATAATCAAATTCAGTTTTCTAACAGTTTTCGAGATAATAGTCAATTTCCAGTTTTTTTCCTTGACCATGACGGAGGAGGTCAAGGTCACCGAGGTACCTCTTATATAACGTTTTCTAGGCCCAAAGGGTCGAAAATAAGCTCAAAATCGCTCTATCTCTAACCGTTTTCGAGATAATGGTCAACTTCCGGTTTTTGGCCCTTCACCATGACGGAGGTCAAGGTCACCGAGATACCTCTTATATAACATCTTTTGTGCCCGAAGCTCGAAAATAAGCTCAAAATCGCTCTATATCTAACCTTTTTCGAGATAATGGTCAACTTCCGGTTTTTTTACCTTTACCATGACGGAGGAGGTCGAGGTCACCAAGGTACATCTTATAACGTTTTATAGGCCCAAAGGTCAAGATAAAAAGATTGCGGATTTCACGACATCTCATCACCCCCTATCTTTGTGCCAAATTCCATCGTCCTACCTCGAATAGTGTAGGAGGAGTTTTCTGGAAAGCTCAGAGGCAAAAAAAAAAAAAACAAAAACAAAAAAAGGGAAGGAATAAATAGCCAGAATTCTTAGCAAAGCATACCTATTTGCAAACTATGTTTGCAAGTGGGAACAAATTAAACTCCTCGTTGCACATCCATACTTTGCATACATTCTTCCTGTTTGATTTAGTGAAGATCCGATGAATAGTTTTTGAGATATCGCCCGGACAAGAAAAGTTTAAAGTGCGACGGTCACGTGACCAGACGGACAAGTGACAAATTGAACCCCCGTTGCACATCTGCACTATATATACTTTCTTCCTGTAAGGTTTGCTGAAGCTCCGGTAATTAGTTTTCGAGATATCATCCGGACAAAAACGTTTATGGAAGGACGGACAAGCCGATAACAATACCCTTCAGCCAATATTGGCTGAGGGCTAAAAAAAGAAAAACAAGCCATCGCCGAGGGCGCAGACCCCAACCGAACACTGTGATTGACTAAACGATAACAATCACTGGAATATAGGAATCAGCAACGATAGCAATGATTGGAAGAAAAAAAAACATTACTTGAACTGACAGAGAACAGTACTGGGATATGTACTGGTAAAAAACTCGACAAATTATTATTATTATTATTATTTAACATATTTATATAGCTTCAATATATATAATCTCTAAGCGCTTTACAATACTAAGAAAAGAATATTATGATAATACAGATGAAACAAACATGTAAAATTAAATATGATAAAACAGTTAAAACTGGACTAAACACCCACAATCAATAGACAAACCTTGTAATGATAAATATACTGAATTAATCAGTCAAGTATACGCATTTCTAAAAAGATGCGTTTTAAGTGCTTTTTTAAAAGATGCTATTGAGTTAATACTGCGCAAGGCTGTAGGTAAAGAGTTCCACAAACCTGGGACACAGTTCCTAAACGCCCGATCTCCAAATTTACTGCAAGGTCGGAACTCGATGAGTTGAAACTGGTAGTCCGATCATGTAGTTCTATGACCTGGACGCCAGGAGATGAGTTCAGAAAGGTATTCTGGTGCTCTACCGTGGAGACAGTTATGTGTGAATACAAGAATTTTAAATTCTATCCGCTGCTCGATAGGAAGCCAATGTAAGGATTGTAGCAGGGGTAAAGCGTCTTCGTACTTGGACACACGGTAGATAAGTCTGGCTGCAGCGTTTTGGGAAGATTGAAGTCGGTTCGATAAGGAACGATTTATACCAAATAACAAGCTATTTGAAAAGTCCAGTCTTGAAATAACGTATGCGTGAACGAGTGTTTTTGTAGCAAATGGCGTGAGGTATCGACGTATCCGGTTGATATTTTTTATGAAATACATACTGCTTTTAACTTTTTCTGAGATAAATCTTTCCAGACATATGAGTGTCGAAAAATGCACCTAAGTTCTTCACGCAGTCACTTGAGTTAATCGTTGTATTGCCGATGTTAAGGGATAGCGATGGTCTAGGAGGAGCCGAAAAGAAGAAGTTCTGTCTTATCTTCGTTTAATTTGAGCCTATTGATTTTCATCTTGTTTTTTACAGCAGCTATGCATTTCTGAAGACAGTTTACAGCTTTGTCTGGACTGGTGCGAGGATCAAAGGACACGTATAATTGGCTATCATCGGCATAAAAATGGTGAAGTAAACCAAAGCGACTAGCGATATCTGCGAGAGGTGTTACGTATGTGGTAAATAGCAGCGGGCCCAGGACTGACCCCTGCGGCACGCCGAAGCCAACTGTGACATCGGGCGATAGTTGGCGATTGATCAAGACACATTGAGAACGTTGATCTAGATACGATTTTATCCAGTTGAGGGCGTTGCCTTTGATACCAAAACGAGTCTCAAGTCGGTGAAACAGAATCGAGTGGTCAATGGTATCAAATGCAGCGCGTAGATCTAACATTGCGAGGGCAACCATTTTCTTCTCATGGAGAGCAGATTGTATATCATTTTGCACGCGAATGAGCGCACTTTCAGTAGAGTGGAAGTCTGTACGCAGACTAGTATTTGTTGAGGAGGGAGTGCGTTCGAAGGCAGTCATTTATCCTTTTGGCCACTAGACGCTCGACGAGTTTTGACACAAAACTTAGGATTGGATATGGGTCGATAATTCTTTAGTATATCAGGATCAAGCGAGGCTTTTTTTAGAAGAGGTGTGACCACTGCTCGTTTGATGTGCTGGGGACCTCTGCTTTCTTAAGTGAGAGGTTGATAATCCGGGTAAGCATTGTCGAGAGCTTAGGCAAACAGGCTTTGAGCAGGTCCGTTAGTATTGGGTCGAGGCCGCAGCTAGACGATGGAGATTTACATATTAAAGATTCAACTTCACTAACAGTCGCAGGTTGAAACTCAGTTAAAGACTGTCCGCCGGTTGAAGAGTGATCAGACAAAATATTTGAGCGTACTTCATCAAAAGTAACTAGTGTTTCTTCGAGATTAATATCACTTCGAATACGCACAATTTTATCAATAAAAAACTCGCAGAATACGGTCGAAAGTGCATCCTGCGGTAAATTTGATGGGGTGTGCTTTGATTTATTCCAGCCTAGGATCTCCTTGGTGACGTTGAACAGGCGTTTTTGATCTTGGCCGCATTCTAAGACACGGTTAGAGAGAAATTCAGCCTTTGCATCGTCTCGAAGACGAAATGTAAGTCCTACAGTACAGCTATCTCAAAAAATCAAAATTTTTGACAGGTCGCCATTTTGGCAATTTTTGACTAATTTGAAAAATAATACGACGTTGCACAACTTCAATATATACAAATATATATTCACTGTGCAAGGCAGCGTATGCCTAGGTTAAATTTTCACAGAACTCGCATGGAAAGCACCCAAGCCTTACATTGCAGTTATCTAAAAAAAAAAATCACAATTTTTGACAAGTCACCATTTTGGCAAATTTTTGGCCGATTTGAAAAACAACACGACGTTGCACAACTTCAATATATATATTTCCACTGTGCAAGGTAGCACATGCCTAGGATACAGAGTTTCGGAAAACACGCGTGGAAAGCACCCGTCTTACATTGCAGTTATCTCATAAACCACAATTTTTGACAAGTCACCATTTTGGCAATTTTTTACCGATTTGAAAGATAACACGGCGTTACACAACTTCAATATATATATTTTCGCTGTACAAGGTTGCATATGCCAAGAGTAAAAAGTTTCGGTGAACTTGCGTGGAAACAAAACAGCATCCAAAGTGTGACACAGGGACGGACAGACGGACTCGCCCGGTTGGGGTCTAAAAACTCGCGGAAAACTTCACAAGGAGACTTAATTCCATCATAGGTATAGTAATTACTACCAAAACAATTTCTGACAGAAATCGTCTTTGAAATCAAAGTTCATTACTGGCATAGGCTATACAACATTTTATTTCACACACTTGCAGTAGCTACAAACTAGAGCGATCACAAAACAAGCGCAGGATGAGAAACAGGAAAGAAACAGGAAAATATTTTTCACCACTTCTGTTTCGTTTCATACAGACAGTCAGGTCAACTTTGACGTAAATATACCAATCTGCAATGTCCATGATTACGAGTTTGAAACTGATACTGTGAATTTCTACAGACCCAGGTTTAGGCCTGGATTCCAAAAGCTTAATTATATGATTCAAGTCCTTGATAAAACCACGTAGAAGAGAATTAAATCACAAAACTGAGCCAAACCAGTTTTTCTTTAATTAAATATTGAGTCTTTCAGTATATCTATTATATTCCACTGGTTAAAGAGCATATTTCCAGTTTTAATTGAAACTAAATTTTGAAACATTTTCGTCTTCCCTACTCAATAAAATAGTAGTTTACAATAAATAAGCATCATACGATACGACATTATTTACGGATATCTCATGTACGCCTTAACGCAACAATGAATAGCAATGGCGCCTAGGAATTTGGCACGTGTGATCGCAATAACACTTCCCTTGGATACAAGCAAATGCAGTAACAGTAACAGTCGGCAGTAAGGTCTTACGGAAGCCGGTTACCCACAGCTCTTCCTCCGCGCACCCCCTTGTCATGTGGATAACATCAGCCGCTAGGATCCTTGCCTTTGGTATTACAGAGTTGTCCTTTATTCTGAGAAATAAGTTCTTACTTAGAATGATCAAGCCAACAATGATATTTCGGAACTCGACAGCAGGCAACCTCTTCAAGGTAAGGACGGCAAATGTGTAAAATTCAAATTCCTACCATTAATTATGGTGTCTTTCAAGTATGGTCAGGTCTGCAGTAAAGAAAGGCGAGCGTTTTCCTTAGTCCGTTAAGGCCAAGGACGAAAGTTAGGGGGGCGGCTAACCTCGGGGCAATATATAACACCCTCACCTCTTCACACAATTTTTGCACTTGGCATCACGTTAACCATTTTACTGTAATTTGACAACCTTTAGTCTTCTTCGATTTCGAATGATGCAACATTGTTATTTTTACAAACAAGGAAGCTATTTGGGCTCATATCTATATATATATATCGGCAAGAGAAAAAACGATAACGGCTTCTGGTAGATTCCTGAAACGACTTGGCTATTTATGCTAAGCACCATATGGCAAAAAAAATAAAAAAATAAAAAAAAAATACAAGCATGACACTACGTCCCACTGAACTCGAAGAAAGCACTATTCAGATCTTTAGCGGCTGACAACAGGAATTTGGTACAAAGTCGTCTCACAAAGACTTAAGCTTCAATCCCCAGGCAAGATTTGGAAAAGTGTTTCAAAGATTTGCACCTGTTTTAGGAAGAGAAAAACTTCTGTATTAACCTTGAGAACGTTTGGAATTTGGTCAGCATAATCTATACCAAGCGTTTTCTTTTTCCAGTTTACACACTGTTAACCAGGAGTACGAAAATGGCATTTAATTTGTACTAAAGAGCAGATTTACACAACTCATAAAGAATAAGGTTTCACTTTGAATCTTTTAAGTACATGTGTACCCAACAAACTTATTCCCAAAACGAAAGTCAACTTCGTCTACACGCAAAACATTTCTCAAGCATACTTTTTCAATCCAGTGCGATTTGGCACGTGTTCAAAACAGCTTTTAGGCTAGATTTGTTTGAATACTTAGCCGCATTTATATTTCGGGAAAAAAAATGTAACCTGTCTTATAGGCTAAATTGATATGACCTGAAATACTGACGCAAAGCTACAGATCTGCACAGGAATTTCCCGATAAAGCCCGTGGCAATCAGCATTTACAATCAGCATTTACAACACGTCTGCTTCTGCTACATCAAACGACTAGCTTCGACACAATGCTGAAGAGAGAAAAAAATGCCATCTCCTCCAAGCCACACCTCATTTCTTCCGAGCGGCGAGACGCACCTGGCACGGTGACGCCTGCGGAATGTGCGAGGGAGAGGGGGAGGCGTGTTACGCCTGTGCCAGGGCTACCACGGTGAAGTTCAGGCTCTCTGGATCGCGCGCCATGAACCGTTTCACGACCTCCACCGTGTCCTGAAACCATACAATGCCCTCAATGAAAAATATGAACTTTTACCACTAAACCTTTTTTTAAGTTTAATTATATTTCATCTTTCTTTTTCTTGCTTTGTTTCATCTGTGTGTGTGTGTGTGTGTGTTTTTTTTTTTTTTGTGGCACTTCAAATGACAATTTCAAGAAAATCATCCGCGCAATACTAAAGCAACGCGGATTTGGTCTGCTTTGAACAATGTCAAGTTTAGAAAAAGAAAGTACAAAACTAAACCACAGTTTCTCCCATGGACCGTCTCAAAAACTAACATCTGACAGCGACGTGATCTCTACAGACCACCTTACTTACGCTTGCCTCGACTAGCTAAGTGACTGCAAATGCCCTCTTCACTTACGCTTACCTCCAATAACGTATCCGGAGTGGTGTTTCCGTGCTTTGTCGGTCCAGTCTTCCTTCCATCTGAAAACGAAAGTATTAATCATAACGCACTCGTAAAAGTCCGGCCAAGAAGAACATTCTCTCATAACGTGGACATGTCGAGCTGTCGTACGAAATGAGGAACTATTTAGGACAGAAGCAAATCCAACTATCAAGCAAAATCTGGTTTCAAAGTAACCGGGTGAAGGTGGTTAATTCAGTTGGTTAGAGCGTTGATCTTGAATCCGGCTCGGGATGGCAACAAGGGTTTGGCGTTCGCTCCCTTTGCCTCAGCTAAACGAATGCAGTGGTTATAGATCACCTGTCATGGAATTCCAAATCAACACCCACGGAAGTCTTTCGTCCAAATCTTCAGAAAAACTGTTTTCAGTCTTGAACGTACCAAGCTCATAGAGACCGCCATCACTGTGCACGAAGGTGACAAAATGCAGCTTGACTTCCTCGTCCCTAGATGGCGCAGCGGTCTGTCCCTCCAGAGCACTTTCCTCATGTGCTACGCTGAATGCCTGTAAAACAACGTTTTTTGCTGTCAGTGTCACCTTTTACACACACTTCTTTGGACGATGAACTGTTGATAGCCTGCCGTTATCAGTTCAGTAACTTCTTTTCATTCACATACCGTACACACTCTTACTGCTTTTGATGGCTTTTAATAGATAATACGTTTGCCACAGTCATTCAGCAAATGTTTTCATCGGTATCAGGAAAACAGGATCGTTTTTGGACACGGAAACAGCACCGAGATTCCTTTGATTAGGCCTCTTGCTATTTCTACATCACGTCAACCATTACTAATCAAGGTATAACAATTTCCGAAAGTGCTGTTCACTTCCAAACTCGAAGCTTTTCAGAGCTCATGGCAATACTTTTTCATTCGCTTCTCAGCACAATTTAACTGGATTTCGAAGATATGCCGAGTCCAGAATGTTACCGGAATTTAACTGTATAAAACAGACTCAGCGGGGACAACTTTTGCAGGTTACTAGCACCATGAGATAGTCTTGAATGTATTTTCACAGACTGACGCCGTCAGGTCTGCAAAGTCGATCGAACTCAAGAACCAGATGGAATTTCGATACACGTAGTAAAATGGCACCTACTTGGAATGGCAGAAGGCCAGAGACACAATATATTTGGTCAAAGACAAATCTTTCACTGTTTCGACATAATTGTCAGCTTCCGGATTATTAGCTTGAACGAGGTCATTTAAGTCCCTTTCAGGGACAAATGATCGAAATAAGTTCAAGATCGCGCTAAGCGTTTTCGAACCAATGGCAAACTTCCGGTTTTTGACCTTAACCATGACCGAGGTCAACGCCAATAAGGTGCCCCTAGTATAACGTGTTTTAGGCTCAAAGAGTCGAAAATAAGCTCCAAATCGCTCTATTTCTAACCGTTTCGAGATAATGGTCAATTTCCCTTTTTTGACCTTGACCATGAACGAGGTCAAGGCCACAGAGGTAGCTCTTGTCTAACATCTCTCTCTGATCGTTTTCGACATAATTGTTAACTTCTAGTTTTTACCTTGACCATGAATGAGGAAGTCAAGGTCACCAAAGTACCTCTTACAACCTCTTTTAGGCTAAAGGGTCGAAAATAAGCTCAAAATCGCTCTGTTTCTAACCGTTTCCGAGACAATGGTCAACTTTCCGTTTTTGACCTTGACCATGACCAAGGAGGTCAAGGTTACCGAGGTACTTCTCATATAACGTCTTTTAGTCCCAAACGGTAGGAAAAAAGCTCAAAATTCCTCTATAACTGTTTTTGAGATAATGGTCAACTTTCGAATTTTGGCCTTGACCATGACCGAGGAGGTCAACGTCAACGAGGCCCTTCTTATATACCACGTTTTAGGCACAACAGACGAAAATAAGCTAAAAATCTCTCGGTCTCTATTTTCGAGATAATGGGCAACTTCCGGTTTTTGTCATTGACAGAGGAGGTTAAACACATCACGGTGCCTCCTATACAACTTCTTCTAGGCCCGCGGGGTCGAGAATAAGCTCAGTCTTTTTTCTCTAATCGTTTTCGAGATAATGGTCAACTTCCGGTTTTTGACCTTGATCATGACCGAGGAGGTCAAGGTCACCGAGGTACCTCTTATAACGTCTTTTAGGGCTAAAGGATAGAAAACAAGCTCATAATCTTTCTATCTCTAACCGTTTTCAAGACAATGGTCAACTTCCGGTTTTTGACCTTAAGCATGACCGAGGAGGTCACCGAGGTACCTCTTATATAACGTCTTTTAGGCCCAAGCGGTGGAAAATCTCTAACCGTATCTCTAACAGTTATCGAGATAAAGGTCAACTTCCGGTTGTTTTGGCCTTGATCATGACCGAGGAGGGCGGAGTCACAGAGGTGCGTCTTCTATAACATCTCGTAGGCCAAAAAGTCTCTAATCGTTCTCGAGATAACGATGTCTTTTTCTAATGCTTTTCGATATACAAAGGTCACATGACCTTGACCCTGAATGTCGAGATTCAGGCCGCAAGGTTACTCCCTACTGACACCGTGTGCGTGTTCAAGCAAGGACCTGTGCGTTACTTCTAGCCATATTTCGTGATTAATTGGTGTTTTAAAAAATATTTTCACTTCAATTTGACCTTAACCTTGCAAGTAAAGTAAAAAAAAAATGTGGATTTCACGAGGATTTGTCACCTTCTATACAACTTTGAAATATCCTCTTGCTGCATCAAACCTACTAGCGTGAGTTTTCTGGAAACCACTTCCGAGGTAAAAAACACTTTGAAATCAATTTGTTCTTGACTCCAAAGGTCAAGGTCAAAAAAAAAATCGTGAAATCGAAGTGGTCAAAAACACTTTGAAATCAAGTTCATCTTGACCTCAAAGGTCAAGGTGAAAAAATTCGTGAAATCGAAGTGGTAAAAAACACTTTGAAATCAATTTGATATTGACCTCAAAGGTCAAGGTAAAAAAAATCGTGCATTTCACATCTCATCATATTATATCTATGTGCTAAATTTCAGTTTTCTGAAAACTTCCCACGCAGCAAGCGTGCGGAAATAAAAACTGAGAAAAAACAGCCAGAATTCTTAGCAAAGCATACCCATTTGTAAACTTTGTTTGCAAGCGGGAATTAAACCCGAACCGATGTTTCATTCTCTGCATCGGACCAAGCGTTAAATTGTTACATTCCCCAAGGCTTAAAATTATGGTGTGATTAGATTCCACGCGTTCTGGCAGCTGCGATAAGTTACAAAATATCAACGTGGTAAAAATGAACGCACGTACAGCATCGGTTTCAAGATGCTTCCCTCTCTCTTCTGGAGACATGTCTTTCGTGGTTTTCAGAAACGCACTCAGGTGCTTTGATTCTTTAAGATAAGCAGATAACACATATTAAGTATGTGCAAAACTATGTCTACTTAGAACATCACCAGACAAGCATGACTGTGTTAGCTAGGATCCTTTTCCATGTACTTCTTTATACTAGGATTGTGTTCCGGTGTTCGCCGGGCGCGACAAAGTTCAATGGCCCGGCCAAGGGCCAGAGAATTTAAATCGGCTCGGCCAGCAAAACATCAGGTACATTTCTAATGACATCTATGCATTTCAGAGTTTGCCAAAACTGTGTGTCAGAAATGATTTAATAGGTAGCCTGCACTTCAAAATAAACACTAAGTAATTTAAGACCTATAATTCTTTGAATCGGCCCGTGCTGGCCCGGCCATATACTTAGTCCGGGGGCCTGATCTAGGCCATATTTAACCGCCATGGAACGCATCCTTAGTTCATACTAAAAATTTGCGAGCAGAAAATGCAAAATGCACCAACCATCGAGCTTCATTTTTTCCGCATTATTACACAAGGCGTGGATGAGGCCTATGGTGCCGCAGGCATTCCCGATGGTCTGTTTAATGAAATACACCTCCTTGTTGTCTTCGACTTTCCCTAACGTCTGACCTTCACTCTGTAAAGCCGCATATGTAAATATGTGACGGAGTGAGAGAAAAACATTCGAGCACACGCTGAAGACGTCTTGCTTCCTTATGTTGAGGCTGCTTACCAGAATTGTAGATATAGGTATGCAAGTCTGAATTACTTAACATTAAATCAGACGGCAGCGGTAACTCGAAACTCTGGTTTACAATTAGCCCTTATCGTCAGGCCCATATCATATGCATGCATGCTGGGCCTCTTCGTTTTATACCATGTTTGTTGACTCAAAACAACATGCGGTAAAAGTATCAAAGTCAAGCGGAAAGCCTCTGAACGACACACGGGCATGTATTCTTAAAAAATACACTTATTTGCATAAAAAAATGGTACACAAAAGCTCGTTAAAAGCAGGGCATTCGCACGCCAAGCACGTTACCTTATCCGAAATCGGATACAGTAAAACAACAGCAATTACAGGACGTGGTACCATCAACAACAGGTCCGGATCGAATCCAAAGACGTCATGAAACTCCCAAGCACCTGTTACACCTAACGCTTTCACATACTGCGATAAAGTGCAAAAAAAGTACATTTTAAGCGCATAATAAAACACCAAATACTTACACTGAAAAACATTTAAATTATTTCTCTAAATGCTTACGTCAGGCCTGGGAAATAAGAGCACCACTGCGATAACAGGGTGCGGTATCCCCTTGAGGAAGTCGCCACTTAAGTCAATCACATCTACAAACTTGAATTTGTCACCAGCTCCCAGCTTCGATGCAAACTTGATCAAAACAACACCACTAATGTTTAATATTTACTGAGTAGTACACTAAAGTAGCATCATAATACAGTTCTCGCCCTCGAGCACAGTGTCATTAAGTTTAATGCGAAAACTACCAGTTCTTATGGTACGGATTTAACTGGTACACAGCGAACGCCGGGTAAGCCAAAATCGTTGCAACACAGTGAAACATTCGGTTAAACTGATACTAGTCTCATCCGATATTCGATAATATGCGAAAAGCCATCGGGACACGGAGGCTCTTTTGACTTGCCCGATATTCCATGTTTACCAATAACGGATTAAGCGGCAGTTACTGTACCTTTGATATGGTAAAATAGTACACCTGCAAAGAATATTTAAAATGACAGCGCATATGAAAGAGAATACAGGCTACTCGCGTTTAGTTCGTCCAATTTCAGCCGAAGTCTTCACCCAGACTCACCTTGTTCATCACCTGCAACACACACCACTCCCAGTTTAACTTCCAATTATTGGAGAGGGCTTACAGGAAAAATTATTAGTTACTGGAACATCCTCCCTTTCCAAAACATCTTTCGTTTTCTAGTATAGTAGCACCGCAGACGCTAAACTGCACCTTTCATACTTCATTCCGAAACGGCTACTTTTTCATCATTTGAAATCAAATGATGTAGAACGTGGTTACTGTGTGTCCATCGAAGGAATCTATATCCCACTCGATGGTACTGCACGGGCGTAGATCCCCTCCAGGACCCTGATAATTGGCTCGGGGCCTCTAGAATTTGACCCTGGGGTACCGCGGAACCCCAGAAAAAAAGACGGTGTACTCTTGCAAGTTACGTGTGTCACAGTGCAGACTAACTTATAAGAGAGCATAATTGCCTTAATTCATGAATAGAAACGCTCATGACATTTCCATGGCAACTGTTCAGTGTCACCGCTAACATCGAAAATAATTGATTTTTTTTCATTGTTTAATGTAGCATCATTCAGTGTTTCTTTTTTGTTGTTAGAAGTAGTAGTTTCGTGATTTGCATGATATCACTAACCGAGTTTATTTTTGTTGCAATAAAATTGATTTTATAGAATTTAACTTTGTCGGGACCCCACCACTTAACCTTAGGACCCCTGGTTTCCAAGATCGGGGTCCCGCGGGACCCCGAGCTGAAAAGCAAACTTTTTGCTCTGGGCAATCCCACAAAAAAAACTGCCAGTTTTCTGTTGCTTTTTTTTTTTTGGTAGGGGCGTGCGTGTGTATGTGTGTGTCTGGGAGGGGGCGGATCATGGGTGCGAGGGCTTGGCCATGGGCAGTTTGATCCCTTTATCATGTCATACAGTATCGACAAAAAAAAAAAAAAAAGAGTAAAAAAACTGCAACAAAGGAAATTAAAAGAGACGAACGCTGAAGTCCTACAAAACAGCAATGCATATTTTTAAAATACATATAATTTACGAAAAATGGCACAGAAATAAACTTTTTGGAAAAACATTTAAGGTGTACTGAAAATTGCATATTTTATGTTGCGCTTATATACACGTATCAATGTATCTAACTGTTTATTCTTCATGCATGTCGAAAGTGTGCTAATCGGAATACCGAATTCGGCCCATCTTTTTGACTTAGCTTTTTTGCCACTTTCATCTTCCAACACTCTCTGTATTTAACCTCACCTTCATATGAGGCAAGTTTTCTTTTAACCGGTTTTGATCTTTTTGAGAATCGCTTTTAAGCGCATATTTCAATAAGAGTTGCGTGAAAACTGTTTCACATAAACACCACAATCAGTAATTGAGTGGGTAACAATTGCAATGCCTATTTATGCAGATAAGGACTAGCAATGACACAAGTAGACATTGGAAGAGATGGGTGAAACATAGATCTTAAACAGTGATACAAATATGGTCGGTAGAAAGTGATGTGCATATGTAGCACATGTACACGTGTACTCAAAACGAGGTTATGCAAGTGGTCAGACCAAAGTCAGTGACACTGTTTAAACGGCTGCTTGTGCAAACTATAATGTTAATAACTACTACCGGTATCAGTTGCACTAGCGGAACCCGAAAAGGGAAAAACGTCTGCGTAAGATCACTTTGTGTTAGAAATATTACGATTATGAAATAGCTTAAGTCATACAGTGATAAAAAAGCATGGGACCAAAAAAAAAAAACTCTTTGACTTATCGAATATTTCGAGTTTTCTAATTTCGACTTATCGAATAAGCACTGCAGTTTACTGAAGGAAGTTCCGAAATATTCAAGGTTTACTGGGGTTAAGATCTGTTTTATTTCCATTCTTTCCAACACATGTCACTGGTCTTCCTCAAATTCCAAACCGGAACAGGGGCAAAATTATTAATTATTGGGAGTATTTTTCACTACTCTATGCCGTTAAAAAAACGATTCCTTCTGTAACCGAGACAAAATTTTAAGGCATCTTTACAATCTGAAGGAAGAACCTCTATAGAAAGCAATCGTTGACAAGAACTTGTCATTAATCCTCTGTTAAGGGAGAAATTTGCCCCTAGATTTGCAAAGAATGACAAAACTTAGTTTTTGCCCCAAACAATTCTGTTTAAAGAAAAATCCCTCGCAGCTTATTAGTTGATCCGCTCTTGCGACGTCAGAAGAAGAATATCGCTGTGCCATTTCACTATCCATTCCTTGGCATACGAGTATTTAAATAAATTGTGGTCCATACCAGTCAGCATCATCAGTGCTTCTCGATAATCTACTCGTAGCGCTGTTAACCAGTCACTGTATGAATTAAAGTCGGTCAGATCAGGAGTTCCCTAAGCAATTTAGGTCAATCAGTTAAAAATGCTATGTACTTTATACGGGAAAAGATATCGACGTTCGGCCACTCCAGTGCTTCAATCTTCAATGGTTGTAAGTCCAAAAAGCTTAGAGCCATCCTGGACTGTACTTAAGTGCATATTGTCACCCGGTGCACAAAACTCAGAACAACTAAAACACCTCGGTAAAAAAATCTTGTGTAGGTGATGACTAAAATCGTGGCGTTTCATTTCTACACTCGCCTCCACGCCGGTTGAATTCCTGTTTTGGCAGCAGTGGGTACTGCCCAGGAGTTGAGGAGGGAACTGAAGGTATCCGGAGTTTGTGCAGTCTGAACGAGAACAGGCAGTTTATTTCAAATCCTAATTGTACGCACGAAGAAGTGGTTACGGAATGCTTCTGAGTGGAGGGCTTGTATGTGTATGTATGACGAAGGATGATGGACTGATGGACGCACTATGGGAGGGAAACTGACGTTTATGAGGCCGTTTCTCACTCTGTAGAAAAGATGCAAATCGTGTAACTGCCTTCGTGACTCCAGGGTAGGCCATTTCAGAACTCCGTGCTCAGTGCTCATGGGCAAGTGACAAGCAAAAATTTAAAAACTTTTATACAATATTTATGCAATGTTCAAGCAAGTCTACAAACAGGTGTACACTCGCACGATATGTTGCTTTTTCCAGATGACCTCACCAGATGTTGAAAGTATGATTTGGCTTATGGCATACCGTTACTGGTGATGATGATGGAATATTCTCTATTATCACTCACATTGATAACATAGTTTTCAGTGTTGGTTTTGCAACTAAACCACGATATGAACTCAAAAATTAAGAACAAAATTTCCCTTATTAAATGGTAGAAAGAAACATAGCGGTCAAGGTGAAATATAACTTACATCTGGATTTGATTCCAGCGGCAGCCAACGAATTTTCTCAGCCATCTTGAGAGATTGCATTTGTTATCAGGATGCAGAAAATTGTCTGGGGCCAAAAGGGCATGGACGAAATTTTGTTTCAAGAAATAATTCGAATTGATATGAGAAACGCTTCTTATTCATCACTGCTGTACCAAAACCATTTGAGAGGTAATTCCAGTAGTTAGTGACTAGCCAGTTACTAATTAGCCAATGTGCTGTTTTGCAAAATTTGTAATGTCTTTTGCGTGTTTGTGTGTGCGAGCCTTCGGCTGCAGCGTGTAAGTTGATAAATGTGTTTTGCATGTGCACTTTCGTATACAACGCCGTTGTATAAGCTTTATGTCCAACTGCAGTCATTTATATATTGGTAACAGATAGGACCATCCCTGACAGGATCGGTTATATCTTTCAAACAACTGCTCTTGGAGCATATATTTTCTCATTTAGCAAGCTGGCTCAGAATGTGACTGTTCCCAATTTTTTCCGATCTGAGACCAATATCGGTCCCTTTTCTCTAACGAGCTTTAGTGGTCAGTAAGGTTAAAAAATACATGAAAACATTGTATAAAAAGTCCTTACTAACTGTAATAAAGCAAGCTATTAAACTTAAAATGAATAACCATTTTCTATAATTTGCTGGCTAGATGGCAAAAGTGCCATCTCCCTTCATTAACGTTCGGGATTCAAGGAACAGATCAGTTCAAGCCACAAATCGCTTTGTTTCTTTTCATTTCTTACGTTGTATAAGCTACTTTGAAAATGAAATGTTTGCAAACCAGCAGCATCTCGGCTCCTCTTGTCTGAGAAAATAACACTAATTTAAGTTTGCATTTTTTGTTTTGTCGTTTAATAATTTATTCGAAATTGGAGGCGCTTACATAACATTGGAAGTCAATACTCAACACCAGCACAGTGAAATTCCTGTAGAAATTTTATTACTCGCCAGCCATATGTATATCTTTGTAGAGGACATTTTTTTGTAAATGAAATCTATTTATCTTTCAATGTATTTATTTCATTTACCATGTCACTACATCTATCATTTCGGGTCTGATTTGCCTCTACAACTTTCTTTTGTAAAATTATACCAGAAAAAAATAAGATAAATGATAAACACGAATAGCAGATTATATGTAAATATTTTAATCATTGCGTTGTTCATGTGTCAATGACTATCATGAAAAAATACTAAAAACCTTTGAATCTCAAATCAATAAGAAAAGTTAAAAAAGGTAAGACTTGTTTTTATGGACAGCAATGTATTTCAGGTTTTCTATTTACGTTTCATTTTACATAGATTTCGGAAAGTATACATAGATTTCTGTATCTTAATCCGACAATCGAATGTATTTGTAAGAATGTGGAGGGCTATACCGCCATGAAAAGGTTTTTAATATTTGGTTGAAATTATTCAGATTGACTTTCTGGACAACTAGATATTCATTTATGGGCATTGATCACTAACCGCAAAATTTGTCACATATTAGTTGTTTTGGGAAGTCACGTTTCGTATTGCTATCCTCTTGGATGTTTCCGATGTTCGATGCTTTATCTGTAGTCGACATTTTCCCTCAGGCCTCGCCTGAATTGACCCGCAGCGGAAGTAATCGCATAACAAGGTGAAGGAAGTAAACATCACGAACTGCACCAATAACGGATATTTCTGCAAAACAAAATCGAATATACCCACAACAACGAAAAATTGTTTGATCACGTGACCTTGATTTTGTTGGAAGTTTCTTGTCTTAACTATTTACCAGTGCAAGCAATGGTTGATATACTTAACGGCTTTAAAATAACGTATGCCTTGTTGGTTTTCCACACAAAAATGTCCAGTGTTATCAAGCAGTTTTCCCCTGAGGCCGATACGTCGGTTGACAACTCAGGCTTTGATAAGCCAATTCGCACTTTCGGATTTTTCCGGTGGAGGTGCTGTTTCGACTGAAAATGTTGGGGGATAAATTATAAAGAAATGATCAGGGAAAAACATCAAAATTCTATTTTTCTTTCAACATGCATACTTTCGAATTTATAAAGCCATCATATGACCTTTTAAAAACTATTTTACATATTATACAGTCCCTTTAATAACCAACATGTGACTGCATTTCTGGCAAAATGGAATTTTGTTTATTTTCGCCGTTTTTTTTCTATCATTTCTTTATATCCGTATATATCACCTGAATTCAGCCGTAACACAAAAACTTTTCGGCGAAAGTCAAAAGTGCGAATTGACTTATTGTATAGTTAGCTCCTACTCATCTCTTCCTTTAATTATATTTCATATGCCCCTGTCAGAGCTACGAAGCCTTCCGTTGTTCCACTAATAGAGACTAACTTCATATGTTCTGTGGATTGAATCCAGCATACTGGTCCCTATTATTCACACATTTGTTGAAAGCTCCAGTCCTCCTGTGACAAAAAGAGCTATACTCGTAGTTCCCATTATGCCATTGATGTCAGTTTCGCCAACCTCGGTGCAGTGGCGTTGTTTTAGAAAGGGTGTCACACATAAATGATACAATTATAAATACTGGGGCCAAATTTTTTATGGTCAAATGAATATTTTGTACACTGAGAAAATATAAGTTTTCTTGAGATCAGGATACAGAATTCCCATTTTCACCCACAGCAGCAGCGAGTAAGCAACTGCAAAGTCACTCCTTACTCAAGTTTGAGAGTTTTGCCTGGGTCGAAAATAATGCACATTGATGCTTCTCATTTTTTTAAAGAAAAAGACTGCTAGTCGTAAAATACGTGATCCATAGCCTCGGAAATTTAGATCAGTGGCCATATCTGTTATAGGAACTGTGACCCTTTCGTTCCAGAAAGATGAAAGGATCCGCTGCGACTGTGAAAGTTCACGCACAATGCAGACGAAACAGATTAATCGCATAACCCATTTTCCCGACCAAATTATGCGATTAACCGGTTTATGCGTTTATCCGGTATTTCTGTTTGAGACAGTGCATTGGCCGCTATGACCTACATGTTCCATACGAGTGCATTCGGTACCTCCCCCCCCCCCCATCATAATGAAGATGTGAAATTAAAGTCGCGTACTTGCTTTTTCTCATAACTGCAGTTTTCATCTTTATGACACCTTTATTGGCGATGGCCTATTTATAGAAGAATATGTCCACAGTATAATCCCTGACTAGACCAAACTGTCAACATATCTCCGGTTTACCCCGCTTACACAAGTTAACGGCCACCTTAAATCTCTCGTTTCTGGACGCAGTACGGTCATTTTTAATCCTTAATGTCTGGGGAAAGCGGCCCGTTAAAGGGGAGGGGGTGAGGAGCGAAAGGTAAACAGTATCGAAAACAAACACTGAAACGACTGCGCTCAAATGTTATGTGTTTGATTTGAGGTAGCGTTTCGTTGCACTGGCGAATTCGTTATGCAGCGCTGTGCAATTAAGCGATATTCACCCCATTTTAACTGACAAAATGTATGCGATTGACCGGTTTATGCGTTTAAGCGGTATGCAATTATCCTGTAAACTTTCTTATTATTCCCCATTAAACGGAGGGATAGAGTTGTCCGTCTGTCACGTTTCAGTCTCACGCTCCTACAGGCCGCACTGTTAGATGGATTCGTTTCAAATTTCGTACACGGCTTCTCTAGACCCTTCCGCAGTGCAGTGATCAAGAATTTTCCGGATCGGAACAAAATTGACAAAATGGCGGACTTTTGAAAATCTCCACTGGACTTAGCGTATATAGGCAGTCTCACGCGCCTACTGGTTAATGGAATGATTTGTTTAAATGTTAGACACTACGTCTACCTATCCTTCCACTTTTAAATTTCGCGTAGTCAACACACAACAGCCTTACACGCACCATATCGCCCACGTCGGATAGACGTACTCCTCGAGACGTAGTCAAGTATTATCAATGGAAATGGTTTGGGATTTCGAAATTCTATGCGATTAACCGGTTTATGCGTTTATCCGGTACCCGATTAAGTGATTTCGTCTGTATAACCTTTTTGCAAAATAGGCACAATTTTTAATGGGCTGCATATATTTTATTTCTTCGTTAAATTGCAGAAAAGTTAGCTTCCGCCTCACCTGTGAAAAGTTTTTTTACGTTCCGGGCTTTAAGTGTCATGTGACGAAGTCAAAAGACCAACAGTTTCAATGAAGGGGTAATGGATCATCCGTAAAATATATGATGAAATAATTTTTAAATTCAGAGTTAGGCATAAATTTGTTCCTTACACCCTGAATATTTAACTTTTAATATTCTTCCATGCTGTTTAGATCAGCCGATTTTGTCGAGCTGGTCTTATTACATCAGTAGAGGGGGTATCCGTCGTCTGTATGTGCGTGCGTACGTATGTAAACGTGTAAACTTTTATTTAAAATGCTTCTTCTCACTGAGTTTCGATCGGATTCCTTTCAAATGCATAAAAGAAATCACCGGCACCAGCAAAGAAACTAACATCTCGGTCTTTCAAAAACTCGCAAATGATATTTGTGATGGCAACCTATACCAACTAGCAAACAAGATGAACGACTTCTTCCAAAGTGTGTCGAATCACCTCCGCCTCTGGAAGAAGAAAATCGATATATAAGCATACATACAGAATTGTCGGATTGCCTGCATATCTCTGTTGAACAAGTTGAAAAACAGCTCATGAAGATAAAACATGGCAACTCCTGGATGCTACGAGATCTAGCCTATATTCTGGCTCCACCAATAACGTGCCTATTCAACAGTTCATAAGGAGAAGGATATATACCCGAAAAGTGGAAGACAGCAACTGTCGTCCCCCTCCCTCAGTCGTGAAATGGTTGGCAGCCTTCTTTACCAACCTTTACCAGCGAGTCAGGATTGAATCTTTCACGTCAAATCCATGCCATATGAATGGTGTTCTGCCACAGGATGCTATTTTAGGAATGGAAAGTTTCATCACTATGATAAAAGATTTAAACCCACCTCTTCTTCTAAACAAATACGTCGATGGCAGTACTATTTTGAAAAAATTCCGGCTGGAAGCAACAACTCCCAGCTACAGCAATCTCTCGATATTAGTAGCAAATGGACTAAAGACAACGACATGAAAATAAACCCAAAACCCCCTATTATTTAAAATAAGAATCTTTGAAGCATTGAAGAACCAGTTTTATTCTTGTCTGAGCAGTTTATGGTAGTCGCCGATAGGTATTCCGGAATAACTACCGATATACTGGCCCACCTTCTGAGGTGGGTATTCCAGAATAACTACCGATGAGTTAGATATCTCGGTATGAGTTCATCGATTTGAAAAGTGCTGTGTTTATATACCTCATTTAAGATGGGGGATTGTGGTGTGTATAATGACCATTTTGTAATAGATACTTCGTGGATGAAAAAATAATCTTCCACCCTTCCAATCCCCCAACAAAGCGCATTTCGATGTCAAGAACCCTTTCCCTCAAATTTCCAGCCTCCCCCCCACACCCTCATAATAGCATACCAGGAAATTTGTGCCCCCTTCAGGTCAGTTTCAACATAGGCCGGGAGGCCAGGGGGGCGTACCCCCCCCCCCCCACCACTTTTTAGAGTAGAGGCCATAGTATTCTTCGGCCCCTCTCCGTTACGAAAGTTTGCCCCCCCCCCCGCGTAGTTGAAAAAAAAAACGTGGCTACGCCAATGTTCATTTTTTCGTGAAGGTAGGGGGCAACTGCTGAAACTTTGCGTTAAACAGTCTCTGGAAACCCAAATTTTAACAGTCATTTTTTTATTATTTTTTTTTTTTTTGGACGGGGGTTGCAACCTCTATCGCCCCCCCCCCGGATCCCCCACTGCCCCCCTCCCCATTCACTTAATCACCATTACAAACTGAGAAAGGGATTACAGATTGCATGGAACCATTTTGTGAAATGCGGCGTCAAGGTATCAGTGTTTTTAGTTTATACCACAATCACGTATCGTAGATTAGGCATTTATTTAAAGCAATTCAACAGAGGTTAAAGCTTAATAATCGGAAGTTTAATTTAACGGTAGTTATTCTGGAATACCCACCGCAGAAAGTGGGCCAGTGTATCGATAGTTATTCCGGAATAACTACCGATGGCTACCATAAACTTCTCAGACAAAAATAAAACTAGTTTCTTAAATGCTTCAAAGATTCTTATTTTGAAAAATAGGGTGTTCCAAGTAAAATTAAAGAGATGTTTATAAACTGCAGCTCTAAAAGCCTTATCTACCACTATCTAAATTGATGGCGAGGCCATTGAAAGAGTAAATAGCATCAAACTTGTTGGCATAACGATGCAGATAAACTTGAAACTCGACCAGCATGTCGACACCTTGGTTAAAAATGCAGCAATTAAACTACATTTTCTTGCTCAATTAAGAAGACCAAAGTCCGCCAGAAAGAGCTTGTTAACTTCTGTACTTCTATAGTTCGGTCTCGACTAGAGTATGGGGTCCCTGCGTGGGCAACAGACCTCACCAACAAGTAATCCAAGCAATCCGAATCCTCAGAAGAAATGAAGACGCTCTATCCTCATTGAAGCTCAAAACACTTAAACAGAGGAGAAATGATAATGCGAAAAGTTTTCCGAAGAAATGACGAATGAAAGTTACCACCTATTACCCCAACGAAACGAGAATATGCACAATACTAGAGACAACAGAACATTCTAACTAACGACTGTGAAAACCGAGAGGTACAAGAGCTCTTTCGTACCATATGGACTATTTAATTTTCAGTAACTCAAACACGAAAGCAATTTAAGTATTATAATAGCTAACGCTTACAATTGACAGTATTAAATGCTGAAGATTTTTTTCACGTTTAAGGCAACTGAAATTGCAAGCAAGTAATGCTATAAAAGAAACTCTGAACATTTCGTACGACTTGTATTCAAATGATATTTATTCCGTTATATAGTTTATATAAATCAACTGTCATAGTTGCAAATCGAAATATACTACTACTACTACTACTACTACTGTTTTGAACGAATGTTCTCTAGATAGGTCTCTTTAGAAAAAAAACTTTTTGGCAATCCGCCAAAATTGACCAAATAGGGGCCATTTTAAAATTTTTTGTTGCCGGTTTTCAAAACGCTTTTTCTTCCACAATTTTGATTGGATTGTTTTCAAATTTTGCATAAATGTTTACCAGAAACACCTCTCTTGAAAGATTACTTTTTTGGCGATCCGCCAAAAATTTGCCGAATTGGGGGTGTTTATAACTTTCTGGTAGCCAGTTTTAACAAGCTTTTTAAATGTTCACCAGGCAATGGTCTCTTGAAAAGCTACTTTTTTGGCGATCATAAAAAAATATCTAAATGGAGAACATTTTTTAATTTTTTGGTAGCCAATTTTCAAAATGCTTCTATTGTTATGATATGGATTGCATTCCTTTAAACTTTTGTAGGAATATTTACTGGATAGGCATCTTTTGAAATGTTTTGGAGATCCACCAAAAATTGGTGAAGAAGAGGGCATTTTTTAAATTATTTGGCAGTCAATATTCCAAAGGTTTTTTATCTCTCACAATTTGGATCGGATTGTCTACAAATTCGTCCGCTGTTTAAGTTACTTTTTTTGGCGATCAACCCAAAATTGGCTAATTGGAGGGCATCTTGAAAGTTTTTCGCAACCAATCTTTCAAAACCTTTTTATCACCAGCTTCTTATAGGAGCAAGGGCTACAGCAGTCGTTGAAAGTATGTGCGTATGTTCGCTTTTAAGTTGAAAAATCTTATCTCCTTCTAGGCTTTTAGTCTGAATATCTTGAAATTCTGGTTGATGGTAGAGCACGTCAGTACCTACCTGGGTATTGCTTTTTTGGCAATTCGCCAAAAACCAGATTTCTTTAAAATGTACTTCCTCCTAGGGTATTCTTCGAAACGTTCTAAAATTTTTGTGAAATTTAGGGTTCGTAAGTGCCCACCTGCCTATTACTTTTATTGGTGATTCGGCAAAAATTGGCGAAAATATTGGCGAAAAACCTTTTTTTTTTCGTAAAATCTTAATTATGTCCAGGAAACCTAACTTGTTGTCTTGAAATTTTAAATGAAGGTGGCAGGCGTTACCACCTACCAGGCTATTACTTTTTTGGTGATTGGCCACAAATTTGCTAAAACCTTAGCGAAAAACCAAACAAAAAAATTCAGTACAATCTTAACGAACTGCTAGAAAATAGTCTTATTGTCCTGAAATTTTACGTGACGGTAGCAGGCCTTATTTCCTACCTGGCTATAACTATTTTTGTTAATTTGTAAAAAATTGGCGGAAACTTTGGCGAAAAACTAAAAAAAAAACCCAGTAGTCTCCTTAACTAACTGTTGGAAAATAGTCTTGCTATCTTGAGACTTTCAGTAACTGTACCAGGCATTACTATCTACCTGGCTATTATTATTATTATTTTTTTGGCGATTCACCAAAAATTTGCGAAAATATTGCCGAAAAACCAGATTTAAATCTTAACTGTCTCCTGGAAAAAGTCTGACTTTCTTGAAATTTTAAGTGAAGGCAGCAAACATTACTACCTAGCTGGCTATTATTTTTTGTGATTGGTGAAAAGTTGGCGGAAATTTAGGCGAAACCCCCCCCCCTACTCCCCCCCCCCCAAAAAAAAAGAATCAGTTAACTCTTAACTAACTGCTGGGAAATAGTCTTACTGTCTTTGAGCTTTTGGTAATTGTACCAGGCATTATTATCTATCTGGCTATTATTATTATAACGATTCGCCAAAAATTGGCGAAAATATTGGCGATAAACCAATTTTTTTTGTAAAATCCTATCTTCTGGAAAATAGTCTGACTGTCTCGAAATTTTAAGTGAAGGTAGCAGACGTTACTACCTACCTGGCTATTACTTTTTATGGTGATTGACCAAAATATCTGCGAAATTTTGCGGGCACAACTTCATTGACGAACGCTGGTCTCTTTCGCGTAAATAGTCGGATATAACTCCGTCGGTGGCGTAACTGTTCTGCAGGCCTTCTGAGTGCACTTTACGATAGACTTTCTGGGATAGGTGACACAAACAAAACCTATTGCGGCAAAGCGAAGGTTCAGTGTGCGGTGTGCCACTGCAGTTAATCTAGAAACTAATTAGAATGCGAAATAGATTGTCCTGAGCAATGGTAATTACCATTTATTGGTAATTGCAATCAACTACATTGTAACAAAGACTAATTTACGTAACTAATATAAAAAATTACAACATATAAATAACCGGCAAAGTTTGAACGTTATGTAAACAATGTCAAAACTTTTGTTAAATTTGTTAAATTGTAAAAAGTATATGTTTTAGAAAAGCTAAACTTTTATATACGATATACCCGTTGGTCCAGGAGACCTTGTTTTATATGATTTTATGAATCTAAGCAATAGGAATTCGAGGACAATTTAATAGCTTCTTGATATCATCTAGAGGGGTGATGGCTTAATTTCTGAGCGGATCAATGAAGCACTGTTACGGCCTCAGAACCCGGTATTTCTTTGGCTGTCGATAGCGATTTGATGGATATTACGATTGCATGCTTTTCAATATTGTCTTCGCAGTTGAGAGCTGAACTGCTTTATGGATCAAAGAACTGAAAATGCATCCTTGAAACCGGAGATTTAGTTGATTTAGGCAACAGTAGCTAATTCATTGGAAATAACAATTCGATGGGAGGTATTTGCGTGATTGACGATTTGAATGGAATAAACCACAAATATTCTAGCCAGAAATCTAAGAATTTATCCACAATTAAATATATAACATGTTATTATTTAAAATAAGAATTCTGTAGCAAAAAAAATCAGATATTTTGTGGTAGGCTTTCCGGAATAGACTACCGATAAATTGAATGTCACAGAAATCGATTTTTTCATTATTTCACCATTTTGGGTTGCAGACTCCATAAATAACTTGTTTTCTTACCTTTTCAATATAAAAATGTGAAAAAAAAATAAAAACACATATAAATTTTAAAAAAATTTTAAATTTCAATAGGTTTTTCAACACCGAACTACCGACATTTTAATAAACAATCAAATGTTAATTTAATTTTTTAATATTTTTATTTCCTTTCGCCAAAAGATAAGAATTTACACTATTCAACTTATTTTCACCCTTTGGTATAAGAAAAATGAAGCATTATTGATTTCTGTGGCATTTGAATTATCGATAGTCTATTCCGGAATAGCATACCAAAAAATATCTGGTTTCTTTTCCTTTAGAATTCTTATTTTAAATAATACAGTGTTAGCGGTATATATTTTTTACAAAATGTCATAGATATCAATTTCGACTGAATCTTGAAGTCTCGGGAGAGCTATAAACCAGTTCCAGTTTCGGTAACGGATCACCCCCTGTCCACGGCAAAATGGCAGCCGCATCCACAAAAAACTACAGATTAGATTTAGTGCAAATGTAAATTTCACCAGGGCTTACTTACTTTCGAATCGTAGACGTAGTACAGAAAACTCCAAGCAGCGGCGGATACAGCTTGCGGGCAAGGGAGGGAGGGGTTCAGCTCGGAGATGAATAGTCGAACTTTTTTCTGCGAAAACACAGTGTTTAACACTCTATGTTTTTTTCGGATTTAGCCAAGTGGCATCGCAGCACATGAAACAATAGTGACATCGTCACGGACGGAGACCACTCGACGAAGCAAACAGATACTCATGCGCACTGAGTTTCAATTGCAGTTACATTAGAAAGTGCATATAAATGACAGACTTCTCTTACATGTGATATCTGGTTAATGGAAACCCGCTTGTTAAACCGCGCTATTATGGAGTCCTTGTTTATTTATTATAGTATTAAATTAGCATAAGAGCACAAAGCAAGTGAATAAATACACAGGGCTCTATAGCGCGATGCATAAGGTTGTGTTTTTTTTTAGTAGCGAAAACTATAACCTTTTTTCTGGCAGATGGATTATCTTGCGGTGATTTATTTTTGCACAGAAGGGGTTTGATAATTCCAGTTTCTTTCGACTTCATCAAAATTTTTAGTGTAATAATTGTTCGATTGTGAATAAGAAATACATGACATTTCAAGTGATGGCATAAAATGCTTCGCCTTACATCTTTAAAATATGTATTGGTATGTTTCAAAATGCAATGGTTTAGGCGGGACATACGTGCTTTAACGGACACATTTCTAGTTTACTATTAAGGAGGAATGGTGTAAACTTACATTGTTTACATTTGGTCTGCAGCTTCTATTTTATATCATCAATATGAAGACGTGTGCAGTCTCTAGTAGTGTAAGACAAAGTTACGTTCAATTCACCTACAGTCACATTCTGTACCCCTGAATAACATTTCGCCCATAATTGGTCGTGTCACCAAAACATTGATAATAACCTCCTCATTTTGAAGTGCATTTTGATAGATATTGCTCCTTTGGTTTCTCCGATTCTTTCATAGCTATATTTATTCGTTTCGGTCTGCCAGAAGTGATCTGCCAAAAGGCCCCGATTCAGAAACAAAGTGCCTGCGAGCGATGATCCCTCTCTGTAGGTCACAACTTATCACTTCTCTATAGGAAAAAATATTTATTATTTGCGGATGTTTTGTCTCATGACATCAAGCTCTTTAATGATTTTAATTGCACTTTGAAATGTGTGTTAACATGACAGATTTTTTGGCAGATATACTTCCCAAAGTTCTGAAGTCATTGGATGAATGTTGACTCATTGCACCACCAGACGCATATATTGTGGTCGTATGGCTGTGGTGCGTTTACATGTATATTTGGATAACCATAACCAAAGTAGGAGACTTGGAAGTGCTTGGGACTAAGAAAATGTGTTAGGTTATTCGAAATACAAATTAACCTAAATAATTTGAACGTAAAATTAACTCAAGGGTGTCTTCAAATTTAATATGACCTGCTTATTGATGCCAGTCATTTGAAGAGAATGAATCGGGTATACTTTGGATATTTCCGTGACTACTGAAATGGCGCGGAGGTAATGTTATCGGCGTGACCTGTGCACCTTTTTTCCAGTCGTGGCTGTACTAATTGCATAGTGACGAATCGAACTGCTTACCTCGCGGGGTTTTATGGAATAGCGCGCATGTGCAGCGAATCTGATCTGGCCATTTTTTAGCTATATTCATTACAGGGGCACAATATAGTAACGCTTCGTGTTAATAGCATATGGATACGAACACTGTCGTTAAAGCAGGTACTCATAGGAAAAAATAACATTATTGTGTTGAGTCGTTTCACAGCCCAGTCGTGCTTGCCAAGCCAATTCCGTGTCACACCCAGCCTAACTATTGGAGCATTGTTTCGACCCCCCTCAGGGATGTGGTTTTCATGTGTGTCAGTCTGCCAGTCAAATTTTATGGTATTGAGAATGGCAGTTCTTCTTGTACAGGATAATTAAATCTATGTTTTCTTGAAGCATTGCCTAAAAATTGTCAACGCGTGATCAAAAAAAAAAAAAAAAAAAAAAAATAGGGGGGGGGGGGAGGGTGGCTTGGCGCTGGCGGCAGTTTACCGAAAATTCATTTAAGCGGCTAGACGTTTGGATCAGTGTCTTGAGAAATTCTTGTTAACATTGAGCAATAAATAACCACAGAAGACGCCACGATCCGTGCATCGTATAATTACTTTCTTCGTAATGTTATCTTTCAGGCAGGGGGTAGGGCATGGGGGTGGGAGGTAAAAACAGAAATACAAACATCAGATTATATTGCAATGAGAAATGATCTAGGAACACGGTGAAACGAGGACTGGATTTTTGCTATTACACAAGTTTTCATTCTGAGCACTTTTAAGCAGCTGACTTTTTGGTATAAACAGGTGCCGTCAGGGGCAGCGACCACAGCACATCTTGTTTAATTGACACTCTCTAACGCTCACAAGATGTCGCTAGTAAGTCAAGTGAGTCTGTTGCCGGCGGGCTGCCAGCCGTGGAACATCGGTGTGTGTGCGGCCAGCGGGGATAGGTTCGCTTATTGTGCCACGCTCGCCATTTATATATATCAGGTAGCGAATTAAGTTTCGATGTATTTAAAATAAAAATATTTTAAACAGAAAAGAAATTCACATATTGTTGTTATTCACGAAACAAGACCTGTAGTCAAAGTTGGTCTGTTCCTGAATAGATTAACGTGAATTAAGGACAATTCAACTTCTGTGATTCTGCATATATTTCAGTTAGACTAAGCCTCATGAATCTTCGTGAAGACTCATTTTGTCGATAGTGCCTGCTTCATTTGTTTCAGCTGGATATCAAATACAATGAATTTAAGTTACACTCGATTATGTCAGAGCATAATAAGACGATCACAGCGATTTGCTGGCATCCCAAGGACAAAGATCTTCTGGCCAGTGCAAGTGCTGACAAGGAAATTATCATATGGAACATACCTCAGCAAGCCATCGTGTCAAGACTGCAAAAACTCAAAGATATTCCCATTTCTTTGGGGTGGAGTATGCAAGAGAGTAATGTCGTGACATTTATCGCTGGGAGGGGACCGCTTGTTTTGTGGAATTACAGTTCCAGTGGAGGTGCATTGACTTTTCACAAAGAAGCACAGAATTTTTCATCAGGCGTGTGCCAATTTCGGTGGCATCATAAGCAGACCGGAAAATTAGTGTTTGGCCATGACGATGGAAGTATCTCGCTATTCAATCTGGGTATGTTATCATACAGCTAACACATTGCCTATTGTTTGATGCCAATGCACTAAGTAAATGGCGTGACTTTTCGTCCTGTGTGGTTCAGCTCTGGTATGCGCAGTTTTTTGTCTAGGAACAATCGATACCAATGTCCTAGTCAGGATATTAGAAAACTGTGTGCGCACAAGGCTGGCTATGACAGAGGTGTGATCAGAGTCCACTATCCAGCACAATAGCCGCGCGGGCGTTGTCTCGCCACATCAATAAATGCCTGATCCATCATCCCACTTTTTGTCATACGTCTACAGTAACTGTTCGATAACTCGAACTTCGGTGGACCGAAACTTAATGTTCGAGATACCGAGTGTTCAGGTTAAGGAATAAAATAATATACGTAAGTCTTGGACGACGAATCTTCTTTGCGTTGAAGTAGATGTCGAGTTATCGGATATGTACTGTGGTCAGCATTCCATATCGCGAGGCATCACACCTGGCCAGTTTTGCTTATTTGTTTTAAGTGATGAGGCTTTGCTAAAGAACGAATTATGTGCCAGCCAGCCGTGATTCACTAATTGTCATCAGTTCAATCGAGTTGGCTGCCAGACCTTCCCCTGAAGCTCTGTGTGTTCAACTTGTGACACCCCCCAACCCCCCATTCCTTTGCCTGGGATAAATGCATGGCGCGGGGGGTGGGGAGGGGGAGATTAGTGTAGACTGTCGTTAACGGTCAGAACAATGTCCGGGGTGTTTGAGGCAAATATATTTAAGTGTGATTAGAAATAACTTAAATTCCTTAACATACCGGAAATATTTATTGTATTTAATATTATATATTTCATATATATTTAACTGAATACAATGATAAAAACGTACCACGGACTGATGGACTGAAAAACGGACTGAAAAACGGATGGACTGATCCAAAAAACTGTCCCGTACCCTGTAGCACTGTCAGCAGGAGCTGAAAAGTGAGTGCGAATAGTGCGAAAGGCTGAGGGATGGTTTTCGGGTTAGCCCAAACGCGGGTGTGGTTTTATTTTTATTTTACGGTTTTTGGTACAAATATATTCTTATAATTTAGAGTTTTTTGGACTCCTCTGCGATGCTTTCTGTCACGTAGTTATGTTGTTATACTACTAAGCTATCGGCATAGATGTCATAGCAGCATAATCTGGACCATATAAGATATTCAGTTAATCTATCGGATCTAACGGCGTTATTCTCGGTCCCAGCCATACCGTTATACTGCACCTACAGGGAAAAGACCACAGAAACACGTGCTTCGCCCGTCAGACATGGAGGAAGAAGCAGACGAGGAAGACCCCGTCCTGGGCTTAGAGTGGGACCCGCTGTCCAACGAGTACCTGCTCGTGGGACGCACGCACAGCGGGGTGGCCCTGGTAGACGCCGACGCGGCATCCGTTATGCAGAAGTTTGTGCTGCCGAGCGCGGCCGCTAGGGTGCACGCGCTGGCCTGGGTGAACAACGCGCCTGGCATGTTTGTGACGGGAGGTGAGCATTTAGCTGGTGGAGGATTGGTAGATGATTACAAAGCGCTTCGTTGTTTGCTTCTCTCAGTTTTGCTTTCTGAATGTAATTTTAACACGAATATGGGGCAACAGATAAGGGCTGTGAAGCTATAAATGCGTAACACTTATAGTTTCTTTTCCTGTTTCTGCTTTGGTTTGTTGAGTTTGTATGGAATTGTGTGAGGACAATCGAATGTCTATGTCAGAACACATCGCATGACTTAGTGACAGTATTTTGAAATTGCTGCTCCTTTCAGATACACAAAATGGGGTGTTGCGGATATGGTCCGTGGCGAAATCTACGCCACTGGAGAATCTCAAACTAAAGAAAACTGGTGAGACATTTATTACTTGGGAGTCAAAAGGTGGGCACTTTGTGCTCACAGGAATGGAATGCAAGTATTGGCCTTTGTGGACTGTCAGTTGGTACCTCCCTTCCCCCTAGAAAAAGATGAATAAATAAAATAGAAAAATAAATAAATAAATAATAATTATAATTATAATATATAGCGTGTTAAGTTTGTTTTATTTTAGACTTTCTTAACCTTTGCCTTTGCCCCCACCTCTCCCCTCTGCCCTCTGTCCCTATCCCATCACTTAAAATGAAAACCGATCAATTAATAATCTGTGTTTCTTTCCACTAAATTATTTGTGTTGTAAGCGGTAAAATGTGGTTGGCCATCCTTTCCACTAACAATGTTTCTGGTCGACATTAAAAATAGATCCGACTGGTCGACTACTGCAGTTGTTTTCAGCCCTCTCAGTTGACAGTCACATCTTTTTATGATAAGTTATAGTTTGCCATTTAAGAGATGTTAAGAATGTGTTTGTGTTTCAGGTTTTCATGCATTACACGTATTCACCACTGCCCCTGGTAAGAGTACGGACCAAGATAACCCTGGGCAAAATATGGGTTATATGATGCCCACCCTGTCACCTGCCGGTCGCTACGCCCTCCCCCCAGCCTACGCGGTATGCACATTCCTGGACGGGGGCGTGGGTCTGTACGACCTGGGAAAGAGGCGATGGTACTTCCTCAGAGATCAGGTAACAGTAAAAACAACTCCAGCCAAAAAAAAAGAATTAAAACATCCGGGTGTTTAACAGTGTAAGTTGTTCCTGTTAAAATCTATTTTTATAGCTAATCTGTGTTATTTAGAGATAACTGAGGTTATGACCCGGACTTGACAAGCGGTGAATGTGGACAATAATTATTGTCTGAAGAATCATTATAAAGTGAGTAAGTAAATGTGAACATGTTCTTTTTTAGGGTCACATCGAGACAATATTCGATTGCAAATTTAAGCCGGAGAGTTCCGAATTTCTTGCCACAGCTAGTTTTGATGGAACGATCAAGATATGGGATGTCAATACACTAACAGCGGTGAGGCAACTATTTCTCTTTTTTGTCGAGTTTTTCAGGGTCAAGAATAATAAGCAACACAATGACATTGAAATAGAGATTGTAATGCATATTCGGAGAGCAATGAATTGAAAACCATTTAGATGTCAGAATTTGTTGAATCTCTACATGTTTCGAATTCATGTCATCTGAAATTCAAGTGATCAAGATAATTCACACAATCTTATACATATATATATATATATATTATGACGTCACACCTGACCTCATTCCTGACCACATGCTGTATTCCTGAATACTCGTATAATGCCCTTTTATATATTTTATCTTCATCCTTTGGTTTGTCAAAATTTGGATTCTGCAACATAGGGCCTTTTGCAAAATGTTTATGGCTCGTATACTATGACCGCATTTGCAGGTGAATTCGTCACCAGGTAACGAAGGCGTTATATACTGTCTGTCGTGGGCGCCCGCCGACTTAAACTGTGTGGCCGCATCCACATCGAAAAACGGTGCCTTTATCTGGGACTTGAAGAAAAATAAGATCGTCAAGCGGTATCATGAGCATAGCACGTACGCGGTGTACTCAGTGGCGTGGAATCAGAAGGATTCGCGGAGAATCGCAACAGGCGGCGGAGACGGTATCTGGTGCGAAACTGACATTCTCTACAGCAGAATGTTTAGAAAAAAAGTGTGAAGAAAGAAAATTAGTGCGCATGTCTTTATGAGGAAAATTGAAAATCCATACTGGTGCTGGAAATATTTTGCTTTGATCCATAAATATCCTATGGATATTTATGATGGCTGCATTTGAAATACGCAATATACGTTTGTTTAATAGTCCGGCATAAAGACCTTGCAATGGCGTTAAATACTTTGAAACTGCAGTTGATTCATATAACGCGTACGGATTTTGTATGAATAATTATCATGCCTTGGGTAAGTGTTCTTGGTTGGTGATTTCAGCATTGTACGACAGATTGACGGCCAGGTCCTGGCACGCTTCAAACATCCAGCCCCTGTCTTTGGCTGTGATTGGAACCCGAACAATAAGTGAGATATTCGTAATGCATCTTCCTGAATCAACTATGACATATGTCAGTCTTTTCGAGAGTCTTTCTTGGAATATTTTTACCAGCGATTATTATTAGTAATATTAATTTTTATTTATTTCTTATTATCATCATGGCGGTCGTCGTTTTTTGATGGGTTTGGGGGGTGGGGTGGGATGTTGAAAGCTTGGTTTGTTTATGTTACTCACACAGGAATACACTGTCGAAATGGTTCATGCATTCTTCGTGTAAAGTCTGTAAAATAAACCATATGCTGTGTTTTTTGGCAGAGACATGATAGCGACTGGATGCGATGACAAATGCGTCCGCATCTTCTATCTGCCTACTGCAAATAACCAATCAAGTCAACCACTGAAGATCTTTACCGGTCACCACGCTAAAGTCTTTAATGTCCGCTGGTCACCGCTCCGGGACGGCTGGCTCTGCAGCGGTTCTGACGACGGGTATTTGGAACCAATTATATGACTCGCAGATGTGTTTTAAAGCCTTATTTTGGATTTGGAGTTTGTATGTTGATATGTAAAAAGAAAGTGGGCAAAAATAATTGGACAGTTTTACGCTGAAGATTTGTGATGGAAATTTCTTTGGCATGTGATATATATATATATATATATATTTTTTGCACGTAAAGTATCTCAAAATTAATGTGTCTAAGGGAATTGCATGGAGAAGAGTTAGACATTAAGCTTCTTAATCATGTAAGCAGTGATAACAGATATATATATATATATATATATATCGGTAAATGCTGCATCAAAAGGTCGTGACTTGTTCAGCTAAGCGGCCACTTTTCAGAACCACGCGTATTTGGGACTACACAAAAGACAACTGCACAATGGTGTTGAAGGGACACACGGCCCCTGTACGCGGTCTGCTGTGGAACACAGAGATCCCGTACTTGTTGATCACGGGGAGCTGGGACTACACGATGAGGATCTGGGATGTGAGGGATGGGGCGTGCCTGGATACTGTTCTGGATCATGGTGCTGACGTGTATGGTAAAACTCACCTTTATGTGTCGGTGGACATCCCTTATATTGCTTATGTACGAGTTCAATCTTCACATAAAATACGAGATGATAGTACCCGAGAATGGGATTTTGCTTACAATTAGTAGGTTTCTGCTGCATTACAAATCTCTACGTGCGCACAGTGGGAGGGTTGGGGCAGACTGTGCATACGCTTATGTTCTAGTCAGCGCCTTAGGTCCTACACTGTACTTGAAGGGGAGGGGTAAAATCAAATAAGTGGAAAATATATACTTAGAAATAGAAACTTTTCATTAAAGGAAGATTAAAAAGAAAGACAATTAAAAAAAGGGTATCTGAGAACGAAAATAAGCAGCATGTGGGCTGCGGTAGCAGGCTGTTGATCCGTTCATTGTAGGTCTTACCAGCCATCCTGACAGGCCGTTCGTGTTCGCATCCAGTTCCCGGGATTCTACGGTAAGGGTGTGGTCGCTCACTCCCTTGCTACAACCATTAGAACTGAATATTATCGCAGATAAACCTTGGGATGAAATCGTTTCGAGCCCAGGTTAGTCCAAATTAAGTGCACTGTCAAGCCATATTTTCAAGTATTTACATGTTATTTCTTAAAAAAGACTCAAAGTGAAGTAGATCAATTAGCGTAAAAAAAACTGAAAATGTTGGAAATAATAATAATAATAATAATAATAATAATAATAATAATAATAACTGGAAAACAGATTCATGACAGCTCAACTTTGTAAACAGTCAAATATTAAAAAAAAGTTTTTGCTTTTGTATGATTTAACACATGTTGCCGCGTAGAAATCTGATGCTTACTCGTAAAATAAGGACACAGTAATCCATATGTTATGTCCAAATATATTTTAAAAAACGCTTATTTTTTATGCCCTTGTAATACAGTTTATCCAGGTAGGTCTTTTAAGTTGTATAGAAGTTTGATTTCAACATTGAGTTTGGTTTGGAATTGCTATGTATATAAGCTAATGTTGCATACGTCACGAAACATGACGTCATGTCATAGAAATATTTGACAGTCACCGACACCCTCACATTGTGATATAAGTTACATGTTTTTTTTTAATATGTTGTGTCTTATCTTTAAATATTAACCAACATCTTAGCTGAAAAAAAGCACTTTATGACTACTAATTCCTTATTGCATAGTAATTCTAACGTAGACTAACGTGTTTATTTTTCACACATATAGTATTAGGTTTTAGAAATTTCGTTGGTAGGTGCTTAGAATATGTATGTCACGTGACGTTATGTTGTAGAAAGGTATTGCGATAAGAGGGGCTTTACCTACACATTATGAATTAGAGGGATAAAAATATGTTAATTTGCTCTATACACATCAAGCACATTTTATTTTTTCAAAGCTGCACAATTTTTAATTACATATGTTACAGGCCATGACTATAACCAATCTATAATTTGTTAGCCTTAAACACTTCTATCTATAGATGACAAAAGATAACTTGAAAAAGTCAGGGTATCTGTTGCTGGGCTAGTTTTCTGAAGCTGAATATTTTGCAGCTGGCCAGATATTGGTCACGTTTTGCGCGCAGATTATTGTCTTTGAACTTAGATTTTTCATCGAGTTATTGTCTGTTTAAGGTTGGCAAGTTAAAATGACATTCATCGCCACTTTTGAAAATGAGATCGCATTTTTCAGTTGTTCAGCTCTTATCAGAATGTTTTTCTTCACGGTTATTATTTACAACGTGTGCATTGAAGTGTAGGCCCACTCATTATTATTTTTTTCTCAACTCTAAATTTGAAACCCTGCGTGAGTAACCCCCGGCAAGTTTGCTTGGGCAAAAATTGTGTAAAAATATTGAACGAGCCAAGCAGGCAATAGCTCACGACGCTGCAGTTTTTCACAGTGCTGTACAGGCTTTTAGTCAACCTTACCTTTAATATTCATTGTTAAGTTTATCACTGCAAAATATCATCACTATCAAGCGCTGCTACTGTCACAAAGAAAAAAAAAAGAAAAGAAGAAGACGAAAAGTGTGCAGTAATGCCAATTATCGTAAAAATGGAAAGAGAAATCGTGATATAATGAATGAGAGCAAAAATAAATAAATAAATAAATAAATGGAACAGATTGGAGAAACGGCGTTAAAGGCCTTTGGTGGGTTGCAGGATTTCGTCCACTTGCTCTCAATTATATCAATAAAAATCAGTCACAACCTTTTCTCGTTTTACGATTCATATTTGATGTAAGCTTCTTTTTAAATCTTAACTCTTTGGTGTCAACTTGTTACTTTTTTTACTCTCCGAAGACTGAAAATAAGTTATTCTTTATTATGTGTGTTTAGAGCAATCCATATCTGTGGGCGCACCGCCATTGCTATGCGGCAAAGCCTCAAAAGATCTCAAATTATCGCTTGAAAGAGTGAGCGACGCAAGTGCAAAAACTCTACAAGCTTTTTCCATCTTCTTCTCTGTAAGTATACACCGAAGTGCAGGGCAACCATGTGCTAGCCACTGACGAGCTTTGTAAATTTCACCGAATGAAAAGAAGAAACCTAGTTATAATCTGTTGAACATTCAGACAGAGCTTTGTTTTGAAAAAAATAATGCAGAACATTCAAACAGAGCTTTGTTTTGAAAAAAATAATGCATAGCACGGTAATGTTTTGCTGATGCATTTCGTCTTAATGCTTAATGTGTGAGTCAGGCAATATGCAGGATGTGCATACTGTGTGTGTGTGTGGGTGGGGGGGGGGGGGGAGCGGAGGGTGGGAGTTTGGCAGGTCAGTATGCATGCGTGCCATGGAGGATTCCTGCGACCCAAGTGCCCACTACATTTATATCGATATTTTATCCTAAAATGCACTTTATTATTGTTACAAAAATATATATTAACACTTTATTATTGTTACAAAAATATATATTAGATGGTCCTGTTAATTTCCAGTAACCGACTCGGGGTTTTGTATGAAAAGACCCGACCGTTTGTGCTGTGGCGAACACATTTCTTGTTTATTTATTTTTTCTATTATATAAGATTCCTTGCAATAATTAACAGACATTGACTCATTTTGAGTCAACACCAATTAATATTGACAGGTTCTAAAATTTTGACCTTTATTTCTCTGTCTGATCAATAATATCTTTATCAAAGACATGAA
The DNA here is from genome assembly GCA_949752745.1 of Protula sp. h YS-2021. Classification (NCBI taxonomy): domain Eukaryota; kingdom Metazoa; phylum Annelida; class Polychaeta; order Sabellida; family Serpulidae; genus Protula; species Protula sp. h YS-2021. The sequence continues at coordinate 82,120,099 of OX457025.1, read as the reverse complement.
CTTCATATCTTTAGCGATAAAAACTAATATACACCAAAGTGACGAGCTAATCGTTGACATTCGTCCTGGCAAATAAATTAGTATTAAACTTCTACAAAATGAGACCAACAAAAAAATCAAACAGCTTCCTCTCCTCGAGCAATGACCTTGTTTTCGTTTAATTGGAATTAATTGATTTTAGCTTCAGTTAATTCTAATAATTCACTGACGATGGAACTCAATCTGCTAAAAGCATTATCATCTGTACATCACACAGAACGATGAACTTTCAAATATACTCAATATATTTGCGAACTCAGCTAAAGAAAAACAGAACTGGACCGATATATTTAGCAAACCAAACTGATCCAATCCGAATCGCATTTTGTCTGGTACTCACTCTGCTTGACAACTTATTTTTCCAGACATTATTTTTCACTATAGGTGATCGACTGGATGCCGATAGTGACAGCTGTACTGTGATAATATCTCCCTTGTGCGTAACTGAACCACAGGTGCCCTTGGCCGTACGCGTCCTGAACTGTATGCGTCCTGGACCGTATGCATCCTGAACCATATGCATCCTGAACCTATGCGTCCTGGACCGTAGGCATTTTGAGCTACCCGGGCCCTCGGCCGTAAGTTTCCTAGGCTGTTGATGTTCTCACCCATAGGCGTCCTATTACTTATTTCTATTGTATGGCATTGTTCTTGTAGAGTCCAAAAGGTAGCAGTAATTTGTGGGAGTTGGTGTCCATCTTGCGGGGAATGGACAGCAGTGCCCTGTCTCAGAACTACGACAAAGGCATCATGCACGTCAAGCATCTCCTCAAATTCAAATCCGTCAGTTTAGTATCTTATTTATCTAGAATATTTAAATAATTGTGGGAGACTAAGGGAATAAAAGTGGTTTCATCGCGATTTGACCTTTATTTCCCTTTTCCATTGGCCGACTAATTTCGTACATATTACAGTAATAGTCATAGATTATAACTTCAGATCTGAATAAAATTCTATTCTTGTTAACCAAAAAAAAAAAAAAAAACAGACATAAAAGTATTTATTATTTGCGTTTTGAAAAAGTTCAGATTACTGGACATCGATTCCAATAAGAGGCTGATTAATATTCACCGTATTCGCTTAATAATTGCAGGGAAAAGCTCAGGAATTTGAAATTCTTAAGGCTTCCAAGCTCGGAGCTGGCGGGATAGGGTCAAAATCTCGCGACGACAGGCTGCGAGAAGCTGCTGAGATATACTTACGTGTAGGCAATTTACAGCGGTACTGTGATGTGCTGACGGAGCTAGGAGAGTGGGACAAAGCCCTGGCCGTGGCACCTGGGGTATCTATGCAATACTGGAAATCACTGTGTGAAAAGTAAGCATTTTGGCAGTGATTTGGCGGTTCTTTCCAAAATATTTTTTTTCAGTGATGGATTTCAGTATCTTAGTTAGATATAAATGCTAAAATTAATTAGTAGTATTATAAAAAATGTTATTGATCGTGTACTCCAATAGCTGCTATTTTTTCTAACTAAAAACGGCAGAAAAGTTTGTGAGTGTACTGAATTTTTCCAGACGACTTTCTTGTCTCAAACAAGAGGAATCTGAGTTAATAGTTCCGTACGCAGTAGCGACAGGTGATGTGGAAAGTCTTGTACAGCATTTCACTAGCATTGGCCAATTACAGGTAAGATTTCATAATTGTATCATTTCAACAGAACGTGCACACATATTTTCGTCTTTGGAAGAGTGAGAGTAATGTTTGCCAACACTCTTTCAGCCCTTCCAAATTGTTTTATGACTGGGATTTTTACAATGTTGACCGGAACTTAAATTTCTATAGCTATAACTGTTATTCGTCATGAAATGCCAGTTAAGTCATGTAGCAAAGCATTTATTGACTTAGATCGATTAACCATGAATGTGACCTATTTATATGGTCAAAATTTTTGACTGGTCAATAATACTTCATGTTGACTCATAATAAGTCAGTATATCTTAAGTGATAAAGTAACCACAAAAGAATTACGAAGCACGGAATTTTGGACATTGTCTAGTATGCAGCTTTCGGTTGTGAAATAGTCAACCTTGATCCGTGTCTCAGCCATAACATCTGTTAGATTAATAGTAAGATGACGACTTTTGGTCAGTGTGCAAAGGCTGTTGTTGCTATTTGGAAACAGGACGCCATGATGGTAGCAACAGCTGGGCACGAGGGTAGCATAGCGGTTCCTCATGTGTACGAGGGGCACACCAACGGCGTGGATACGGGTGAAGAGGACTATGCCGTGTGAGTGCGCATTACATTTATCTCATGAATACTAGCTCGCGTAAACAGCAGCTGATAGCTACGCCCGGTACCTGTGCACCGCACAGTCACCGCTGCTCATGTATCGAAAACCTCACGTTACTCACTACTGAAAGTGTGTACTTGACATCGCCATAACAACGTAACTACGCAACAGAAAGCATCGCAGATGAGTGTAGAAATGTGTAATTTATAAGAGAATATAGGGAGGGTTTTCTGGATGAGTGCACCCGCTCGTGTGGTTTTATCGTTATATGCTCTCAGCTTGCTAAATCCAAATGCCGCTGTTGTAAAGCAAAAAAAATAAATAAATAAATAATAATAAAAATAAAACAAAGAAAGAAAAAGAGGTTTGCATTTGCGTGACATTGATATTTTCAGATTATTACATAAAACAGCTCAGCAACTGGCTGACGGTTACCTAAGAAATGGCTGTGCCGTCATAGCGGCCTGCTGTCATTTGGCCGTCACAGACTGTGAGGTTAGCTATCACGTTGAAGTTGTCTGCAATGATATTGGTTAATCTCAAATACTTTTTTCCAATACCTTTCTTGACAGATATAGTACACCTGGTCAGAAACATGTGACGTGCGTTATTTTAAGTTACACATAAAAAATACCAACACATAATCAAATTCTGTTTACTTCCAAATCTTATGTTTTGAGCTGTGCAGTGGCACATTTTGAAATGCACTTTCATATACTTCTAGGGAGCAATGGCAAAGTTATTGCGAGGCAATGAGTTAGAGCTTGCTGTGAGTGCGGGCACTGTATTAGGAAATACACCGGAAATTGTACGAACTGCCACTCAATTGTTGTCACGGAGGTGCGAGAGACTAGGCAAATGGTATGTCAGTGGCTTTACGTATTAAGTTGATCTCCTCACAAAGTCAGGTCTGTTTTTAACTTTCAAGGTAATCATTAAGTTGACGTTATTTTTTAAATTTTATTTTAGACAAAAAGGTGCTACTGTATCAGTGAGTAAGATTTTGATTTTTTTATGTTCGACTGTGTAATATAATCACTGTTATAACACGCACCAGTTGAGTAATGCACTCCCGTAAAAAGAAATGGTAAGAAACCGTCAGCGTGCTCTAACCGTGTACAAAAGTCACAAAGCCAGTGCACAGAAAAATAATGGGCATGACTCCTACACACTATGACGATGGCTTTGTGACGTAAAACGTTTTGCTGTGCATTGCGTAAGTTGCTATGCGACACTCGTGTCGCAGGACCATACCATGAAAAATTTTCGAGCAAAATCTCGAGTTTTTGGTTTTTTTCCGCTATCTATGAATCGATTTTGCTTATTTGTGTTATAATGGGGAGTGATCCTGGTGCAATCGTGTTTTGTAAGGGATTCGAGCACTGGTGGAAGGCCAATGAACTCACCGCTGCGCGGTTCGTTCACAGGTCTTCAACGCGTGCTCGAATCCCATACAAAGCACTCAGCCCCATGATCTATCCCTATGATATTGAACAACTGCGTTAAATGAATTATGAAGTAGGTATTGGTGATTGAACCTCTAGAATATAGAGTTGCGTTTATTGCAAACACAACGTCCCAATCATAAGCACCTTTCCCATCTCATCTTTTAATATATTTTCACATTGAAATGTATGTGTTGTCCAGGGAACTTGGCGTTGACTTACTTAAGGCTCATCAGGACAAGCTATCTGTAGCGCAGCTGTGTGCACGCTGTGCCGCTAGTATGGACGAGAAGAATCATCTCTACGCAAAGGTGACGCTCGATTATACACGAGATGGATTAATCTGTCAGCTGTTAGGTATAATGAGGACAGGTCACTTCTAATTGATAGGTCACAGTGCCAGTAAAGGTGAAGGTTAATCCCGAGTCTGATATAATTCATAGCTTCGTTCAAATTATACGTGTTAATTGTAAAACGGTTTAAGAATTTTTATCTTTGAGAAGAAACCACACATCCGCTAGTAAACGGCAGGCATGATTTTAATCTGAAATGTTCACTTTCAATTTCAAAGTCTGGATTTCCAAGTATGGAGGAATGTTTAATGATGGCGGAACGTCACAAGGACGATGTGCTCAGCTGTGTCATGTATTATATGTTGTCTGCTCAGCCGGAAAAGGGGCTGCAAGCCGGTCTTCAATATGTGAAAGGTGAATAAAATCATAACTGCTGTATCAAAAAGGTAGCCTCACCCCTGTAACTTAAGGCAAAGAAACTCAGTTTGAGAATTTACTAGGGAGAAACGTCTAGTTGATTGTGGCAAAGAGGTGGAAGGTTAACCAGCGCAGAGTTTCAATGATTGGCGTTGTCATGGCATGTGAGGGACAAAATGTTGCTGTTGTCAGATAAGATAAGCAGAAGCAAGTGGAGAGTGTCTGACATCTGGGATGTGCTGCAGATGATGGCTTCCATTCAAACAGAAAAACTCCAGCAACATAAATGCGCAGGGTAAGCTGCACTGAAATGTCGCTCATATACGGCGTTTGTTTACTGTTGTAAATGATTTAAAAATCATTCAACCGAACAGGGCATTGTTGTTCTGGGAACACATTCAAGAAATTTCCTCTTACATTTCGCTCTAGGTTAAGGTTATAATAATTCAACTAAATGTTTAAAATATACCCATTACAATTGCAAAATACCATATCGATATAGCATTTAAATGTATTTTAAATTTTAATTGTTATTGCTAATTCCTTGATATAGGGCTTACATAATACATAATTAAAAACAACGCGTCTTTTTCTGTCGATGTCAGACTGTCTTTGACTTGCAGGTTGAGAGGAGAGTTGCTGATTATATCCGCGTACGTGGGAGCTCTGGTGGCCATCAGGAGGCGCTATGATTCTGTCGTTATACCCTTATTCAAGCACTCCCTGTGAGTGCCCTGTATTTTATTTATTTTTATTTTTATTATTTTTTTTTGGGGTGGGAGGGAGGGGGAGATGGTTATGTTACACAATTCCCAGTAATGATTTAGATGGACTAATTCTTGGTCTGATGCAAAAATACTATTTTTAGTTACATATCATCACATTTCATTTGTACAAGTCAACATCTTCCCATTACACGAGACGCTGGAATGATTTGCCGTGATATTTTACTGAAAAGAATAAAGGTATCAAGTTGCAGAAACATATATATGTTGTAATGGGGTGTGGTTGTCTTTATTCGCAGGCAGTTAATGAAGAGAGAATCACAGTCGAGTTTGGTTCTAAGTGAAAGCCTCGTGTCGTCGGAGCTTGACGCTTACGTCGCCTACAGAGACTTTAAAAAAGAGTCGAAGTGAGTTAACAGTCCTCTAAAGTCTCAACATGTGATAGTAATAATAACAATGATGATGATGATATTGATGATGATGATGATGATGATGATGATGATGATGATGATGATGATGATGATGATGATGGTGATTGTGGTGGTGGTGGTGATGATGATGATGATGATGATGATGATGATGATGATGATGATGATGATGATGATGATGATGATGATGATGTGATTGCGTCACCAGGGCTCGGTCTCCAGTTGGACGAGGACGCTGCATGAATGCGGAACAACAGCGTACTATGGAAGCAGTGTTGCAGAAGGCAGGGGAAGAAGAGTACCCGTGTGAGCTCGGGGAGGACATCGTATCCAGCTCCAATCTGCCGTGCCATTCCGATGTTCACGAGTCTTACTTCACTTGTAAAAGAATACAGGTACAGCTTGTGTTTTGAAGAATATTCGTTTTGAGTTTTGACAGACTCTAACCATAGAAGTTCAAATGAAATAAATGATATATATTTTTACCTTATAACAGGGTCCAGCGTTCTTTTTGGAAGATGGTCGCTCCGCCATTGCGATTAGTGAAGCTCTCATGTGGGCCAAAGTGACACCGTTTTCCCCGTTAGGGTCTGGAGTGCGAATAAATCCATTCTAAGCTACTACTGCTTTTGAACCTTGGATCTGGAATGGAACTAAGGCACTCATGCACCCTTGATTTTTACAACACTTAGTAGGGAATTAAAACATATTTTGAAGTTTTCTGGAGGAAATGTTTGGAGTGGTATATCCAGATATGTGGATCTGAAACATTTGGTCCAGAGACATCTGGGCCATAGGAATTCGGCCAGAAGTGAAAAGTATGATATTTGGACCAAAACATTTGGTCCAGAGGTCCAAAGGTTTTAAACGGAATCCCGTCAGTGTCATTATGCGTTAGCCACTGTCGCTGGGGCCGAAGCAAAAGTGCATAGACTCGTCCCATTATCTGTCTCAAGCCGAAATGTCCCCGGTCCAGATGTCATGGATTCTTAGTCTGTATCTCCGTCAATAGGAGAGAGCTTTGTCGACCAGTCGTTGTAACCAGTAAACAATATGTCTGAATACTCTTTCGGTTCACACTGATTTGCGATTTAAAACGAATGATGTAGCACTAAAATTTGGCCAATCTCTTCTTGTCAACTGTCTAGAAATAGGAAAACAATTTTTTGGTCAAAAATACTTTGTTCTGTTAACTTTTTTATTTGTTGATCTTTTAGTCTGAAATCTCATTCATTCGATGTTCATTGAGTTTTTTGTCAAAATTATTGTGTATCAATATCAGTTATTGCTCCGTTATTTTTTTATTTATTAGAGATGTTGTAGGGTAGGTCTAGGCGATAGAGATACACGTATGTAAAAGTAACTGCAGTAATCAGTTATCTGAACAAGGAGATCCCTGTCACTTTATATGACATATTTTGAATCTTAGCCGCTTAAGGGCATTTCTGTGGTCATTTTGTAGGAATTGTAAACGTGTTGTTGAAACAAGCCAAACACCTGGAGTGACAACCCGTTCTATATTTCGAGTATGGAAATCGTGTTCTAATAATCAGTAATTAAAAAACTGAATGGTATTTGACAAGTTAATATGGTAAAAGTTGCCATGGCCAAAAGTGAATGTCTGTTCATTTACATTCCAAAATGTGGTAAAAGACGCCATTAGAAGTAAACAGTGAATATCAGACGTATCAGACGTATCCATAATGTAAAGCGAAAAATGGAAATCCTTAAGTTTTGTGCTTGGTTTCGGTTAAATAGAAATCGTGAATAATTTGCTTTGTTAAGTCTGTTTGAACATAAGTTACATTTTGTAAACTGTTCGGAGCAATCAGGTGCGAATTTGCCATGATTGAAATTTATGTGCAAAACGCTGCAAAAACAGATGTAGGAAGTTGGTTCACCTTCACGTTATTCAATTCTCAAGAACATTAAGATGTAAAGCATATGTAAAACGTGCATAATGTTGAAGTTTTTTGTGATGTAATTATACACATTAAGTATGACTAGTTGCTCTGTTGAGAAAGTAGCCTGGTAAATTCTTTGAATTTGGGGATGGGGGTAGGGATGGGGGGGGGGGGGGCAGAATGGCAGGAGAGTAGTTGCTTACTTTGTTGATGACGTACGCATTCTTTCATCATGGTGCCTTTAATTCTTAAAGTGTCACTCCGTTAGTTATTAATGTCATCAGGAAAATAAAACTGGATGATCCTGATAAATCGCCCGAAATGTTGAGACCGTAAGAACCAGCGCGTGGACATCAAAAGTCAAACATTAGTTATTGGCCGAAGTGATACAGTGGGCATATGTAGCAGGTTTATATGTAATATAACACGGTCCAGCAATGTGTTAAGATATTCATAAGAATCAACCTATATTTTTTTTTGCAAACAGGCGCACCACCACTGGTGCTGCATGGTGTACAACAACGCTGGTACTCTCCTTGGCCAATTAATTTGTGTATATGCGAGGTGTTAGGGCTGTAGGGAAGGGGTCGGGAGTACTGCTTCAACGGACATAGCAATGGTTAGGTAGTCAGTGTGTTCAGAACAAATTTATAGGCGATTTTTCGAAAGAATTGTTTGTTTAACGCCTGTAGTGGGTACGGACACTGGCAGCAAGCTGCGCACAGTATATTGATGCCGAGGTGTGTGTTTTACAATTCGCCTGCCAGTCCTGTGACGCGATTGGTTCTTGTTCTTGTGTTTTGTTTTGTTGAGTTTTTTTGTTCTCCATGAAACACTAAATGTTTGTCAACTCACTATTTACATACTTTATATTAAAATATTTTGTTTCACTTTCCAACATAGAAAGTGTTTATAGTTTACATGATTGACAGTTATGTACAGTAGTCAACCCCGCGACTGCTTTTGACGACTTCGAGCAAAAACATGGAACTGTTTAGGCCAGGCAACAATGCCCTTGTTTCTCATCCCCCGGCCGGGTCTCTAAAATCGGAAATCAGAAAAAACAGGAAAAAAAACAGAAGTGACTAGGTCTGTGGCCAAATTATTTCGAGTACAAAACAAACAGAAGTCAACCAGACGCCCGGGTGCCTAACATCTAAAAGTTACTCGTTAGACAAAATCCAAGTACTCAAAATGGCCTTCCGAATGAGAATTTAAATTGACCAGTATGCAGAAAATATACGTAAACAAAAAAAAAAAAGAAAAGATAGGTATTGTCTTTCGGAAAAATTTATTCTCACATTTTCTTGTCAGAAACAATTCTGTTCATACTCTATTCATTTGGGTCTTTACTCGAAAAGAAGAAATCTCGCGGGCCACTCTGGTCATCAAAAATGGTTAGTTGGTTCTACTGTTACATGCGTCTTGACTTGAACTAATTTTTGTGTACTTTTGAGATAGAATTTTTAACATGTAAATCCGTACAGTTTGCAAGTGTCTTCAAACAGCTTAAAACCAAAGAGATTATTTAGTCATTGCATGTCATTGTGACGGAAATAACCAAACAATGTTGGCTACCAAACTACATGTTTACCCTTTTGGCAATGTTGCGGAATTAACTGGTGTTAACGCTCAAAACCACCGACATTTTTTGGCCCTAAATTCTTCAATCAACATGTTAGTTTCGGAAATATCGTGAAGACTACGATGTGAATTACTAGCTTTCGGTGCTTGCCTTTGCAGTTTTTCGTTGTATCTAGAAATTGTATCCAGAATTGAAAGTTCTCGTTTCGCTTGTGATAGCATTTGAGTGCACTGTGATAATGTATTTTCGCGCAGCTTTTGAATACTATTTTATTGCCATGTATTGACGTAAATATGTTCTACATACCCCAGTTTTTGTAAGTTTCTTTGATGTCTACTTCTTGTTTATTTACTCCCTGTGTGACGGAGGGATATAGTTATGAGCTGGTTCGTCTGTCCGCATGCAGTGCGGGCTGTCTCCAAAACTATATGTCCGTTTGTTTTGAAATTTTACACAGGGATAGAACACATATTGAAGGTGTGCAACGTCATATTCTAGTTCGGATTCATGAAAAATTGTCTAAATGACAGTATTTTTTCGTATTTTCGAAGTCGTGTCCAGGCCAGATCTCCAAAACTGTTATTAGGAATGTGTTGAAATCTCGCACACGAATAGAGCACATGTTGCGGTTCTGCAACTTCGTATTTTTTGGATTCGTGAACAATCGTCAGAGTGACAGTATTTTTTAATTTGGTAAAACTTTGCGTTTTGATATAATTTTGTCAGTGTATTGCAATGTGTCGTTGAGGCTGTGTCACCAAAACTATTCATTGGAATTTTTAAAATAAAACACACGGATAAAACAGATATTTAAAATTGCCAAAATAATTTTTTTAAATAAGAAACTTCACTTTTGTCGAAATTTTAAAAATGTGAAATTGTTAAGAGTTGTGATAAAAAAAACGCGATGAAAGTGGCAGTAGTAGGACACTGCAAACCGACCTGACCACCGATTTCATAGGTCATCCGCCCTACACGGGGGATCGTGTGTCTCTGAGGCTCTAGTTTTAGGTATTTTATTTCGTTAGGACTTTCTCAGTTGTGCTTATGATCTTTTTAAATACATGAATTATTTTGGTTAAGTAATAAAGAAAACGCGAACAAAAACTAAATTTCTTTTATTTATGAAAATAATATTTAGCTTGTTTCCAGCCAGATAAGATAACCTTTTAAAATAAAGTATGTACAAAATAACAACGGACACCAGGCTATCCACACATCCTTGAAAACTTTTAATCTAGTTCTAGCCTGTGGTCCAAAACTAGGTTTTTTTTTAAATAAAAAATCAATAAGGTGTTCAATATAAAATGTGGCTTGCTAACATAAAGGAGAACATTATTCACATTGACAGTTTCTGTATCCCCCATCACATATCCACATGTGTGAACGGCAATTAAAACAGGACAATCAGCTTGCCACTGTTCAATTTTTCATTCAGAAAGAAAACAAAAGATGTGATCTCATTAATGTAACTGTTTTACTTTAAAAAATGATAAAATAATAAAATTTACTCTAAAACTATGGGGGTTGGAGGAGGAGAGTGGCTAAAGAAACAAAACTAGTTCATCAACAGCCGGGTATAGCTTGTCCAAAAGGCTGTCCGTGTTTGTCTAACTGTCTGACTTGAACTTCTTTAAAATGGACGGAAGGCTCTTTACTTCCCTGACTAATCATTCCTGTAAGAAAAAGCGTATAAGTTTACGTAAGCAAGCAGCATATAAGTTTATTTGGAAGGAATTTTTGAAAAAAAAATCAATGAAAATGTAAAACAATAAAATAAACGTGTTTTCAAAAGCTTCTATATTGGGCTCTATGACTATGCCCTAGTTTAGGGCCACATCCATAACTAAAACTATGCAACTTACAATAAACAAAATCAACACTTAAATGCGCAAACTAATTTCAAATGTTTATAATTATCGTCCGTGTGTAAGAAATTGCCACTAGCACAAACATATGCCCTGTAGTGCAAAAATAAATAAACTAAACACGAAGCAAACACAAAGAAAGTAAAAGAAAGAAAGAGAAAGAAAGAAAGAGAAAGAAAGAACAGTTTAAAGGAACAAAAACAACAACATAACGCCTACCCTCTACTTTTCTAGGTGTCCGTACGGACGACTTGCCTTGTTGGCCTTTTGAGGACGGCTTTTGTTGAACAAGCTGTGCCTGGGACAAGTCAGTGTCTTCCCGTAATCCGCCGATGGGAGCGGTTCGCGGGGCTAATTCGCCCAGGGTGGGCTTTCTGTCGAACCGCTGCGGGTCCTCATGTCTTTCTAGGCGCCGATGTTCTACGTGGCTGTTTATGATTGCTTGTGCCTGAGAAATGAACATGAACTTTGTGACCGTTCGACTCTCTTCTTTTAACAGAAATAATACTTGCCATATAATAAAATGTAAACTCTTTGTAGATGAATGTATGTCTGTATTGCGCGGTATTTGTAATCAGTTCTAAGTGCCAACATTTGCAAAAAGAGATTTACTCCAAACTCAACATGCTTTATGAGTTGGGTAAAAGAAAACATTTAATAAACTACAGTTTCCTAATCTAAAACCATGTTCTTAGCACCTACTTTTTGTTGACCTAGAATGATGTTCTTATCGGCCATGAGCTCTGTGATTCGTATGTTGTTCTTGACGGACTGGGCCGCAGTTGTACGTGCGTGTAACGGAAGCTTCTCTTGGTACCGCCTGTCTGTGAAGTCGATTTCCTCTTCCGGTGGCTGTTTCTTTATTCTGATTAGGAAAAGAATAGCTATTGCGTTTTGACTTTTTTCTTTCTTATATATAAAACAGATGCGCGTCCACAAAATGCTACACCTGAATGCTTCGCAACACTGGACTATTAAACGCGCAACAACAGATACATCAGAGATCACAAAACATGAAAGCTTCATTTTATTTAACTACGGTACATTACGTAGGACACAGCACACTGGTCACTAAAGCTACAGAACATACGAGATACTTACTGTCTGTTGGTTAAACACTCGTATATTCTTTCGACAAGCAGTGGGGCTGCTCCTTCCTTACAATGAATAGTTCCCTCTATGTATTCTGCAGGTATCTCAAACTTGTGCTTCTTGAAAAACTAAAAAAAAAAAAAAACACGAATAAGTAAAATGAGCTTGACAATGGTTACATATGGAAACTAAACCGATCAAATAGTTCTGCTGCTCTCCTTGAATATTATTATATAGATATGATAAAAGAATTTTTTTAACAATTTCAACAAAAATGGGTAATACTGGTGTCGCTTAAAGAAACCTACACGTTATTATTACTATTATTATCATTATTATTATTTTATTTATTATTTTTTGTAGCCATATTAACGACTAATTAAGCTTCAGTTTCCATTATGATATATTATTGGGAATCAGATCAAGCATGAGGGATTATGGCTAGGTTTGGGAACTGGTGTCAGGTTATGGTTAGTTTATAGAGAAGAGAATTTGGCTATAAATGTAGACGGCCCCCTAAACAACACCATTACCCCAGAAAGCACCATTGCACATCCAAATCTACATTATAATAGTTACAGCAGAACGGACTGAGGGCATCGGAATCCAAGCAGATAACTGGCCAATCCACGTCGCATAATCGAAATTGGATTTTTTTTAATAAAGTAACGTGATGTGGTGTCGCACAAAAGGTCAGTAAGTGGATAAAGGCGACTAAGAGAAAAAAAGATCATAAAACGACGAAAAAAATTATGGCAACGTCTCTTAAACGACGCAATTGCGCCAATATATATATATATATCCAGACGTCAACTGGTTGACAGAATGCACTGTCTGGTGGCTCCAAGATAGGAATTGTGACTTCAATAACCCACCTAAGAATCGAGGTCAAAAACGACTATCAACGAATTACTCGCCGGCAATTGTGGTCATTTCGAAAATGTCCAGATAATCACAAATTATAAAATGACCAAATTTTCTATTTTGGGTGGCATACGACAATTTATCTGAAATTACATTTAACACAAGTGATTTACCTTCAAAAGTGTAATTAAACATTCGATTATTTGTCTATTTCCGCGCCATGTTTTCGATATCGGGCCCACATACTTAGTCATTGTAAATTCGAAGCAGCAATGAAAAATGACGTAGCATCCACGTTCGAGGGTCACATGGTCACATGGTTCGATGGTCACATTTCGAAACAACCAAGCAACTAATAACCCTAAGAGTTGCTACCTTAAGCAAAGTCCCAACGACGTCGGAGCTAACTGATCAAACAGATCGTCACCACCGGCTTAGACACATTTCCAGTCAGTCCTCTTTCATCTTAATCATAATTTCGTTACAAAATTAACTTAGTAAGCGTGAGACTGGACAGCCTGTTGATACAAGCAAAAGTGAGGCATAAGTCTATATGGTTTCCTCCATCGACTTGTAAGTGTAAGAATAAGACAGGTACTTTAATATAGTCAAAGAAGATTAATGACCATTAATGATCATTCATATTCTTTGATATAGTAAAAGGGGGGGGGGGGGGAGGCTTAACGGGTGACCCCATCTTGCATCACCCAGAAACAAAAATACTTACATTTTGTAACAGTGACCAGTTCCGTAGCTTTGAATCCAGTGATGTACCATTATTGTACATGTGCATTTCGATTTCTTGTGGATAATACCAGGAGAAAATTTCGGCCACCAAATATCCATTCGTCAGGTCCCTGGGAAAAAACACAGGAGCATGATCACTCATGTTGAAACTCTGTGAACATCGTACAATAAGAAACACATCAATATCCTAGCAGACTTGTATGGGGATATCTATAATCTGATCTCAAGAAACCATCTATTTTTTTCAGTACAAAATTATTATTTGGCCATTAAAAATTGTGTGCTATAATTTATAGATTGGCAAGAGTGACATGGAGCTAGCCAGCCGACAAGTCAGGGTCAGTTTACATGTCCACAGCAGATTGTACATAGCCATGGTCAATTTACACAGCGGCTTTCTGTCTTCCTAGGACAGAAAAGGTCACAGTTCCTGTAACAGAATTGACCACTGATCTCAACTTTGGAGACTATTTTTCATAGTACAAAAGTATATTTGAACATAAAAATTGTGCGCATTAATTTAAAATTGGGCCATGTGTGTGATGCATTCTTTATAAAATAACGCCATTGGCCCAAGTCGTGCGCCGTGATTGGCAAAATTGGCATCAATGGTAGTTTTATTATATGACTCTTGCTGTGGTAGGAATAGTCCCAGCGGACCCTTTCTATCTTCCTAGGACAGAAAGGATCACATTTCCTGTTAAAAGAAATGGCAATTGATCTCAACTTTCGGGGCTGTGGATCTTTCGGCACACCTAGGTTCGGACTACCAGGCTTTTTCTTAAAAAGCACCCTGAACCCTGCCACATTATTCACTACTACAGCGAAACTAACAAACTTGAGTAAAGAGTGGCCGTGCAGTTGTAGAATCAATGTTGTTGTTTTTGGTGATAACCCTGGATTCTTTTAGCTGATCTCAAGAAAACATCTATTTTTCTCGTTACAAAACCATGATTTTTCAACCTGACGGTTGCAATGAGTTTTAATAAATCTGATTCTGTAATTTGACCATAAATACTGTGCGCCGTAATTTATAACTATGTCAATTATTTGATGCACTCTTTCTGAAATAACCCGAGCGCCGACATTAGCAGAATCGACATCAATGACAAGTTCTACTATAGGAACCTTGACTCTTGCTGTCATAGGAATTCCGCAAGAGTTATCTAGGACTGACAAAAATTATGCACCAGATCGGTTCACAAATACACATTTACCCAAGTCTTCCGCTACGTTTGTCCTGCTGGCTTTCAACACAGCCTCTTGAGGTTATTCCACTTCCTTTTCCATATAAGCCAAATTTCATTTTTTTATCCGGTTCCCTCGCAGTCGAAATTCAAAATGCTTTCGCATTTTATTTCAAACACCCAAAGTATGACTTGGCTTATATTTTGAAAAAAAAGAAAGAGAAGAGTCTGAACTTTAGTAGGATCGGGGGAGTGAACTTGGTGCCCCCCCCCCCCCCCCCGAGTGCCTCCCCAGGTTAGTGTTTCTTGAAGCTACCCCCCCCCCCCCCCCCTTCCTACAAAAGTAGATAAAAACTCTAAAAGAATACTAACCATTTTGGTGTTTTAACTTGCCATGTTAAATCAAGACTTTGCAGCCATTTTAGCAATTCTCTCGGCAAACCAGACATTATAACGTGATTTATAGCAGAAAACCCAAAACTTGTTTGTTTTCACTAACAACGGAAGTGAAGTTTGACAAACGGATAGGCATGCAACAAAAATTGGTAAAGTCACACGAGACACTGAAACCATGAAATCACGAATGCAGTTTATTCATTACAAGGCTCATTGAGTTTATCATTCAGATTAAGTGTAACGTTAAAAAGAATGTAAATATAAATCAGAGCAAATTGGACACAAAGTCGTCATTCACAAGTCAGCTAAACAAAATACTTATTTATAAATAATTAATTGCAACACAAGCGTGCGCACTAAAAATGTTCAAAAACATTGCCAAGGCATTTAATGCAGTAAAAGATAATGTGGCAATTATTTCGCATTAAATCATTTTGTAATAGATCTCAATTTTCCGGCCCTCTTTAAAAGGATTCAATCACTACCATTTCTTCTAAATAGCTGTATAAACTTGTCGATTGTATTAAAAAAAGAATGTTCAATTATAGGTAATATAAAACTTGCTATAGCAATTAACCACTAATGCATTTTACCATGCAGTTAGAAACATCGTATGCAACTGCAGTTTGAAAGCAAAAATAAAAATAATGTCTAAAATGTTTAAAAATTCAACAGCCAATTATTTATTTTGTCTACTGTTGTAGCTCTAGCACTATACATGAATACATTTCGTTAAGTTATTAGGAAGTTAGAATAATTAGCTGCACCAGTTTAAGCACTGCGATTTCTCATTAATCTTAAATGTTTTAAAACATTTTGCGTGTTTACATTGATTACACAGGTCTTACCTCGTTTCACTTTTTTCGCTTATTAAACTTTTAGAAATGTGCTCACATTGTTTCCTTGACATCTTATAAATAATTGTGCTTGCCCTATTATTTATTGGACCATAGAAAGACTCAGCATATATATATATATATATATATATATATATATATATATATATATATATATATATATATATATATATATATATATATATATATATATATATATATATATATATATATATATATATGATTTTATGATACATGGTTAACAAAGAATCCAATGGTTCCAAAGATGCAGTCTTAAAATGTGTGCACAAACTAGGTACTTTGTGGCGACTTTCGCTGATTGCTTGTAGTATTTATAGACAAAAGATTTATAACTCCGTAGGTCTGATGTTTTTTAGCGACGATCGATGAAATAATAGTAGTTGTGGAAATTCACGGAATTAAAACTTCCGGTTTTCTTGTGCTGCACTTACTTCGGCGCGGGTCGTACTTCCTTTGTCGAAATTATTATCTAAAAAATGTCTGATACGGATAAGCCATCAATTCCAAATTTGAAAAGGAAACTAGATAGCATTATACAGGCAGTTGAATCGATATCTTTTCGTGTGGCTGAGATAGAAGAAAGACCGAATTTAACAGAAGTTTCTAGAAAGCTCGATGCTGTGTAATCACGTGTAGAAAGACTTGAAAACCCAAGAAAATCGGTTTTCTGTGAGGAATCGGAATCGTTTAGCCCCAATGGGGACTTTCGTCAACCAGGCCAGGAAGGGATACATCAGGACACATCATCAGCGAAATAAAACTGTGGATAACCATGTTTTGGTTTTTTTTTTAATGAGAAAAAAGAAGAAAACCATATTCTCAGGGAGACTTTAAGTATAAATAGTACTCTCAATTTATCATTAACAATGATATAAAAGTGATAAGTTGCTGAAAAGAAGGGCACTATATGTTTATTTATTAGTTATTTTATTATCGCCCAATCCAACTAACACATTGTAGGAGATACAAGGACAGAAACGTGAAATTGAACCGCACATCGTAATTAACAAAACTGAAAATGTGTTCTTTTAATATGGAAAACAGTTTGCATTGATTATCGACGTTTATTGACAAACTAGAAGCACAAAATTCACCATGACATTCTGTATGACATTCTGGGCGTTTCGAATAAAATGCGTAAAAATTCTGCGTTTCGAATCCAAACTAATCCGGTAAGGAATAGAAGAAATGGTGGGAAGATTTTGCGTGAATGTCAATTTTCTCTTGCACCAAAGAGAAATCGTCTTTTAAACAACCCATATGCTATTTAAAAAATTTATTAGAAGTTTAACAAATAGTTTTCGGTTTCAATTTCTTGTATGTTTCATGTAGGAGCCTTTTTTTGCTATATTTCATGTATCATTTCTTTCATCTTTTTTACCCAGTTTCCTTGCATTCGAAATGCAAAATTCCTGTGCATTTAATAAAGCTTATTATAAGTGAGGATAACGTTCTGCAGTTACGAGGCAAAGAACAGTGAATTTGAACAGCACATCGTAATTGCTTGGGTGTAGGAAAAATGGCAACGGAAAGAATGGCAATGAAAAAAATGGCGCATGGAAAAAATGACACAAGAAAAAAATGGCACAGTGCAAAAAAAAACGAAAAAAATGGCAACTCCTTTTTTCCCTCCAGCTCGCAACTGCTGCAAACTCCGGAGTTCAATCAAGTTCGCTAACAACAAGCCATGTGTCTTGCAGTCCGACTCAAGACCAAAGAAAAATCCTTTCAGTGTCCCT
The DNA here is from genome assembly GCA_949752745.1 of Protula sp. h YS-2021. Classification (NCBI taxonomy): domain Eukaryota; kingdom Metazoa; phylum Annelida; class Polychaeta; order Sabellida; family Serpulidae; genus Protula; species Protula sp. h YS-2021. Next base: position 82,102,256 of record OX457025.1, on the reverse strand, counting down.
GCCTGTCTGGAAGTACGACACATCTTAATCCTAATTCCCATGTACATGATTTTAAAATTAATTTCGAAACTAATCGCAGACGGAATAATTTTTTATATAAACAGCCAGTTGAAACCCTGTTTCAACTGGCTGTTTGTATAAAAAATTATTCCGTCTACGATTAGTGGAAACCTGATGCGTCAGATGGCCTATATATGGAATACAAGGAATCGGAAGAAGTCAAACTTTTTTGTGGCATGATGGATTCCCTTGTGTTGCTGCCCATTGCTGATGTCGACGAAGGAATCGCGTATCTCCGTGCCAACACACCAGAGGACGTCAGTCCACTTCTGGATTACTTTCTGGACACATACTGTTTTAGGGCATACTGACGACTCCAACGCCGTGGAAATGATGGACAAGACGTGATTACGCTGCGTCGCCTGCTATTACTTTTTCCACCAGAAATGTGGAAGTCACGAAGTTACCTTGAACGGCGAGCAGCGTACAAATAATCTGTACGATGCCTGCAACCACAAAATGAACACCTTGTTGGTATTCTCCACCCGTCCGTCTGGAAACTGATCCACTGGCTTAAAGCCGACGCCACCAAAGTCAGTGTTGTGTTGCTGAATGCCGAGTGTGGGTAACTTCCAAGAAAGCGCGCAAAACGTGTTGACGCACAACTACAGATGCGACTTCTTCAGTCGTGTTTGGGCCGACAGCAGGCACAAAGACTGTAGAACAGTTCCTTCGAGGTGCAGGTCAACATGCAGAAATCAGCCTGAGTTGGAATAGTGTTGTGCATCGACAAAAACAGTTTTCATAGTGACTCTAGTGTCTGTTTTTATTGCGGAAAACGTAGATCTGGAGTATTTCAGACTTTGGCTAGTTTTCATTAAATCTACTTTTTTTAAATGTGAATTCATTTTTGTGATTTTTTTAGTGAAATCGATTTGCTAGTAAACACGGTCAAAACTTATTTTAATATTCCGTTTTCCGTTGTTTAATATAAATAAAAAATGAAATTTTGATGCTGCCATTTTTTTCGATTTTGCACTGTACCATTATTTCCTTGTACCATTTTCTCCATTGCAATTCTTTTCGTTGCCATTTTTCCGTACCCCTGTTTGGTTGAGTTACAAATTGATCTGTTAGTTGCAGATTATCATGACCTACAATAAGAATCTCATGGTGAATTCAGGGTTCGTAGCATTCGTGAAAAGTCTTGAATTTGCCAAATCGTCTCAAGGTACCTGGAATTGTCTTGAATTTGGGAAAAAATCTGAAATAGGGAAATCAAATATGATGTGAAATATGTTTATGAAATTTGTGTATTCTGTATATTTTTCGCACCTTCCTGACACTGCAACGGTAAAAAAGGGAATTTGTATGATAGATGAAATTGATATGGTGGAAAAGCAGAATGATATTGTGGTAAAAAGAGTAGATGTTATTAGATATGCAACATATCACTGTTGTCATTAAATTCTTAAAATAAATCAATAAAACGTATGTAAAACTATTTCTAAAAATTTTTAAAAAGTCGTGAAAAAATGTTAAGACTGTCTTGAAAAAAGTCTCAGCTGTCTTGAAAAGTCTTGAAACTCAATTTTCGCTACGAACCCTGTGAATTGCGTCGTTTCTGGTTTCTAAACAAGGCAGCGGAAATGCTGTTTTCCCATTAAAAGAACATATTTTTCAGTTTTGCCAATTACTATGTGGTAATTTGACCAACTTTGCATACCAGTCCCTGTTATTGAAGCATTTTCAGATAGACCTATACAAGTCCTCGTTTTTGAATTTCGACTGCGAGGGATCCGGATAAAATAAAAAAAAAAAAAAAACGATAGGAAAATATAGAAGAAATATCGCAAAATAGCTCATACTTGGAACATAAAAGAAATTGAAAATTGAAAGCATTTGTTAAAACTTTTAATAAATTTTTAAAATAGCATACAGGTCATTGAAAACCCGCTTGCTCTGGTGCAAGAAAATTTGACGTTTATGCGAAATCTCACTATCACTTCGTTTATTTTTTACCTCGCCTTTAAATGTGATGTGACCAGAACATTCAATAAAGGGGTTGTAGAGTATTCGTAAAATGTATACTGAAATAATTGATAGAAGCAGAAGTCATAAATTTATTCTGTACACCATCTTCAAGAAACATGCAGTCATGGGTTAGGGTTTCAACAGTGCAAGGGCAAAAAGTGTGACGATTTAAAGTTTGCATCATCGGCATGGATTTAACATGTCGTTCATTTGTCATGCGAAAAGCCTTCTAAATAGCTATACTTACAAATATGTACCGGTATGCTTGTTAACAAACCTGTTCACGGTGTCGGGTGCGCATGTTCAGTTGAAGAAATTCGCAGGATTCCATTTAGGAAGTTCTCTATCGTGGCGTGTCTGTAAGGTGTCAAAACTTTATTTAAATGTGGGAAAATTTATTCATGACATTATTATAACGGGTTTATAACGCGAAAAGAGCTCCATATCAATTTCAAAGTGATTCTGATGTACTTCTCCATTGACTTCTACGTTTATAAGATGATCTGCTTCTATGTTTATTCCCCCTCCCCCCCAAAAAAAAAGAAAAAAACTGGAGTCCTTTTCCCGTAAATCTCGTAAACTGCTATTCGAATTCAATTTACCGGCATTCTGTTCCGGAATAGCCTACCAAAAAAAAAATTTTCTGGTTTCTTATTTGATTTAGAATTCTGATTTTAAATAATATATATATATATATATATATAAACATTTGAAGTTCAACAACGTTTAAAATCACAAGGGTCAGTCTGAAAAAAAAAACAAATTCCCTGTCTAATAATTGGTTTGTCTTGAGCCTCAATGCATTCCACGCAGCACCTACGCTACACAGAGACTACCTCAGTCTACAAATAACTTTTTGTGTATAGTCTATGTAGTATATAATCCCGGACAAAACGGCGACGGTCAAAACGGAGAAGACCAAAACGGCGACGGCAAAAACGGCGACAAGTGCAACCCTGGACAAAACGGCGACGAAAATACAAAATACAAAGAATAGTGTTACAGATAAATCAATTCATTTCTACTTGAAGATAAGTATAATTTGAACCAATATTTAAATTTTTAGGGCAAAATAAAACGGATAATTTAAGACTTATTTCCTCATATATTCTTAATTGCAATTATACAATAATCCATTGTGTAGGGAGGAGGGGGGGGGGGGTAAATAAGTACATTTTGAAAGATAATTGTATTTGGTGACTGTGCCCACTAATCCGTTATTGCACGTGAATCCACATCAATAAAAGGCAAAATGAAAAATGCCACTAAAAGGTCTTCGCATTATCAGCAATGAAAGACGGATGCGCTGATCCTTATCTGTATCGGTTATGTGAAATGCTGTTATTATATATGAATCCACACTAATGAAAGATAAGATTAAATTTTATTTTACCTGAGAAAATAATTTTCAGAGAAAAAGTAAGTGAGTAAATCATTCCTTGAGCAGATTACTGAGACAGTGACTGGTGGCAGGAAAGAGGTGGTTAGGGAGGGCAGGCAGGGCACGTTGGGAGAAAGGCTGCACTATGTTCAAATTTATTTATCTCTGATGCTTAAATAAAGTGTGTTGGCAACGTTGTTACTTTTTGTTTTGTTTGATAAGCATTTTAAAGCATAAACTTTAAAAAAAACACCGTCGCCGTTTTGTCGGGAGTTGCAATTGTCGCCGTTTTGGGTGTCGCCTTTTTGGCCGTCGCCGTTTTGGTCTTCTCCGTTATGGCCGTCGGCGTTTTGGCCGTCTCCGTTATGTCCGGATACCGTAGTATATACAGTAAACCGGCTGGAGAAAAATTATATGAAAACATAAGTATATAAAAACTCTTTCTTCTTTTTCTTTTCTTCTTTTTTCCTTCTTTCCCACCCTTTCTCCATCCCAATTAGATTTTCAGGGGAATTATAGTATTTTTGGTGTCGTTTCGGCAATAACTGGCCAAAACGGATGGCTTTAAGAGAAAGACAAACCATGCTGTCCGTTCCACAGATGTAACCTGATTACTTCGAAGGTTTGTTGTTTGTGAGGCCTATCTAATCTGAGGTTAGTGTCGATGTTTTGTTGAAAATTATGAAACAACCAACAGAAACCAGTTAATGGCCAGGCCAATTTTCCAAAGAAGTGTGTTTAGCCGACGTGCGATTATACCGTTCATTTTTTTTTAATTTCATTGAGCGATAAGGAAATTAAAATAGCGTGCAATTAAACAGCCTACGGATTAATCGTCATGTGATCAACCAATTTCACCCACAGATGCTACAGACTTTCCGTTACATTTCGCCAATGTTTCAAAAATGGTAGATAATTTTTCATCTATTGTCTGGACTGTTGCACTTTGAAATAGCCATGGAACGATGGAAAGGATGCGTTGCGCTTGTGACTGGAGCTTCGTCGGGAATCGGTGAGGACATTGCTCGGAAACTTGTCAGCCACGGTCTTAAGGTATATTTATGTGTATTTCATGAACGATTTGTAGATTACTAGTAAACATTTTTAATTGGCTTGGTCATTGTCATTGATAATATCTATTGAATTTATTTCATCTTTTATTGTATACATTTCAAACAGAAAGAAGTTATATTGAAGGTTATCGGCTGCGCAAGAAGACATGGCAAACTGGATGAAATACGAATGAGTTTAGGCGATGTTCCTGGTTCATTTCACCCATTCAGGTTAGTACAATACATTGCAATTTGATTCAGGCTTGCAGATGCATGTTTTTCCGCATGTGACTCCTATACCGTCACAGTTATCTTTGCTACATGTGACCCCTAAACGTTCGATGTCCTCCCCACCTGCGGTCCCCGTACGCTCGCTGTTATCTTTCTCGCATGTCACTCCTGCACGTTCGCTCTCTTTCCTGCATGTCTCCCCTGTGCGTTGGCTGTTATCTTTCCCGCATGTCATTCCTGCACGTTCGCGATCTTTCCTGCATGTCACCCCTGCACGTTCGCTGTTATCCTTCCCGCGTGTGACTCATGCACGTTCGCTATTTTCTTTCCCGCATGTCACTCCTGTACGCTCGCTGTTATCTTTCCTGCATGTCACTCCTGCACGTTCGCTATCTTTCCTGCATGTCACCAGTGTACGTTCGCTGTTATCCTTCCCTCGTGTGACTCCTGCACGTTCGCTATTTTCTTTCCCGCGTGTCACTCCTGCACGTTCGCTATCTTTTCCGCATGTCACCCCTGCATGTTCGCTGGTATCTTTCCTTCATGTCACTCCTGCATGTTCTCTGTTATGTTTTTTAGATGTTAGTTCTGTGCGTTCGTGATTGAAGTGGTTTGTTAAAACCAGAGAATCCGAAAGTTTATAATGAGAACTTTTCATTTTGTTTACGCAGTTAAGGTTAGTTAGTGCTTGGGCTGCAGTATGCTAGTAGTCGAAACCGTAAAGCTCACAGGAAGTTTGTGTGAAACCATTCAGATATGATGTTAATCCGGAATTTGTAGTGTTTATAATGGGCTAATTCCTCTTAGCTTTTGAAAATGGTGAAATTTTAAAATCAAAAGATTCAATTTTGACCGAAGTTGAAGCCGGGATGTTTGTAGTAGGATCATGAGCCATTACTTGGAATGAAGGTCTTGGAATTTCCCATGTGGTGTAGTTCGGTTATGTCTCTACCCTTCCACTCCCCAGTGTTGCTCGTAATCTGTGTATTTGTGGTGCAGTCGTGTACATGAGGCGATTGCTGGGAGACTGCGATTTTACTTCCCCTGGTTACACACCCTGACCTGTTCCAATACGGTCTATTTTTAGGTGTGACGTCACAAACGAAGATGAAGTGCTAGCAATGTTTAAACATATCAAAGAGAACTTCAACCGTCTCGATATCTTCATCAATAACGCTGGAACTGTTCGCCCCGCCCCGCTGCTGAGCGGAGAAACGCGAATGTGGCAAGAAATGCTGGATTTAAACGTCTTGTCGCTATGTGTGGGCGTGCGCGAAGCGGTGAAAACTATGAAGGCAACTGAGGCCAAAAACGGTCACGTTGTCCTCGTGAGCAGGTTTTTCTTTTTTTCATTTTTTACTTATAGCCCAAGTAATCAGTTGTGTATTGCTTTTTATTTCATTCAGCTTTATAAGAGAGTTCGCTCTGACATAAAATACCTTCATAGCGAGGATGACCTTGTCCGATGATGAGCAAAATTAAAATTGCGAATCTCTCTTTACTCTTTGTACAAATCTATAATGCTCATTTTCATTGTTTAAAATCTTGTAAACGTGGATACGAAATTAACCTTTATTGTGATTAAACGGGATGTTAAACAACAAACAGACAAACAAATTTTACACGTGCAAGAAGGTCACTTTATGTGCCTTAGCAGTTGGAGTTTCATGCTTGTCCATAGTTCTAAAACATAAACGATCACATTTTTTTTCTTTTAAGATTTAACAATATGTTTCATGTTTTTTCTCACATACAGTTCTTGTGGTCATTCCCTCTCCAAACTTGGCGATCCCAACACGCACTTCTACTGCGCAACGAAATTTGCAGTGAATGCATTAACGGAGGGCTTACGGAAAGAACTGCGGAAAGAGAAATCAAATATACGTATCAGTGAAATCAGCCCAGGAATTGTCAGGACAGACATCCACGCAATGTACACAAGCGATGACGTCATTCACAAAATACTGGTGGAGAAAAAGCCGCTGGAAACTGAGGACACTTCGAATGCCATTTTATATTTACTGTCCGCACCACCACATGTGCAGGTGCACGATATAATAGTGAAAGCAGTCGAGTTTAATTAGCAAACTGTATATTCTCACTTACTATGTGTCAAAAGCTCAACAAAAAAAATTACTCTTGTTACTCGAGTGCAAATTGTTTAGGGTCAAGAACGAGTACCTGGAAATCTTTGATATTACATTTTTCTCAGCAAGTTAGGTATACAGTATTATAGACGTTTAACTTTGACGCGCTGACCTGTGGTGTTGAGGTCGAAAGTGATTATTGATAGAAAAATAATGCAGTAAAATTGAGGCGACATAACATCCGAAGCAATGCCATTCAATAGGATTGGATTAGAAACAAATCTATTGGCTGAAATTTTTACATTACGATGTGGCTTTCAGTTTGATTTTCACATTGTTACATTAGATAGAGTCAATTAAGAAAACCGTTCTGTTTTTGATGTACCAGCGAAACATTTGTGATACATGTATCTTCTTTCAACCTCCCCCACCCCCAACCATGTCCTCCCCCGTATTCTGTTATTTCACCCAACTGAATAACGGACAAAATGGATTAGGGCATTCAAGAAAAGACTGTCCAAACGATTTGCAATGCTATTATCTCCTCTCCAAGAACATTTCCAGAACAGTTTGCGGAAAAAATTATCACTTCAAAGCTGTATGAAACTTGCAATGTACAGAACTTGATTTGTATCAGAGAATAAGTTCAACTATGTAATGTACATTGTTTAGAAAATAAACGGGCTGGCAATACAGCCTCAATTCTCTTGTACTTGTTGTGAGTGTGTTGTGCTAATAAAAAACAACAAACATAACCGCAGTATAAAAATAATGGAGTTCTTTCTACACCGTTGAAAAAAGCTCACATAGTGTTATTTCCTACTTATAATTTACACCTTCACTTATGTCAGTGTACTCTGAGAGTTGTCTTTTTAAGACTTCAAGCTCAAAAAGAAAACGACGTGGGACATGGGGAGAGTTTAAGAACTACTAAAAAAATATGGCATTGATGGATTTGGCAAAAGTTGTCTTCTTTTCCCAGTGGTTATAGAGTTCGCATAATGAATTTGCTGCAGTGGTTATTTAACCAGCAATTTTATAAAAACCTAAATAATTGTAACCAGAAACATTTCATGCCAAAATGACGAATAACTTTTGTGGCATAAATAACTGAACCCCTACAGCAGCGTGTCTGTTCTTGTAATGTAAACTGAGTGGAAATTAATAATTTAACAATGCAACGAAAATATACCAGTTGCTATTAAAGTTGCATATAGCACATAATAAGTAGACCAAATGACTATTTATTATTTATATAAAACATCCACACATATCAAAAGAGGGTGAATTTAAAAAACAAAACAAACAAATAAAAACGAGTATGTAGAGGCATTCGAAGTATGATAAAACTCCGCCACCATGCAATGATCCGCGATACATATACATTAAACAGTACTTTTTCCTGACATTGGTTAATCAGACATGTTACTTAAACCGACACCTTTCACCCAGCTCAGTGTCCTATCGCGTATGACAAGTGTTAAATCGACGCGTGTGTCACTCGGGGTCCACATGGGTGTCATGGTCCTGGTGATATCGGGTAAAGGAAGTTGTAACGTACTTGAATAACATGACACATCTATGTTTACTGCTCAGATATGGCCAACAGCACAACAGCGGGTGTGGAAGCCTCAGCCATCAGCTTGCTGAAGGAAGCAGTGGCCTTGGATAGTGCGCGTAATTTCACCGAAGCCTTGGTGTGTTATCGCGAAGGAATTCACCTACTCATGGGTGTTTTAAAAGGTGAATTATTCCCAGAAAAAATGTGCTGTACTCAAAGCAAATCTTATATGTTTGTGTCAAGTCCATACATATTTCATTCAAACAACAGTAAAATTAATATTAAAATTATTCGTGTCTTGAGATGACACATCAACTCTGAATGAACCATTTTTGTCAAATTAGAAGGTAATGGCTAATTCGCATGCAATTGCACGCAATGATAACAAGCAACAGTTCTGTGTGGCTGTTGACGGTTTTTACTTGTGTGATTTGTCAGTCACAACGGATGCTACTAAAAGGCAGCGGTTCAGTGACAAGATCACAGAATACATGGACAGGGCCGAAATATTGAAGAAATGCGTCGAACTAGAACAAGCAGGTGAGCGAAGGCACTCTGATTCTGTATCTGAATTTAATACGTGACTGGATATTTTTCACAGAATTTCAGCGATGCGCAAAGGGAGGGTTTATGCGATAACATGTATATTTGGTTGCAAATTGTCTTTCCTGTGTGAACTTCAAGTGCTAACCTGTACGAGTGTTCAAACAACACTTCACTTATCTTGAAAGGAAGGGGGTTGGAGCTTGTAGTTTTTGCAAATTAGTCATCCAGGTATAACCTTCCGGTAGTTCTGCGGTTATCCAAGAACATAGTATGCAAGACATGTATGGGCTTTGTTACTTTTAACAACAAGTTAAACAACTGAAAGCCTTTTTACGCCGGTTATGTTCCTCAACAACTACAGAACAAATTGCATATTAAACGGACCAACCCCTGAATATAGAACTGGTGACCAGTATTTAGGAAAGGAGCATAATTAGATAAAGTTCTATGGGCACTTTGCTGCATATTAAAATCCGAACCGCAGTACTTATCCAAATTAAAATTAAAAATTAAAGACGTTACTTTAAATTGTTAGATTTAAGAATAACGTTAACTTGAAGACCCAGTCTCTAAAAAAACGTTTTTTTTTTTTTTTAAAGAAGCCAAAGTACATGAAGAGATTCACATTGAAGACAACGCAACGGGATATAGTTACGACAAAATATTCAGCAAATGTCTGGATCCTTCATTGACAGTAGTAGAGGTTGAAGATCCCTACATAAGGAACATTCATCAGGTGATATTATCCATCCAACAAAATGTCATAATTTGCCATTTCTTTTGAATTATTTTACAGACTGGAGTAATCAGTTGAAACAAGGCGATACGGATGAGAATAAACAATATACTAGTTGATCAGTTTTTCCCTTCCACGATCATATCGACTAGGATTTTTAAATGGCCGTACAGGCAACCCAATCCCGAACGTAATTTAACATAATAAAGTATGTTAGGAGGGAATGACATGGCGGGAAATGATGCTGTGAAAGGAGAGGGGAGGGGTTGGGGGAGGGGGGTTGGTGGCCTCGTCTGCTGCTTGTTTCATGATGTAGTGTAAAACAGTTATTTATTCTACGATTGGATTCTATTTTAAATGCAGATCACGAACTTCTTGAGATTTTGCGAGGTTTTGGTGAAATCAGCATCTCCAGTCAGAGAAATCAAACTCCTTACTAGTGAAGCTGAAGTAAGCCACTTGAAAGGATAGATTCTCAAGAAAAAATAATAATAATGAATAAAAATGAATAAGTAAAGGAAATGGACAACTAAATAGTACATAAATCAGCTACCTGCATGCAGGAAAGGAAGAAGAGGTAAATTATAATGCTATTAAATTATGGATAAAATAACTGCAAAAACATTTCTAGCGATGCGCCTTGGTCATCTAGAAGGCAATGGCAAAATTAGATCTTGAAAATAAAAAATATTATTTTTCCATCAATGTATTTGGTTGCAGGCAGGATCACTTTAATACATTAGTGCCGTTACCGTTCATTATTTCAGATTCATGACCGGAAACAGGTAATAAAATTTAAAAAAAAAACAATGGAAGGGCAATAAATGTGTGTTCTCAGGGAGAGGACAGTCGGAGGCAACAACACTCTCGACTTGAGGAGATCGCGGCTAGTCTGAAGAAATATAACGTGGATTTATCAGTGCAGTGTTCAGAAACGCTTCATGACAGAGAAATCCGGTGAGCATAGCTGTCCTTCCAGTATATATGCAAACCTTCGTGCTCCTATCTTAACCATTATTTACGCCAGATCGGCCGATTTTTTTTTTTTTTTTTTTTTTTTGGGGGGGGGGAATTTTGGCGACCTTGAGGTGCTGGTTTTGGCAAGCGGATAAGAGGCTTTCCCGTCCGTCGGGAAGGCATCCCACTACTTTCTTCCCTGTACAACCCAAAATGCTCATTATTCATCTAGCAAAAAAAAAAAAAAAAAAAAAATTGAAAAAAAAATTGGCAATGTTGACTCATTTTGAGTCAACATGAATTATTATTCACTAGTTAATATAATCTTCATCTTGACGCGATTTACGTGAATATAAGCGTTGTTACCTGGCGTAGTTATTGTTTTCATTATAAATAACTGCAATATCTAGTAATGACTTTTGCGTTTGGGTCAACAATGAGACATTGGTGACCAAGAGACTCGACCAGTCTCAGATTATACCATTCCGAAGTCACACAACTACTTCGCTGATTTATCCAAATTTGTTTTTTTTTTCTTTTTCTCAACGATAAATGGATTAAACTAATATCTATAAAGTTTATTCCTTACTGAACGGCATTCGTTTCAGAAAACAACTTTTATGATTTTGTAGGAGTCACTGATAAATAGTTGCACTGTTTCTTTACACAGGTTCAGCAATGGATGGATAGTTAAGATTGGAAGAGGTCTAGATTATTTCAAAGCCGCCCCGTCAAAGTTTTCAATAGGATTTCATGATCTAGATTTAAGACCTTGTCATAAAACTACAGTGAATATCTTTCACAGTAAATACACAAAGGCCAGGACAGATAAGTGAAAATCGTGTTACAATAAGAACCTGTGATTTCACTTTGCCAAAAAAAAAAAAAACTGCCAGTATAAAATACTGAATTTGCATATATGGTCAGCGGAACGAGCTGTAATCTGTGAATCTGAAACTACCAAACTTCTACCAGGAGGACTATTTCTCTCTACTTTAAGGGTAGTACTTCTTTCGGTGTGTATATGTAACACTTGTATCGTTTTCCCAAGACTTTTGATCACAGCATTTTAAATTTCGCTTTGAAAATGCCTTATTTATGTCTACAAATGGCAGGTCTCTTAAAAATGTGAAATTGAAATTAAGATGCCATAAACACATTCTGTCAAATCCTATTTCTTCTTCGATTTATGCTCAATTATTTCAATATTGCGCTAAATTATTGTCTTGGTGCTACTTTCTACCTGACTGAAACTATTTTTGGCGATTCAGAAAAACTGATGAAAAAGCAGAGTGTTTAAAATATGGTGTAGTGATTATTTCCAACATTTGTCCTTGACCTTCGTAATATTCCACACTGGAACAGGGGCAAAATTATCGGTAATTGGAGTATTTTTCACTATTCTATACCATTCAAAAAAACTTTTTTCTGTAACCGGGACAAAAATTTGAAGGCATCTTTACACATCTGAAAGAGGAGCATGGGTGCACAGCAATCCTTGACAAGTTATTAGTCCTCTTATAAACTAGAAATTTGCCCGGAGATATGCAAAGAAAGAGTGATAACATTATTAGTTTCTGCGCCCTCCCCCCCCAAACAATTCTGTTACAAGGAAAAATCCCTCGCAACTAATTGGTTGATTAGTAGTGGGAAAATACGGGTTTGAGCACACGTGTGCTCAAACCCGTATTTTCAGGTGTTTTGAAACCCGTACGGGTTTGAGCACAGGTGTGTTGAAACCCGTACGGGTTTGAGCACACCTGTTTTCAAACCCGCTCGGGTATGAACACAGGTGTTTTTTTTTTTTTTTTTTTTTTTTTTTTTTTTTTTTTTTGGAAGTTGTAAGAAACAAACAAATAAACAAATAAAAGAAACAAAAAAAAAATATATATAAACAAATAAAAAATAAATAAAACGAAGGTCAAGGACACTCAACGTTAAGATAACTAAAGATCAGTAAAGGTTAAGGTCACTATATATGAAGAATAAAGTTAAGCCTATCATAGAAGACTTTTATAGATGAATGAAATGAGAGAAAAAGAGAGGTATATAAGAAAAAAGTGAAAGTGAGGCATTAGTCAAAATGAATCGCATTGAGTGCTACAAGTGCTGGGTTATCCTACGGTATGAGGGTGAGCCACACAACTGTCCCGTGGGTCATAATGCTCCACGCCGGTTTTGTTGCAGGAAGTGTGGTGGTCTCCTATGGTACAGTTACTCATCTGTAGCATGGGGGGCTGACTGCACGGATTGCTACTGGTGTGGAGTTAAACTAAAAAATTTGGGTGGTTTTAACTCGCACCCATTCAAGTGTGTTGGCCGCCCTTTTACCATGGATCAGTACTACAAGTGGCAATGTAAATGCAAGTTCTTGGAGGGTTCAAAGAGCTACTACTAAAAACTATTACAACCAACACCCTCGGCTCTTTTCAGAGCCACTATTTCTTAAAAATAAGCTAAACCTGTTTTTATGTGTGTATGTGTGTGTGTGAAAAAAAAAAAAAAAAAAAAAAAAAAAAAAAAATGTATAATTTTATCTTCCAGTTCAAGTACTTTTCCCCTCTCTCCACTCTCACATTTCATGTCTTGTATTGAATATTGCTGAAGGTGAAGGACACTAAGTGAAACCAATCATTCCTTCCCTCTCTCTCCACCCCCACATTTCAGGTCATGTATTCAAGACCATAGAAGGTGAAGGACACTTTAAGTGAAGCCAATCAAGGAAGACTTTTACAGACCAATGAAATAAGTAAAAAATATATATATAAGGAAAAAAAAAAAGAGAAAGTGAAGCAACAATCATGTCTTTACGCCTTGACAGAGTCGGTTTGTTTCATAAGTTTTTTTCACTCGGTGTTCGGAACACAGTGTTTTTGCAGTGTGTTTTAGAATGGCCGGATGAGAATGCGTATGACTTATGGAAAATATTTTTCGCTATTGAAATGGCGTTAGGCGGTATAGAAGACTGGATTGAAGAAAACCAGCTCTTTGGGCGGGTTTGCTAATCAATCCAGAAGAAAAATTAAAGCCCTTTTAAGGGCTTCTATTATTACAAAATAAGCAACATGTGTCTTTAAAAAATTGTATGTATGTGTGTATGTGTATGTGTGAGTGAATAAAAGTATTTTTTTAAAGTTATACGAGTATTAAAACGTTATGTAAGTATAAAAACAACATTTTTTTTTTTTTTTTTAAGAAAAGAAAGAATATATAAATAAAATAGAAAAGGGAGCAGCGTTGCTTAACACAAATTGTTGCACATTTCAAAGTACAGAGCAAGAGGCACAGTGACGTAACGTAATTAAGAACCAATCGTCATGCCATTTCACGGACAAATAAAATTGTGGCTACATTCAGACTTACTGTAGGCAAGGTCAAGGCCGCTCGGAACGGGTTGACGTCGTATGTAAATGAGGCTGCTTTCAGGGTGGGGGTGCTCAATAAAGGTTAAGGCCGGTTAAGACAGGTTGAGGTCACTAATGAATAATACTTATTTCAGAGAACCAATAGTTTTGTAGTTACGAGAACGAATCAGGTTGGAAAGGGTGGTTTGAGAGGGGGGGGGGAACCATATGAATATATAAAAAAAAAAACCTGTTTGAGGTGTTTGAGAAAAATGGCTCGTCAAGAGGGAGACCAGATTGATTTAACAGGCAATGAGGAAGAAGATTCTGACAGAGCTATTATGGCTTCTTTTATAAGAAGTCAGGGAGATCGTGCATTATCAAGACAGTGGGTGACAACATATTACTTGAATGAGAATGGAGAGCTTATTAAAATGAATATAGGAATGCGGTTTTTTCACCAGAAAAGACTTCGTCTACAAGCCATAGAAACAGGAGACTACAGAATGGCATTTTACTTCCATTTCCTGCTAGGATATAAAATGCCTTGCACACAAGAAAGGGAAGAATATCCAGACTGGTTCAACGCATGGCTGGAGAAGTACACAACACGGTGTTTCATTTGCTTTAAGAAAATGGGACAAAGCAGAGCCTTCACAGAAACATGTTATCATGACCTCTGCATAGAATGTACTCACCAATGGTGCCATAGATGTTATGAAACTGGACAAATGACCTGCCCCATGTGCCGAACCAACACGAAATTTCAAATTTTTGAGACCAGGCAAATGAGAATAGCACTCTAAAAAAAAAATAAGCAAAAATCCAACCGGCTCTTATAAGAGCCATCCACTCTTACAAATAAGCTAAATCTATTTTGTTTTAAAAACAGTTTAAGAAAAAAAAAATGTGTGAAAGTGTTTTAAAAGCAGTTTGAAAGTCATTGTAAATGTTTGAGAAAAAAAAAAGTTGTGTGAAAGTGAGTGGGACTTATGACGCTGTCATTACCTCTCTGAACTGTTTCGTCATACGAACATAATTACTTCGCGCTCTTTTGATCAACCGTCTGCTTTGTTGAACTATAGCAACCACATACCATTTACTGACCCTTAATCATACTACATCATAATTATAGTTTTATTGCCATCTTTTCCTTTTTTTATTTTTTAAAAAAGTGAAAGAATAAATGTATTAGAAAGAAATTAAGTAGAAGCCAGAATTTCTGTTTTAATTCATTAACAAATATCATATATTAAAATCCTTTAAAACATCTTTTTTTCTGTCTTTTTATGTATAATTATTTAGAGTTTCATACATAGTCTTCATTAAAACTGAACATAAAAAAAATAATTATATAGAAAAAAAAAGCTTATTTAAACAGTTAAAGTGTTAATTTTTTCAATTTTTTAATGAAATAACGTTAAATTTCATATAGAAAAACTTTTTTTTTTTTAGTTATTTTAATAAATGTAGTAATAAATAGTATCTTTTTGTTTCACATTCCATTTTTAAAAATAAGAAAAACTATAAACCTTTTAAGTTATAAGTGAAAAATAAAATATGAGAAACACAAATCTAAACCCTCATCACGGTGTTCAACCCCATGTCAGCATGGTTTGCCTTTACGTATGAACTTAGCGTATAAAAAGACGAAACAGTAGGAGGGATGGATAACCATGGAACACGAATTTTTCAACATCCAGTGTGAGCTGTATAAAATAAGTATAAGACTGCAGAAGCTGCAGCTCATGGCCAAGAAATCGGTGGTGTCGGTCGGTACTCAAACCGACCCACCGACGCTGTCACCGCCACCATCAACACCAGCACAGCCGACATTAAATCGACTGTTAGCAGAGCCGCCGGAGAAGAAAATGAAGGTTCCAGATTTGCCAACAGTAACCTATCTGGGGCCAGCTGGAGCGGAGAGTAGTCAGCAGGGAAACCAGCTGACTATTCAAACCCTCGAAAGCTGGCTCCAGCAGCAGCAACAATAGGAAAAAATAACATAATGGCCCTTTTTAGGGCCCCTAATATGTGAAATGAGCGCTTATTACGAAATTGAATGAAAGGTTTTTTATGTGTGTGTGAAAGGGCTTATGGTAAAAGACGAATAAATGTTTATTAAAAAAAAAAAAATAAATCAATAAAAAATAAATAAAATAAAATGAATAAAATAAAAATAAATAAACATAAATTTAAAAAGAAAGAAAGAAAGAAAAAAAAAAAAAAAAAAATCACTTTTCTGGAAGTGGTTTAAAAAACATTTTCATCAAACCCTCTTAAGGTTTAACGTTATGTATGACTTCATTTACCTAAATATTTCAATCATACATAACTTTAAAACTATTAAACCAATTTCAACCGTCTTTTCAACATAATATTCAGGAAGACCAAGTATTTATGAATGTTATATTCATGATGTCTATATGCTTAGAATTTTTTTATATATTTTAACCTAATTTCTTTAAGAAAACTATAACCTTAACCTCATTTCGCTAAGGACACTTCATTAAAGTATACATGCACCTTTAACCTAAAAATCATTTCATTAAGGACACTCCGTCAAAGTATACATGTACTTTTAACCTTAGCCTCATTTCGTTAAGGACACTTTGTATAAAGTGTACATGCACCTTTAACCTAAAAATCATTTCATTAAAGACACTCCGTCAAAGTTCACATGTACCTTTAACCTTAGCCTCATTTCGTTAAGGACACTTTGTTAAAGTATACATATGCTTTTAACCTTCATCCCATTTCGTTAAGGATACTTCGTTAAAGTACACATATACTTTTAATCTTGACCCCATTTCGTCAAGGACACTTCGTTAAAGTACACATGCACTTTTAACCTTGACCCCATTTCGTCAAGGACACTTCATCAAAATACACATATACTTTTTAACCTTAACCCCATTTCCTCAAGGATACATGTACTTTTAACCTTGACCTCATTTCCTCAAGACACTTCGTCAAAGTACACATGCACTTTTAACCTTATTTTAATTTCGTTAAAGTGAACGCGTACTTTTAACCTTGACCTCATTTTGTTAAGGTCACATATTTTTTTTTTAACCTTGACCTTTCATACATATATAAAGGTATGTAACAAAGCATATGATAATTATGGATAACACTGTGGTTACAAAATATTATTATGGAGAATATGACTTAATAAATAAAGAAATTAGGAGACGTAAAGAATCAAAAAACGTCATTAATGTAGTGGATTTAACGGAGGAAAAAAAATATAATGCTACAGAGGAAAATAATGCTACAGAGGAAAATGCTACAGAGGAAAATGCATTAATATCAGCTTACATTAATCGACAGAGTGAAGTTCAACCAATCCGGACGTATTACACTACACTCAAGTTTAAGAATAGAAAACTTAAATATATTAGAAAGTCTATGAGTAACTGGACAGAATTAGGGAGAAGACTAAGACATATACAGAAAGGAGAGTACCGATACGCCTTTATTTATCATATCATTCTTGGTATGGGAATACCATGTAAACAAGAAAGAGACGAATATCCTGAATGGGCTAAGCAGTGTGAGATATACTTGAGTGAAAAGTGTTTCATATGTAATGGTGTTATGGGATGGAGCCGAGTATATACAATGACATGCCTTCACTACTGTTGCTTAGAGTGTGCACATAAATGGAATGTACAATGTTTACGTGATGGAGTACAACGATGTGCATACTGTCGAACACCAGATAAATGTGTAGTTCTACATCAAAAGCAAATGTTAAAGTGGGGTGACCACATTCTTCAGTTCTAGAGAGAGACAATGCTTTTTATCATTCCATGTATATTGGTGTATGAATTACACTGTTACAGACAACGAAAACAAATTTTAGCTGAACTGGATGAAGTGTACGAACAGTTAGAATGGATGACTATTTAGCTGAAATTAATCGATTGATTGCTATTGGTGCAACAGCAGAGGTGGATTTTATCGGTATTGAGAATGCTCTCAACAAGTTAAGGGAAACTAATGTTATGGAGCGTGCAGCACAGGAGGAGGAGGAGGAGGAGGAGGATGAGTATGATTGGTCTCCCTTACCCATCACTGAACAGGAACTTGATGTATTGGTACATACATCACTGGAGGAGGAGGATGAGTATGTTTGGTCTCCCTTACCCATTACTGAACAGGAACTTAATGTTATGGATAGTGCGGTAGTGGAGGAGGAACTTGATGTAATGGAGCATGTAGCACAGGAGGAGCATTTACCAATTACTGATACTAAGTTTAAAGAGCGTGCTGCACAAACTGATACTTCATCAATTGAAGACATAGACCCATGTGCTAAAAGACGTATATATCAAGCACCAGGAGGTAAATTGCGTGCACATTTATTACATTACAAAGAAAATACAGACGATGAGATGACGGAAGAAAATACAGACAATGATATAACACAAGAAAATACAGACAATGAAATAAAACAAGACCATAAGACAAGGCAGAGAAGTATCATGAAACATCATTGCTGCATATGCAGTCGACATTTTAGCTCTCGTCAGAAGCTACAACAACATCATCAAGCTAATCACCAACGCCTTACTCTAATGTGCACAGATTGTGGTAAAATGTTTAACAGTAGCAAGCTTCTCGGACAGCATCGATTAGTATGTAGTATGAGGAACAAACAGCAACGCGTCTCACAAGTGGGTCGTGGGTATCGAAAAAGTATGCAAAACCATGCGAGAGAAAAGGTGTTTCAGCCTAAAAATGATCATGATATTTTAATGGCTTTGAAGGAATTGGAACCTGACATTGAACATTATTTAAAGGAAGATATAAGAGGAGGAATAAAATGGTATGTCACTCTACACGCAGTATATAGGAAAATGGTGAAAAACGATGAAGGGAATATGTTAGAAAAAACCTATAAAATTTATCAAGGGAGTAAAACATATACTGCACTACAACCTGAGGAAATTCAAAATGCATTACCTGAAGTATTTCAAACACTACATACAAAGTTTCAAGAATTTGAGCGTGAGGGTTCAGGTTGGCATTTAGATAAAGTGAACAATATTGAAGTGCATACCGCTACATATGATCCACTGGTAGGGTCTTCTTATTTACCATTACCCCAACCATTGGTGAGAACACGAGCCATTGTAAACATTAAAAACAAGGACCAAAAGTGTTTTTTATGGTCAGTCTTGGCACATCTTCATGTGAAACATAAAAATGCGAACAGGATGCAGAATTATACGAACTATGAGAAAGAACTCAACGTGAGCAATATCTCCTTTCCAACACCTATACGTGAAGTACCAACCTTTGAGAAGAACAACAGCTTATCTATAAATGTGTTTGGGTATGACAAAAACAATGTAGTACCAATTTATTTGAGTAAATATAATTACGAGACACAAATTAATTTATTACTCATCAGCAAGGGAGAGCGCAGCCACTATTGTTTGATTCGGGATTTTAATATGCTTATGCATACACGTACGAAATATAAAGGACGTATGTATTATTGTTTCAACTGCCTCCATGCATTTACTCGAGAAGATTTGTTGGATAAGCATAAGGCAGTCTGCATGAAAAATCAAACACAACGATTGACCTTTCCTGAGAAGGAAGAAGATTTAGTCATTCAATTCAAAGGCATTGCTAAGCAGCAAAAGATACCATTTATCATATACGCAGATTTTGAATGCTTTACAGAAAGAGAGGAGGATGGTGTCAAGTATCAACATCATAAAGCAAACAGTTTTGCTTACGTTGTTGTTAGTACTGATGCACAATATTCAAGACGACCAGTACTGTATCGAGGAGACAATGTTGTTGATGTATTCTTACAGAAATTGATGGAGGAAAAAGATCGGATCACAGATATTTTGATGAATGTGAAACCTTTGGAAATGACACCAGAAAACATTCATGATTTTGAAACTGCAACCACTTGTTTTATTTGTCATGCTACCTTAGGATCTGACCGAGTGCGAGATCATGACCATGTCACTGGACTCTACCGCGGTGCTGCTCACAGCAACTGTAATTTACAATACCGTTTAATGAAAAAGAGTCAGGGTCAGGAGGATTCATTCATCATACCAGTTGTATTTCACAACTTACGTGGGTATGACAGCCATTTCATTATGGAGAAGATTGGACAGTTTAAGGAAAGTAAACTACGTGTTATTCCAAACACCACTGAAAAATACATATCCTTTTCATTAGATAATTTACGGTTCATTGACTCTTTTCAATTTATGGGAGCCTCCCTGCAAAAGCTGGTGAACAACTTAGCAAACGAAGGTAAAACGAAATTCCATATTATGACATCAACCATTGAAAACAGTCATCAACAAGATTTGTTGTTGAGAAAGGGAGTATACCCATATGATTTTGTGGATGGACCTGATAAATTTCATGTATGCAGCCTTCCTCCACAGGACGTATTTTACAGTACATTGACTGAGGAAGGTATCAGTGAAGACGACTATAAACATGCGCAGAATGTATGGGAGACATTTAATTGCTATACATTAGGAGACTACCATGATTTGTATTTAAAAACAGACGTCATGTTATTAGCTGACGTGTTTGAAAATTTTCGACAAGTGTGTCTAACCACTTACGAATTGGATCCAGCACATTATTATACAGCTCCCGGCCTGTCATGGGACGCTATGCTCCGACATACAGATGTTGCATTATCTGTTATCAATGACATTGATATGTATCAAATGATAGAGCAAGGCATTCGTGGTGGAATATCAATGATAAGTCACAAGTACGCCAAGGCAAATAATAAATATTTAAGTACTTATGATTCCACCCAACCAGACAGCTACATTATGTATCTAGATGCAAATAATTTATACGGTTGGGCAATGAGTCAGCCCCTTCCAGAAGGAAATTTTACATGGGTAGAAGACTTGGATTCTATTAATGTCATGTCTATACCGAAAGACGGAGACACAGGGTATATATTGGAAGTGGACTTAGACTATCCAGATAACCTTCATGCTCTTCACAGTGACTACCCAGTAGCTGTACAGCGACTATGTGTTGAAGAAGAGGAACTGTCTCCTTACAGTAAAGAACTCAAGAACGAATTAAACTTGAAGGGGAAACCATGTGAGAAACTGGTCCCTACTCTTTATTCCAAAACAAGATATGTTCTACATTACCGGAATTTACAGCAGTATTTATCATTAGGTTTAACCTTAACAAAAATTCATCGAGCCATCATGTTCACTCAGAGTAAATGGTTAGAACCATACATTACCCTGAATACAGAAAAGCGTAAAGAAGCTAAAAATCCGTTTGAGAAGGATTTCTACAAACTTATGAACAATTCTATATTTGGAAAAACAATGGAAAATGTGCGGAAACGTATTCAATTGGAACTGGTGAATAATGAGAAACGCTTTAGGAAGCTCGTAGCAAAACCAACATTCCATCGTTTCAAAATTTTTAACGAACATTTAACTGCAGTTCACTTGAAACAGGCTGAACTATTGTTGAACAAACCGATTTATGTTGGATTCAGCATCTTAGATCTCAGCAAAACGTTAATGTATGACTTTCATTATTTGTACATAAAAGCTAAGTACCCCACAGCAAAACTGTTGTTCACGGATACAGACAGTTTGTGTTACTGTATTGAAACAAGTGACTTGTATCAAGATATGTTAGAAGATGTGTCTTACTTTGATACAAGTGATTACCCTACATCCCATTTCCTTCATTCCACTACCAACAAAAAAGTGATTGGAAAAATGAAGGATGAAACTGCAGGTCTTCCTATAGAAGAGGTTGTAGGTCTGCGATCCAAAATGTACAGTTTTTCATATTCTGGAGTAGAAAAGAAAACTGCTAAAGGTATTAGTCGGGCATATATCAGAAAAATGAGGCATGAAGACTATAAAAGAGCTCTGTTTCAGAAATGTCAGACTATAGCAACAAGCAATACGTTACGAAGTCATGAACATCAAGTTTATGCAGAACGACTTGTAAAGGTAGCACTGTCTCCATTTGATGATAAGAGGTATGTGTTGAATGATGGTGTAAGTACATTGGCTTATGGACATTGTGACATAATTGTGTGACGTTATGATGACGTAAGCAGTAAGTATATAAGCTACTGTTTACACAACTACACATACACATACACTCAAAATGCTTATCACTATAACAGTGGATAAGGATGTAGAAGGACACTATTTCATATGTTTAAAACGAGGAGCTAAATGTATTACCTATTCGCTTCAGCAGTGGGAAACAATTAGAAAACATGCACACCTTATAACAGAAGGATGTGAACTCATACTGAGTAATGAGAAGAATGTGAAAGCTACTAGATATGTGGGCCGACAGATTATCACTTTTCACAGGATTCATCGAGTCAATCATAACGTGTATAGCACATACATCAATCTGAATGAAGAGGAGTGGACAACATTTATGAACACACTACCATTCATAGATGATGTGATTTATTCAGAATGTGAAAACTAACTTGTATGAAGTGCTCAGCTATGATAAAAACTGTAAAGAACAAACATAATTTTCTTGTATGTGTCAGAAGTGTAATTTTTTGCTATATCGCACTTATTAATGTTTAATGTATTTAATGTATTCATTCATATGTTAAACAATATATGTAAATAAAGTTGAATGTATATTTGAATGTGTTTTATTTATGTGTTTGAAATAAAAGTCCATAATTTTTTTTTTAATTTTATTTAACCAACAAACACTTGAATAACAATTCATTTTTAACAATATTTAACTAATACTTAACTAATACTTAACTAACAAAATACTTAACAAATACTTTATAAAAAAAAAAGTTTACTTTACAATACTTAACAAATACTTAACAAATGCATAACTAACATCGCTTAATAAAACAAAGGTTTACTAAACAAATACTTAATAAAACAAAGGTTTATAACGATCATAAATCATATGTTTTACAATAAAATCACTGTCACTGTTTCTGAGTACCTCTAGAATGTTTTCTACATTCACACCTCGAGCCCGTTGTAAAATATAATACACACAGTAAAATCCACATGCATTTGACAATGGTTGTTGTAATGGTATACTATTCATTACAAAGTTTTTTCCTAAAAATTGAACTATACGTTTATCTGTAGGTGCTATACCATAGGAATCAAAATACTCTTTATTATACACCGCCAGCCAATGTTGTCCGGGCTTATGCTGTTCATCCGTGTTAATAACATAAGCCCCCGGTTGCCATGTAGGTAACTGATCAATAGCAAATACACCATGAAAAATATCCTTAGTCATACAGTCATGTTTTAAAATAGCTTCAATCTGCCACGTATTCATGTGTAGTCAAACTGAATATTTCGACTTCCCGTTATTTCAACAATATTATCAAACTCCGCATAAATGATAATATTTGTCGGATGCTGCAATCCTTCAGCAAAATTCATTTCCAACCTTAAATTACCATGTTTTATAATACCATAGTGGTCATTTTCATCATAATCTGGTGTTAAGTCAAAGGCAAAGAGTGCATAACCTTTATCCCAGTCTTCACGCTTAATAATACAGCTCTTACCTCCATCCAACCTATCAAATCCTCGAAACAATGTTTCATAGCATTGCAAATAATCTTTTTCACTCATATTCGGTTGGAGAGCTTTGGTAGCTACAGGCTCACCATCCGTATACAGTTGAATAAAGTTAATGTTGTTATGTAGAAAATTGTAAGGATTCTTATCTCCTCTTCCAGAAAAAGCTGAACTTTCCACCATACTTATAACAACTCGCTTCGGTAATTGTCCTAGAAATATGTTGTCTTTCACAAATGTGCGAAATCCAGCCGGCACAGCAACCACTTTACATTCCTTACGTGTGATAGGGAATTTATCTGGCATTTTCAATAGTGCATCAACATGACCTAATTGCACACCTGGGCTTGCTCGTACTTTTCGTACCATGAGGAAACATTCCATCAAATCAACTCTATAGTTGTCTGCCGGTGTCATCAACATGTAACTATCCTTTTGTCTGTGGAAACGCAGTTTTACATTGATGCCGTTTGGAAGGTACCTTTCTTGCTCAAACATATCAATGCGTAATGAGCCTATGACGCTCACCGGTTGACTATTACGTGTGTATTTGTATCGTGTGTGTAAGCCATGGTTCCCAGGTGGATCAGCAATGGGTTGTCCATTCTCTCCTATGGTGAAGCCGGGAATATACTGTAATGGATTAGCCTTCTTCACATTTAAAGAATCTATTTGTCCTGCTGTATCTTTGTAAATGAGCTGTAGCGTTCGCTCTGATTTGAGACTTTCTTCTGAGTCATGAATGAGGTGTGAAATAATGCTTGTATATCCATGAGTGTTGTTGCTATGTGAAATAAGACGATCATTCAGAAACAGTTCCACATTGCTCCATAATGCATTAAATATATCGTTAATAGGAGCCACTTCATCATCCGGTCCACAACCAGCTCCTGATTTCTTTACAATTCTAAAGGTAACGTGAAGTTTTGAATTTTTTAAGTCTAGATATTCTTCTGTTGTTGCTGGTATGTAGAACTCTACTGGTGCACTTGGTCTAAGAGCAGTAACGGGTTGGTATTCTACATCAGATGTTTTTTCAACTGCTGTTTGTGTTGGTAAAATGTGAAACCATTCTAAAGGTGAAGTACTACATTCACAGGACTGATCATGAATAAGTGACATGTTTTTAAAAAATATCTTTTGATGTTGACGCTTTCACTCTTTTTCGTTTACTAACAGGTTTGCGTGCGTGCTTGCGCCTTTTACCATTTGGTATAGCACCTACGAGTCGTGTTGTCGCTTCCTGAGCTACTTTTCCAGTAACATCTTTAGCAATTCCTCTTAATGCTTTTTTCAAATGAGGAGCAACCATTTTTGCGCCAGATGCAAGTAGTGGTACAGCCTTTCTAGCCAATGCACTCAGAAAAGAACCAATACCTTGTCCATATTGCATTCGAGTGCCTCGAAAACCAGGTAGTGCCCGCCCAACTTGGTATTGAAAATGGTTTCGATAAATATTTGGATTGTGAATATAAGGCTTCATATCGCTTTTTGTCTAAAATGAAGTTTACAAATGACTTTACCACTCTCAAATGCTACGTTTTCCCCTGTGTCGTTCTTGATATTGATTTCAATAGTATCGAACTTGTTGCTATTTACAGAAACATAATGTGGTTCCCCATAAGTTTTAGTGACTATTTCACCATTTTTTCCTTGAACAGCTACTGCACGTAATAAAGGGACATAATAATCACCAACAACTTGAGGATCACAAATACTACAATACACATACAAAGTGTAAAATCCACGTGTAATATTAGAGGTATAGTCTGATTGGTACATTTGTTCACTGTCCGCGTCAGATGTAAATAAACCTGTGTCGCGAAATCCTAACACGTCAGCTAAACCTTGACTTAGACCGAGTTGATATCCATTTTTTACAATTATTCGGGTGCGTCGTGTGATGGTGTTGTATTTAAATTTTATTTTCAATGCTGTAATCGCTGTTGTATTGGTTTCTATAAGCAACTGCCTATTCAACATATCTACTAATTCTTCCATTGTACTATAATGACCTCGAGGAATATGAATTTTAATTAACTCTTCTGTACCATACCAAAAGGAATAATCTCCATCTTTTTTAAATGTAGGCCATGTATGAGGGTATTGAATTTCTGCTAATGCTACTTCAAATTTGTTTCTTAAATAAATTGTTTTTGGCATACGTATTTGAAAAGTGGAAGCTGTATTATTTGGATAAATATCTTTGCTTGCATTGCTTGGTAAAGTAATGTAAAAACTTGTTGATTCCATGACGTCTAAATTGAAAATGACCGTTTGTGCTTAGGTAAAACATTAATTTCTACACTTATAGTTTCATCTACTGTACCTCCACAACACCCACTTAAGCACCGTACTTTTTGGAAGGTTTTCATAAAACGTAATGAAGGTAATTTAATACATTTCCCATTCCAGCTCATGTTGACGGGCTTTTTTAATATCTTGTATGGTTGTACGTTTTGTAAAAATGGTTAAGGGAATGTTACTTTTTGCTATAGCCTCAATAAACTCTTTCCATCCAACTGGTAGACTTTCACGTTCTTTCTTTCGTGACCCCACCAGTGCTTCTTTCAATAAGTCAACAATATTTGAATTAGAAATGACTTCACCCGTACTTAACACAAGTTCTTTCTGTTCAGTCCACTGTATTCCATTGTCTTTCAATTCTTTTAATACTAAAGTCACCTTTTGATGATATGTAGGTGGAAAATACTGTACTATATTTGTTTTCTTATCTGGAGGTGTACCACGTTTTTGTTTGTAGCGTATATATTCTCCCACAAGCTGTGACATCTTTTTAGCAGATTCATGATTCCTTTCAGCTTTCAATACATGTTTTATTTTACTTTTCAAATCACTCTCCTTAGACTGAGACTTTTTAAGTTCTAACAACATAAAATATTCAGATTCTGGAATCAACACCATTTTCTCTGTATGTTTCATCGTCGTATAAGCTGTGCTAATAGGGGTAGGGCAAACGTTGCTAAAGTCCCAATAAAACCACCTTTTTGATTAATTAGCTTCTTTTTATGTTTAAGAGATACTTTTTTGTTACTCAGTGTTCTCAACAAGTGTTTATGACGTTTCAGCTTTTTATAAGCTTGCGGATTTAATGGTATATGCCCTTTTAAAATGTTGAGACAAATTTCAAACAAACTAGTCAATTCTTCTTTTGTCGCTTGTTTAAGTAAAACTTTACGTCGCTGTGGTCCACTGCGTGCAAGCAAATGAAGGAATGGTTGATTTGATTTTAGTCGCTTTGACATGTTGCTTCATTCAATGTAAAAGCTAGAAATGACCACTGTGCTATAGACATAGCCTTATTTACATAAACGAAAGGTATGTCATGTGGTAAAATACCAGTACGAATGCGAAGGTGTTCTTCTGTTTTTGGTTTTAAGTCAATAAGCAAATAACCAAAAGGTTTGGTTGTAGCGTCTTGAAACGCTTCAATTAAAAATTGTGATTTGCCTGGATACATTTGACGTGCTAATGTTGTAATTTGTTGATTATCTCTTGGATTCTTAAACAAAATAATATAATTAGAGTTCAAACTAATATTTCGCATTTCTTTTCCTTGATGAAACAAATTGTGCACAATAAACAGAATGCTCAAATTATTATGACTGCTAGCCACGCTAAACAAACGCGTCATACGTTCATCGCTATGACACTGTGTCATTAAGTCATCAATAACCAAGAGATTAGTTGTTTTAGGATCAAATCGGTCTTCAATGTCTTCTGGTATACCTTTATGAAATATTACCTGACGCATAGACTTGTATAAAGGTTGGTCTGCACCATATAACCATAAAATATGTTGTGGTGGTGGATAAATGAGTTTATGCTCAATAATAGCTTTCACTAGAGATGTTTTTCCACTTCCAGTGGGTCCAGAACATAAACATGTAAACGGGTGTTTGAATTGCATGTTAAAACCACTGTATGTCTTGGTCTTTTATCCAACTGTTGAATTTTTTCGGCCAGCCCATCCACTTCACAAAGTGTTCTGTTTGTCCTTTTCTTTTACGTGTTTTTAAAACTTTTTCCACTTTAAATAATGAATCAGCGTCTTTTGAAACGGATTGTAATTCTTCTTCATAAAAATGACCATCTATAGGCTCATCCATAAAGTCTTTAAGTCTGTACAAGTTAATACCCTGTTTTCGACACCGATGCGTAATGATAAAGACTTCTTCAGTCCACTTCTGTTGATAGTCACGTTGAAATACATATTTCATATGAGAAATACGTACTTGAGCTTTTATTTTAAATTTATATGGTTTAACTTTTTTAGAAAATTTAATAGTGTCCATGTACATACGTTTCCATACTTTGGCTTCGTTTGTTTTATTTACACCAGCAGGTGATAAGCCATGTAGTGAGGTATGAGGTCTATTATTGTAATTAGCTACAAGTTGTTGTAAGATGTCAGTGTACTTGTATGTTTGATTTTGAAGAAAATAACGGTACATCAAACCTTTTACGGTACGTATGACACGTTCAGCATAATTCGCTTTGGTTTCATTTTTAGTTGTGTAGACATGAATACCTTGTTTTTTCAGAAATTCTTTCACCCACCGGTTGGTGAATTCTGTCCCTTTATCTGACCGTAACAACTTAGGTCGTCTGTCTGTTTTCTGGAAAATGGTTTTAAAGGCTTGTACCACAGAGTCATGTTTTTTATTTGGTAATGGTTCAATCCACAAATATTTAGAAAAAACATCAATGACGACTAGCAGAAAACGAATGCTTTCGTTGTGTGGAGAAAGATTGGTAACGTCAGCTAAATCTGTATCCCATAAGTCATCTATACCTTGTGTTATAATACGCTGTCGTTTAAATTTGTACTTGACGGGTTGTAAGAGTGTAAAGGCGTCTTGATCACGAATCCATTTTTTAACGTTATTATATGAAGTTGCTTTTCCTGTTTGCTTCAGAAGTTGATATAATTTATAAGGCCCAGCAAAAGCACCAGGATGACTTGGATCAAAATAAATTTGATTTAAATAATCTTTCCATTTAGCCATGGTATAAAAACACATTCAGTAACAATTAAACCATTTATTTTACAATAGCATTAAAAACATTATACCTATGCTTAACTACAGCTTAACTATAACTCATGTTTATATGTATAACTGTTTCTATAACAACCATTTTACTTTGAAAGTTCTTTTATTACACTTTCTATAACTCATGTTTCTATAACAAGCATATTACTTTAAATGTTCTTTTATTAGACTGTCTATTTCCCTACTACTCTTCCGTAGTTGCTTCCACTCAGCTGGTGTAAGCAGTATACCTCGTTTGCTAGCATAAGTACGTCCATCTTTTGTGGTAATATAGTCGCGGATATTTACATAGAGTTTTTGCTTGTATCGACACACTTTCACACCTTTTCCATTCCCAATTGGGATGAGAACTTTTAAGTTTTGTTGTTGTGGTGTAGCACTTTCTTGCGTGAAGGCTGGTTCACCACTCACTTTCACACCTTGTGCAGTTGGGATAAGAACGGATTGTTTTAAGTGTTGTAGTATATTGTTTACACTTTCTTGTCTAGTAGCTGGTTCCTCACTAACTTTTATTTCTCCTGAATTCATGTTGACGTTCACTCCTCAGCGGTTCGTTTTAAAATGATGAGGAGTGACTGTGTTGTACCCTTTTATTGTGTAGAAGTGTCCACTGGCGCATGCGTAACTAAACACATTTCTGCTACTAAAAAACGAATGTCTGGTAGCCAATCATAATCAGCCTTTTGTAATGCTAGTCCTAACATAAATTGTTCATGTGGTACACCAAGGCTGTTACACTTTTGTGTAAATTCCACCAACACTTGATGAATCGGTAAGTTAAGCCGTGCTTTTTTCCAGTATGTATTAAAGTATATAAACACAGAATCAAGTTTTTCATTCAAAGAAAAATGAGGTGTTAAAACAAAAGACTTTTCTCGCTGTAAACTAATGTACATCCAATGAGCATAACGTTTTTTAAATTCAAATTCCATTATGCGATACGATTCCATGTGGTTCTACCTTAAGTTCACCACACACCTTACAGAAATTGTCTGGTTCACAGTCTTTACAGTTGTATTTATGACAATGACACTTGTCTCCAAAGAACTCAGATCCACCACAGTACTCACAAATGTAAGCAAGTTGGTTGTACGCGTGTTTGTTACAATTTCTCACTTCTCTCAGATCCTCTTTCTTCAGCTCGCTTTCTTTCATACGTTGATGAAAAAGCTGTATTTTCAATGTTTCATGACATTTTCCTTTCAACAGCTCTGCAACTTTTGGTATAATATCTAAAAATGTATTCCATTCCTCATCATTTAGGTTGATGTAGTTGTTGTACACTTTACTGTTCACTTCTCGAATCCAGTGAAAACTGACATATCTCTTTTCAGCAAACTTAATGACTGTAATATGTTTATCGTCAGAAAGTTTGAGTTCATATCCTTCATCTCGCATATGGTAACTATTGACTCTTATTTTATCCCACATAAGAGTTGAGAGAACAATCCATCTTGACCCACGTAAAAGACGTGCAAAGCTTCCATATGCTCCTTCTTCTACACAGACTTGTAAGTTATGACTAATTTCAAATGATGTGTTCATGGTTGCGTTCATGGTTGTGACTGTTGAGTAATACTAGAGTTCATTCCTTTTATATGTCATATACCATATGACGTCATAAAAGCGTTAACCAATTATATTATGAGTTGCTTGAAGACGTTATTGAATTTTTTAACCAATCAGAGTTGCTTGAAGACGTTACAGAATTTTTAACCAATCATATTTGATTCCTCACCCCAATAGGCTATGAACCACTTTCTAACGAGTTCTTTTACTTCAGGCAGCCATTCATGTTCTGTTTTTTGCATAGCTTCCTGTATATTAAACCGTTGATAAGGAAGATTCAATTCTTCACATTCATCCTTAAATCCATTGAAAAGAATATATGAAGAAACTATAACATGTGCACTTGACCATTTTTTGTTAATGTCTTCCCACCATAGTGCTGGATTTTCTACTCGAATGCGTGAAAACATCCATGTAGCGTACCAATACTTAAACATTTTTTCCATAGCTCTGTCTTCTTCCATGTTTTTTTTTTTGACTTCACTCTGCAGAGTTCACTCCCTTTTATACCCAACTGGTTGCTGAGTCAAGCTTTTCAAACTTCTTGCAAACGTTTGAATTCACTTCAACTCGTCCATGGTTGAATCGAACAAGGTCTGATACATTCGTCGTCAATGGAACATCATCATCATAAAGTAAAATGATTCTTGCAGCTACAACTAGCATGAGCTCAACTGCCCAAATTGTATTCACGTTGATAAATGCTGAATCAATGTCATAAGTTGATATGATAAATGTTAAATCAATGTTATAAGTTGATAGTTTATGTAGATGTTCACAGTCACGTAGAAACGAGTCGATGAAATCACTTGGAATAGTCTTTCCGACAGCTTCCCAATGCAGATGTAAATTTTTCACTTGCTGCATCCAATCCCATTCAAAAGTAGGAAGCTTTGAAAACACATAGTTAGTATAATTCACTTTGAAGACGTCGTCCATAGTCATACATCTGTCAAGAAGTAATGCTGACATTGTGAAGTCTTTTCTCGTCACACAATGTATTACTAGTTGACTAGTTGACATGTTTCACTCATGCTTTTATACTACTTCCATGTAGCAATCCGTGCAGTCAGCCCCCCATGCTACAGAAGGTGTGCTCAAACCCGTACGGGTTTCAACACACCTGTGCTCAAACCCGTACGGGTTTCAAAACACCTGAAAATACGGGTTTGAGCACACGTGTGCTCAAACCCGTATTTTCCCACTACTTTGATTTGCTTTTGTGACGTCATTGTGTGAGAAAGAACGAATGTAGGTAACTTCCCCCCCCCCCCCCCCCCGGTAATCTGCCCCCTTCAAATTTGCAGTACTAGGTAATCTGCCCCCTGCTCATGCATTGATTATGCGTATGTGTGCGTTATATAATGAATTCATTCATATATAATCCTCTGCACCGTCACGTCTACACGAGCGTGCGAATGTTCCGCCTCCTTCTCGACCTCGGTGTTGCGAAGATCGGTAATCAGTGCTTCTTTACAGTTGTAGGCACGGCGTTGCCAACAATCCCATCCTGTGGGTTGTATGGTTACTGTTCTTTTTGGTATAGGCGTATCCATTGTAGCACATTTTCACACCGCCTCTAATGTTCTGTACGACTTCCATAGTGGCTATTTGCAAATGCGCTTCAATGAAGATTGCTCCATTGAAACTAGCTCCATTGAAGATATGATTGGTTAATTGCAATTAATACCAATTGCAATTCAACAGTTGAGTATTTTGATACGCAGGTATAATCAGGATAAAACTCATTACAGGCAGACGCTTGCGAAGATGTGATCTGGCTAAAACTTGTTAGAAAATCAAAAGTGTTTGATTAACATAGTTCCAAGAATTTTTTCCAAGGAGAGTTTTTCTCCTTGTTTGGTAACTCGGCTGAGTCATGTCTTTGGACATGCTTGTTTTATTTCTATAGCACGGGTCATATCACAACACATAACATCTTGCAATAGCAATTAACTCATCAGAGTTCTAATCAATGTTCATGTTAAACTTCACATCATACTAAAGATCGTGAATAACATTTTATTCGATATGAACTCTACCATTATTAACAAACATTCACAAAAGTAATAGATGCTTTTCATCAATGTAACATTGTTTAGCATCTCATTCAATTGCAATTAACTAGACCCTCCTGTAATTACTTTTACATCTTATTCAGTTGCAATTATTCGATTGCTTTTGCAACTAATTTTTGTTACCACATGTCAGCTCGAGTTACACATCACATTTCCTTTGCAGCATTAACAACGCTTTGTTCTACAGTTCTATGGGGAAGGGGACGAAAAGTTCAACTCCGGTTCGATTCATTGCAAATTATCACAAGCTAGTTATTTAAATTAAATGCCTTTAATGAATTTTCAATTGCAATTATTTACTTGTGGTTTAATAATTAAAGACTACAGTACAAAATTCAATTAACAATTGCAATGTGCCTTCAATAGGTGTTTTGTTACAATAACAAACCTGTGATGTGATAATTACAGATCAATTGAGGACCTTTCATGTATATTTGCAATTTACAGTAACGTGCCTTCAATGGGTGTTTAGCTACAATAAACCACCTGTGATGTGATAATTACAGCACATGTCCCGACCGTTTAAGTATAATTGCAATGTAAAAACACTATTGGTGGGGATTTGCTCATCACGACGTCTAACAATCATTTCAGGGTATCTTTAAGTTTTCCACGCCTAATTTTCAGTGTAAGTATACTTACACTGGAAATTTTCAGTGTAAGTATACTTACCCTGACCATGTCAGGGCAAGTATACTTACACTAGTGTAGATATACTTACCCTGAAATTAAAGATACCCTGTAACATATACACATAAGTAATGTTCGATAAGCAGGGGGCAGATAACCTAGTATTGAAAATTTGAGGGGGGGGGGGGGGGCAGATTACCTGGAGTAGGCAGATCACCGGGGGGGGGGATTACCCTTTTAGCCGACAACACACACCTTTGCTAATCTTTGAATTATGCAGCCTAGACGTTATAGGACCGAAATGTATTAGTGGTACAAATTTAGACAGAGGAACTGGTTGCAAATTTGATTTAGGAGGAGGGGGTTGGGGGGGGGGGGGGTTGGGGAGATCCGTGACATATGAGCCATAGAGATTTCAACTAGAAGTGATATATGTGAAATTTGGGCCACTTCAAAAATAGCTGCCCGAGTTTTGATATCCAGTGCCATAATGTTTACGGGTTGGGTTATTTTTTTTTTTCATGGTGTGAGTGTTGCTCTGGGTCATACGAAAATAACAATAAGAAATGAAATAAAGACACAAACACTTTCTCTCGAATTTTCTAATTTTACAAGTATTTTATGTCGCATCAAATAGCCTTTCACTCTTCTGTACCCAGCTGTGTAATTCGTATCTAGAGCCAGGGATTGATGCGCAGAGCCAAACGGTACTGGGACACAATGACAGTGAAAGGATTTGTTTACAATTTGCGCGGCAAAGGCGGTCTGATCGTGCACGTTAATTATTCGGTTCCTGCGACCGTAGCAGTCACATAAGGACTCCTTTTAGAGTTCGCTAAGGAGAGGGGATGTTCCTTCCTTTTCAGTGACTTGAGCAATACATGTGTAAACGCCAAATTTGGCTTGAATATATGGTGTCAAGTTTACTTCCTTATTGACCAGTTATTGCTTATTTAGGGCGTTATTTGTCTTAAGTATTATGAAACAGGTTATTGATCTCTCAGGGGTCTCAAAGAATGTCAGCAACAGAGATTAACTCCGTTATTAAGTTACTCTTTATTAAGCGACTAATTACAAAGACTTTATCGTGCTTATTTAGTAATTATCGAAATGTCAGCACTTGTAACTTGTTCATTTTAAAATAAGTTGTTATTTGTGATGTTGTCGCCTCAAGAATTTCTTTCTGTTAGTTTGCGATATTAAAGAGAGAAATTGAAATAACTTACTGAACAGTGAAGTGATGGAAAAAAGAATAAAATAAAGGTTATTTCGGTGATATAAGGAAATATGAAAGAAAACAGATAAAAGGAGAGTTGGAGATTTTAATGGTCATAAAATACGGTGAGAATAAAGACTATAAAGTTAATTTATTCATTATGTCTCCCGAGCTCCCGCATGTTTATTAACGTTTCACGCAACATACGAACATCGTATTATTAAAGGAATCACTAATCAAAGTTAGTTCAATGGTAAATTGTCTTGAAATACCTTAATTATTTTGCACTGGTTTTAAACAGATATATGTCAAGAATATTTTCGGTTTCTTAGAGTTATTTTGTTGTTGTAATTTGTCTTTAATTTTGTTCTTTTTCTGTTAATCGTTATGTACTGCTGTTGTAACATACGCATCACGTATAACAGCAAATAAACATTAAAAAAAACACGAAAGGAATTGTTTTACAAAAATTAGATGTGGTAGATTTGGTAGAAGGCCTCATGCTATCAAAAGTAATCCGACAAGATCTATGAGACAAACAGCATTTCTTTTTCTCTTTAAGCTATCCATTTATTTCACCAGTTTTTGTCCCATTGATATACAAAAGTATTACATCTCCATTTATACTTTTTAGTACAGCGGAACTCGGATAATACGAAGTCTTCGGGACCTGGCAAAAGTGTTCGTATTAACCAATATTTTTTAAAGATTTTCGTGCTTATCTGATAACTTTTTTGAATACACTTGTTCAAGTGTGGCTTAGACTTATTTAGGAGTGCTTTGTGGCTATTTGTTTGGATTTTGCTATTTATAAATACAACATTTTGTCGAAATAAATAACTAAAACATATGAATCACAACAATTTATTAACATTTAACATTCCCCTCGGCAAAGGCTGAACTTGTGTACACACGAAAAACCTTAATCGTTTAAATCTGAATCAATTCTCATCGCCTTTTTGTACTGAGGCATGAGTTCCTGTGGGTAATTTTGTTTGCGAGTGATCAGTAACTGATAATTTTATTTTTATTTTATTTTATTTTATTTGCCATTGATTAATAACTCAGGAGACGCCCGACTATTGTTAGGTTTGTTCGGGAATCGTGGCTCAGTTGCCAACGGTAACATTCCACTACGCCTACGGTCCACTACGCCTACGGTCCACTACGCCTTCGGTCATCAGCAGATTTTTAGTGATGTAGTCAATTATTAGTTGAAGTGTTGTGACTGATGTTGAAGAAGCATTTTGAAAAGTGGCTAATTATTAGTTGAAGTTTTGTGACTGATGTTGAAGAAGCATGTTGAAAAGTGGCTACCAAAAAATTACAAATGAACCCCATTTGACCAATTTATGACGGATCGCCAGAAAAAGTAAATTTTCACGAAAGTTAATCCTGGTGAACACTTCTGCAAAATGTGAAGACAATCCGATCAAAATTTTGGGAGAAGAAGCATTTTGAAAACTGGCAACCGAAACTTTTAAATGCCCCCATTTGGCCAAAAAGGTAGCTTTCCGAGAGGGCCTAGCTAGAGAAGAATGGTTCAAAGTTGGAAAGGAATTCAATCAAAATTGTTCGAGAAGAAGCATTTTGAAAATTAATCCCCAATGAATTACGAAATGCCTCCTACTTAGCCAATTTTTGGCGGATCACCAAAAAAGTAAGTTTTCAAGAGAGTACTATCCACAGAACATTCGTGCAAAAGTTAAAGAAAATCTGTTCAAAATTGTGGGAAAAGAAGCATTTTGAAAATTGGAAGCCAGAAAATTAAAAAATGCCCCTCATTTAGCCAATTTTTGGCGAGTCGCTAAAAACAGTAATTTGTCAAGAGAGGTCTACCTAGAGAAAAATCGTACAAAATTTAAAGAAAATCTAATCAAAACTGTTTGAAAATTGACAACAAAAAATTTGAAATGCAGGATCGCCAAAAATATTCTTTCAAGAGAGGCTTACAGATAGAACAATCGTCCAAAATTGGAAAGGATTCTAATAAAAATTGTGGGAGAAGAAACACTTTGAAGATTGGAAAGTAAAAAATTAAAAAACGTCCCCCATTTAGCCAATTTTTGGCGGATCGCCAAAAAGAGTACATTTTCAAAAGAGGCCCACCTAGAGAATATTGCACCAGAATAATGAGGAAATTCTGATCAAAATTGTGCAAGAAGAAGCATTTTGAAAACTGGCAACCGAAAATTTTCAAATGGCCCCCATTTGGCCAATTTTTCCGGATCGCCAAAAAAAGTAATTTTTCAAGAGAGGCCTATCTAGAGAATATTCACACAAAATTTGAAAGGAATCCGATCAAAACTGAAGGAGAAGAAGCATTTGAAGTTAAAGTTGACATCGTACATGCGTACATACAGACGACGGATGCCCTTCTATTGATGTGATAAGACCAGACGACGAAGTCGGCTGGTCTAAAAAGTAGCTTTTCAAGTCTGATGAACATTTATGCAAAAGTGGAATGAAAACTGTGGAAGAAGCATTTTAAAAACTGGCTACCAAAACATTATGAACCCTCGCATTTAACTAATTTTGGCAGATCGCAAAACAAGAATGTACAGGGACATTGTGACCAGCCGAGATCTAGTAAATCACCTTGCAAGCTCGCATGGTCGCAAAAGAGTGGTTGCCATATTGTTAAACCAAGCTGTTTATAATTTGTACAAATTTATAAAGGAATCCGGTCTAAATTTTGGGAGAATAAGCATTTTAAAAATTAGCTATTAAATATATTTAAATGCCCCCCCACCCATTTAGCGAACTTTTCGCGGATCTTACTTACTTACTTAATGCCTTCCGCCCCACCTTGGGCATAGGCCACCAATCAGAACCCTCCAGCCCTGTCTGCGATGGCCTTTAATGTGTCCGAGCCTCCGGGCATCTTCTTGCACATCTCTGCGTCACGTGATTTTGGGGCGATCTCTTTTTGTTTTGCCTTGCGGGTTCCACTTCAGTGACTGTCTGGAGACGTTCCCCTCTGGCTTTCGCGTTGTATGCCCTATCCATTCCCACTTCCGATATTTGATCTCCTCTTGGACTGGTTCCTGTTTGGCTGCAGCCCATAGGTCTGTGTTGCTAGTGGTCGGGCCAGCGGATATTGAATATACGTCTTAGACAGGCATTGATAAAGGACTGCACTTTGCTTAAAGTGGCCTTTGTGAGTCTCCACGTTTCCGCTCCATACAGCAGGACGGACTTGACATTTGAGTTAAACAGCCTAATCTTGGTTTGCCTGGTTATTTTGTTTTGAATTCCAGACGTTCTGCAGTTGTCAGTACGCTGCTCTAGCTTTCCCTATTCTTGCCTTGACGTCGGTCTCCGTACCGCCCTGATCAATGATGCTCCCCAGATACGTCTCCACCTCTTCTAGGGGGTTTGCATTCAGGAGCATCCTGCCTTTATTTTCAGCATCGTTGTCTTGCTTTTATGAATATTAAGACCAACTTTCGCCGTCGCTGTTGAAAGAAGGCTAGTTTTGTCTTGAATTTGGTCGAGGTTGTGCGATAGTAGGGCCAAGTCATCAGCAAAATCCAGGTCATCTAGTTGGGCGAATAGCGTCCACTGGATTCCGTTTCATCTGCCTTCAGTAGCCGTTTTCATGATCCAGTCAATGGCTAGAAGAAAGAGGAAAGGCGACAGCAAACAAGCTTGTCTGACTCCTTTAACAACACTGAAGCTTTTCGTCAGCTGGCCTCTATGGATCACTCTGCAGACCATTCCCTCGTATGAACTGCGGATCATCTTTACGAACTTTGCTGGTATGCCGTAGTGTCTGAGCAGCTTCCACAAAGACTCTCTGTCTACGCTATCGAATACCTTTTCATAGTCGACAAAGTTTACATACAGGGAACTATTCCACTCTATCGACTGCTCCATAAAAATCGGATCACCAGAAAAATAACTTCAAAACACGACCGCCTAACAAACATTTTTATGAAATCCGGTCAAGATCGTGGAAGAAGGACTTTGAAAGCTGACTACCGAAAAATGCCCTCCTCCCTCATTTGGCCAATTTTGGTGAATCGCCAGAGAAGTAACTTTTCAAGTGCACACGGCAGGCTAGTGAACATTTATGCAAAATTTGAAGACATTTTTTGGAAGAGAAAAACCTCTAGAAAATAAATAGGTTGCGAAAAATGTTTAAAATGCCCTCATTTAGCCAATTTTTAGCGGATCGACAAAAAAAAATGTAAATTTTCAAGAGAGAACCAAGTACGTGTTCAAAATTAGAAAGAAATCCGATCAAAATTATGGAAGAAGCATTTGAAAACTCGCTACTAAATTTTTAAAAATACCCCCCCCCCCCCCATTTAGCCAATTTCTTGCGGAGGTACAAAAAAGTAACTTTTCAAGATATGACCGCCTAGTGAATATTTATGCAAAAGTTTAGGACAATCCGATCAAAATTGAGGAGGAAAATTGTCTACCAAAAATATTCAACATGCCCCCGATTTGGCCAATTTTTGGTGGATGGCTAAAAATTTCAAGTGAGGCCTACACAGTAAACATCCGTTGAAAGGAATACGACCCAGAGTGTGGGAGTAGAAGTATTTTGAAAACCGGCCCCCAAAAAATTTAAAAATGCTCCCCCCCCCCCCCCCCACCTCCATTGAGCAATTTTTTTTTGGATCGCCAAAAAAACTAGCTTTTCAAGAGAAGAAAGGCTGTTGAACATAAAGGTAATAATTAGAAGCGAATCCGATCAAAATTGTGGAAGAAAAAAAAACTTTTGGAAAACTGGTTACGAAATTTTTTTTTAAATGCCCCGGGACTAGAGTCTCAGTGAGGTAAATTTTGTACAGTAAATTCTCTTATTGAACACCTCCAAATAGTGAACGCCTTATATAATGGACGAGCCCCAAATTCCCGCAATAACTTTTTCACCGATTTCAAAAATAATACGACGATGCACATCTACAATATATATATTTCCCCTGTGCAAGGTTGCAGGTCCCCAGTACATCGCACAATTGCTAAATCTAACGTTTTTGGTAATTTTTTTACAATTTGTCCTTTCCTAGGTGAAGTTTACCGTTATAGCATGCAAAAACATTGTAAAGGTTATAAACCGTTAATTTCGGTTATCATAGGTGTTTGAGCTTTGGAGACGTTTTGGCGCTAAATTCGTTTAGGGACCTTATGACCGGGGACTTTGTGGCCAGGTACCTTATGGCCGGGGTAAAGCTTTAATAAAGCGTTAATTTAGGTTATCACATTTTTAGCTTTCGGGACGTTAACACCCTAAATACATTTGGAACCTTATGACCGGTGACCTCACGGCCGGGATGAAGCTTAATAAAGCGTAAATTTAGGTTATCATAAATTTTTTTTGGCTACAGGGAAGTTTTGATCCTAAATTCATTTGGGAAACTAATGACTGGGGACATTAAGGTAAGTTACTTTTTGGCCGGGGACGTGTTGTCCTGGTTTCTAGTACAAATTTGGGACGTTTTGACTCTAAATTTATTTGGGGATCATACGGCAGGGGACATGGCCAGATACCTTATGACCGGCGTAAAGTTTAATAAAGCGTTAATTTAGGTTATCATAGATTATGGCCAGGGAAGTTTTGTCCCGGATTCCACTACGACAAATTTTGCTTTGGTCGATCCAAATTGTGGGAGATGAAGTATTTTGAAAATTGACTCTCAGTAAATTTAAAAATGCCTCCCATTTAACCATTTTTAGCGGATGGCCAAAAAAAAAAGTAATTTTTCAAGAGAGGCCTACCAAGGAAAAGAATCCCATCCAAGTTGTGGGAAAAAGAACATTTTGAAAATTTAAAGGCAATAAATTTAAAAAAATGCCCCTTCTCGGCCAATTTTTGACAGAGTAATATTTCCTACCTAAAGAACATTCCTGTAAAATTTAAAGAAAATCTTATCAAAACTGTGGGAGAAGAAGCATTTTGAAAAATTGCAACCATAAAATTATAAATCCCTCCCATTTAGCCAGTTTTTGGCGGATGGCCAAAAAAAAAGTAAATGTTCACGAGGGCAACATCAAGAAACAATCGTTCAAAATTGGAAAGGAATCCGATACAAATTGTGGGAGATGAAGTATTTTGAAAACTGGCTATCAGTA
This sequence comes from Protula sp. h YS-2021, assembly GCA_949752745.1. Classification (NCBI taxonomy): domain Eukaryota; kingdom Metazoa; phylum Annelida; class Polychaeta; order Sabellida; family Serpulidae; genus Protula; species Protula sp. h YS-2021. The sequence goes on along the minus strand of OX457025.1, from coordinate 82,062,079 downwards.
AAGTAAAAAAAATGCCCGATTTAACCAATTTTGGACGGGTCGCCAAAAAAGTAACTCTTCAAGAGTGGCCCATCTAGAGAACAATCATGCAAAATTGGAAAGGACCACGATGCAGATTCTAGGAAAAGAAGCATTTTGAAATTTGGAATCCAAAAAATTAAACAAGAATGTCCTGGGATATTGTGACCAGCCGAGATCCAGTGAATCACCTATCAATAGGCTTGCATGGTCGCCAAAAGTAGTTGTCAAACTCGTTAAACCCGGTCGTGCAAATTTATAAAGGAATCCGGTCAAATTGTGGGAGTAAGCATTTTGGCGGATCGCCAGAAAAGTAACTTTTTAAAAGAGGACCGCCTGATGAACATTTATGAAAAATTTGAAGACAATCCCATCAAAATCGTGAAATAAGGGCTTTGCAGTGCTGTCAGTCGTAATTAACGTTAAAAACGTATGAAAAGAGGCTGAAAACGTATGCCAGAGGCCCAAAAAATGAATAAAAAACGTAGACTAATATATGATATCAAAACATAAAATACCACTGTCATAAATATACAAGACATATAAACAGAATTAAATGCATAAACAATCAATGGTGAAAGGTATTTGGTATTGCTATATTTCTAGCGAGCGCTAAAAATGTTATATTTATAATTAATGGAACGCAGGTTTCGAAACCTTCCAGTAAAAACTGTCTTCCTAGAAACTGTTGCATATTAACACCACAACTTTGTTCAGTAAACGTTCAAAAAGTCCCCCAAAACGTATAAAAACGTACGCAGCCCAAAACGTTGAACGTTGGTCAAAGAAAAATGCCCCCCTCTGGCAGGCTGGTGAATATTGATACAACATTTGAGGGCATTCCGATCAAAATTTTGGAAGAAAACAAGTGTGCCCAAGGACGAAATCCCAGCTTAAGACAAAGCGATAAGACCCATTCCAGCGTGCATGAGCAAGGGAATTTCCCTGAAAAATTGGGCTTCAAAAGACCACATGGCGAAGAGCTAGCTAAATAATTAATTTAGCAACGGACCCCAACATAGACCGATAAATACATACAAAGACTTGTTTCCGAGAAAAATGGGAAACAGATCTCGTGTATCTCTGGTAGATTGGATAGTCTACGAGAGGTACCTTCGAAAAACTATAAACAATTATATCAACAGCGCACATGTTTGTGTAGCATGCTTTGATGCGTGGTTCACATTTCGGACCACTGCACCTGCTTATTTAATCTGCGTTGATGTGCGGTACTTATTTTAGACCAGTACGCATGTTTACTTAACTTGGGTTGATGCGCGGTTCGAACTTCGGACCAGTGCGCATGTTTATTTAATTTGCGTTGATGCTCGATTCTCATTTCGGACCAGTGCGTAGGTTTATTTAACTTTCATCGATGCGCAATTCGCAATTCGGACCACTGCGCATGTTTATGTAACTTGCGTCAATGCGCGGTTGTTATTTTGGACTAGTGCGCAAGTTCATTTAACTTGCGTTCATGCACTGTGCTTGTTTTGGACCAGTGCATGTCTATTTCAAACATTCTCCCAAAAATCCAACATTCCCAAATCGAGTAAAAAAACACAAGCCGTATGCATAACCCAGCCAAGGTTGCATCATACCAAACATAAAAGAAATCGGATAAAAACTGTAGGAGGAAATACATTTTGAGGTTTTTTCTTCAAAAATTCCCCCAAAATACAAAACTTGTCCGATCAACTAAAAAAGCACAAGCAGTATGCACGACCAGTTTAAGATGCGTCATACCAAAAATAAATGAAATCGGATAACAAGTTTGTCCAAGGACAAAGTCCCAGCTTACGAAAGCAGTAAGACCAATTCCAGCGTGCATGAGCAAGGGAATTTCCCCGAAAAACTAGGCTTCAAAAGATGAGACGGCAAAAGGCTAGCTCAATAATTAATTTAGCACCGGACCAGAACATAGACCAATAAATGCATACAAAGAAAAATGGGAAACAGATTCTTTTATCTCTGGTAGACTGGATAGTCTGCCATAGATACCTTCGAACAACGCTCGTATTTCGGACCAGTGGGCATGTTTATGTAGCTTTTCACGATGCGCGGTTCTTATTCAGACAAGTGCGCATGTTTATTGATGCGCGGCTCTCATTTTGGAACAGTGCACATGTTTATTTAACTTGCGTTGATACGCGGTTCGCATTTCGCACCAGCGCGCATGTTTATTTACCTTGTGTTGATGTGCGGTTCTTATTTCGGACCAGTGTACAAGTTTCCTTAGGTTACCTTGATGCGCGGTTCGCATTTCGGACCAGTTTGAATGTTTATTAAACTTTCGTTGATGCACGGTGCTTATTTTGGACGTGTGCATATGTTTATTTAACTTGCGTTGGTGCGCGGTTTGCATTTCGAACCACTGCGCATGTTTATTTAACTTGCGTTGATGCGCAGTTCGAATTTCGGAGAAGTGCGCATGTTTATTTACCTTGTGTTGATGTGCGGTTCTTATTTCGGACCAGTGTACAAGTTTCCTTAGGGTACCTTGATGCGCGGTTCGCATTTCGGACCAGTTTGAATGTTTATTAAACTTTCGTTGATGCACGGTGCTTATTTTGGACGTGTGCATATGTTTATTTAACTTGCGTTGGTGCGCGGTTTGCATTTCGAACCACTGCGCATGTTTATTTAACTTGCGTTGATGCGCGGTTCGAATTTCGGAGAAGTGCGCATGTTTATTTACCTTGTGTTGATGTGCGGTTCTTATTTCGGATCAATGCGCATGTTTATTTACATTGTGTTGATGGGCGTTTCTTATTTCGGATCAGTGCGCATGTTTATTTACCTTGTGTTGATGTGCGGTTCTTTCGGATCTGTGCGCATGTTTATTTTCCTTGTGTTGATGCGCGGTTCTCATTCCAGACCAATGCGCATGTTTATTTAACTTGCATCGATGCGCGGTTCTCATTCCAGACCAATGCGCATGTTTATTTAACTTGTGTTGATGTGCGGTTCTTATTCCATACCAATGCACATGTTTATTTTACTTGCGTTGATGAGCGGTACTTATTTTGGACAGCCCAAGTTTCCTTAGCTTGCCTTGATGCGCGGTTCGCATTTCGGACCAGTTTGCATGTTTATTTAACTTGCGTTGTTGCGCGTTGATGCACGGTGCTTATTTTGGACATGTGCATATGTTTATTTAACTTGTGTTGGTGCGCGGTTTGCATTTCGAACCACTGCGCATGTTTATTTAACTTGCATTGATGCGCGGTGCTTATTTTGGACCAGTGCGCATGTTTATTTAACTTGCGTTAATGCGTTGTTCGAATTTCGGACCAGTGCGCATGTTTATTTAACTTGCATTGATGCACAGTGCTTATTTTGGACCACTGCGCATGTTTATTTAACTTGCGTTGGAGCATGGTTCGCATTTCGAACCACTGCGCATGTTTATTTAACTTGCGTTGATGCGCGGTTCGAATTTCGGAGAAGTGCGCATGTTTAATTAGCTTGCGTTGATACGCGGTGCTTATTTTGGACCAGTGCAAATGTTTATTTAACTTACGTTGGCGCGTGGTTCGCATTTCGAACCACTGCGTATGTTTATTTAACGTGCGTCGATGCGCGGTTCTTATTTCAGGCCAATGCGCATTAACTTGAGTTGATGCGCGGTTCTTATTCTGGACCAGTGCGCATGTTTATTTAAGTTGCGTTGATGCGCAGTTCTTATTTTGAATAGTGCGAATGTTATTTAAGTTGCGTTAATGGGCAGTTGGCATTTCGAAATAGTGCGCATATTTTTTTAACTTGCGTTGATGCACGGTGCTTATTTTGGTCCAGTGTGCTTGCTTATTTAGCTTCTCTTGATGTGCGGTTCGCATTTCGGACCAGCGCGCATGTTTTTTTTTAACTTGTGTTGATGCGTGGTTCGCATTTTGGACCATTGCGCATATTTATTTAACTTGTGTTGATGATCGGTACTTATTTTGGACCGGTGCAAATGTTTATTTAACTTTTTCGCAATTCGGACCAGTGCGCATGTTTATTTAATTTGCGTTGATATCCGTTCGCATTTCGGACCAGTATATCTGTTTCTTTAGGCTGGGTTGATGCGCGGTTCGCATTTTGGGACCAGTGAGCAGGTTCATTTAACTTGCGTTGACGCGCAATTTGCATTTCGGACCAGAACGCATGTTTATTTAAGGCCCGTCGATGCCCGACTCTTATGTCTATTTAACTTGCGTCGATTCATGGTTCTTTCTTCGGACCACTGCGCATGTTTATTTAACCTGCATTGATGCGCGGTTCTCATTTCAGACCACTGTGCATGTCTATTCAACTTGCGTCGATGCGTGGTTCTTTTTTCGGACAAGTGCGCACGTTTGTTTAACTTGCGTTGATGTGCGGTGCTTATTTTGGACCGGATCGCATTTTTATTTAACTTCCGTCGATGCGCGGTTCGCATTTCAGGCCATTGCCCATGTTTATTTAACTTGTGTTGATGCGTGGTTCTCATTTCAGACCAGTACGCATGTTTCTTTGGGTTGCGTCGATGCGCGGTTCTTTTTTCGGACCAGTGCGCATATTTATTTAACTTGCGTTGATGCGCGGATCGCATTTCGGGCCACTGCGCATGTTTATTTAACTTACGTCGACGCGTAGTTCTTTTTTCGGACCAGTGCGCATGTTTATTTAACTTGCGTTGATGCGTTGATGCTTATTTTGGACCAGTTCGCATCTTTATTTATCTTCCGTCGATGCGCGGTTCACATTTCGGACCAATGCGCATGTTTATTTAACTTGCATCGATGCGCAGTACTTAATTTGGACTACTGCGAATGTTTATTTAACTTGCGTCGATGTGCGGTTGTTAAATCTGACTACTGCGAAAGTTCATTTTACTTGCGTTATGCGCTGTAGGAGGAGATTCATTTAATTTTTTTTCAAAAATTCCGAAAAAAATTCAAAAGTTTTCCAATTCACTCAAAAAGCACAAGCCGTATGCATAACCCCCCTAGAGATGGCTCATATCGAAAATAAATGAAATCTGATAAAAACTGTAGGAGGAAATGCATTTTGAATTTTTTTCTTCAAAAATTCTCTGATTGACTGAAAAAGATAGGCCATATTCACCACACCCTAAACATGCCTCAGCCCCAAAATAAATGATGTTTGATCAAAACTGCAGGAGAAAATGCATTTTGAGGTATTTTCATCAAAAATTCCCAAGTCGAGTCAAATAGCACAAGCCGTATGCGAGACCTACTTAAGGATGCCTCATAGCAAAAATAAATGAAATCTGATAAAAACTGTAGGAGGAAATGCATTTTGAATTTTTTTTCTTCAAAAATTCTCTGATCGACTGAAAAAGACAGACCATATTCACGACACCCTGAGCATGCCTCAGCCCCAAAATAAATGAGGTTTGATCAAAACTGCAGGAGAAAATGGATTTTGAGGTATTTTCATCAAAAATTCCCCCGAAATCAAAAATTCCCAAGTCGAGTCAAATAGCACAAGCCGTATGCGAGACCTACCTAAGGATGCCTCATAGCAAAAATAAATGAAATCGGATAAAAACTGTAGGAGGAAATGCATTTTGAAGTTTTTCTTCAAAAATTCCCAAAAAATACAGAAATTGTCGGATCGACTCAAAAGCGCAACACCTTAGGAATGCCTCAAACCAAAAAAAAAAAAAAAAAAAAAAAGATAGAAAGAAATTGGTTCAAAACTGTAGGGGGAAATGCATTTTAAAGTTTTTTTCTTCAAAAACTCCCTAAAAATACAAAAATTGCCCGATCGACTAAAAAGCACAAGCCGTATGCACTCACACCAAAAATAAATGACATCGAATCAAAATTGTAGGGGTAGATGCATTTTGAATTATTTTCGAAATTTTTGCTTAAAAAATTCCCCAAAAAATACAAACTAGAAAAGCACAAGCCATATACACGACCCTTTAGGGGTGCCCCATTCCAAAAATAAATGACATCGGGTCAAAAATGTAAGAGGAGATACATTTTAAAATTTCTTTAAAAAATCCCCAAAAATTCAAAAATCACCCGATCGACTAAAAAAGCACAAGCCGTATGCACGACCGCTTAGGAATGCCTCACACCAAAAATAAATGACATCGAATCAAAATTGTAGGAGTAGATGCATTTTTTTCAAAAATTTTGCTTAAAAAAATCCCCCAAAATACAAAAATTGTCCGATCGACTAAAAAAGCACAAGCCGTATGCACGACCCTTTAGGGGTGCCTCATACCAAAAATAAATGACATCGGGTCAAAAATGTAGGAGGAGATACATTTTAAATTTTTTTCTTTAAAAATTCCACAAAAATTCAAAAATCACCCGATCAACTAGAAAAGCACAAGCCGTATGCACGACCGCTTAGGGATGCCTCACACCAAAAATAAATGACATCGGATCAAAAATGTAGGAGGAGATGCATTTTGAAACAAAGTTTACAGCGAACTAACTAACGGACGCCATCCGCAGACCGATAGGAATAACCCAGCTTACGTGTAATGTAAGCTGGGCTAATAATAAATGATACCGGATCAAAAATGTGGAGGAGATGCATTTTGAATTATTTTTGAAATTTTTTTCTTCAAAAATTTCCCAAAAATACACAAATGGTCCGATCAACTAAATAAGCACAAGCCGTATGCGCGACCTCTTAGGGGTGCTTTACTAAAATTAATGATATCGGATACTAAAATGTAGGAGGAGAAACATTTTTTCTTAAAAAATTATCCAAAAATTAAAAAATCACCCGATCGGCTTAAAAAGCACAAGCCATATGTGCGACCTCTTAGGGATGCCTCATACCAAAAATCAATGACATCGGATCAAAATTGTGGGAGGAGATACATACAAAATACAAAAATTTACTTAAGAAACAACTAACTAACGGACGCCGTCTGCAAACCGATAGGTATAACCCAGCTTATGTTCTTTAAAACGTTTCTGATTGTGTAACATTTTAAAGAAAATCTTATCAAATTTTGGGAGAAGAAGCACTTTGAAAATTGGCAACCGAAAATTTTAAATGCCTCCCATTTGGTAATTTTTTGGCGGGTCGCTAAAAAATGAGTAAATTTTCAAGACAGGCCTGCCCAGAGAAATTCGTGCAAAATTTGAAAGGAATCCGATCAAAACTGATGGAGAACAAGATTTTAAGTAAAGGTTTACATGCGCACATACAGACGACGAATACCCCTTCTACTGATGTGATAAGACCAGACCAACAAAGTCGGCTGGTCTTAAAACATCGTGCTGAAGAAATTCGGACAACCGACATGATCCTAAAATAACTGATTGCGAAACATTGGAAATCGCTTTTTTTGTTCAAAATCACAAGAATAAAGCGAATAAAGGTTTTCTGTCTCTCTAAAAATTTGGTTTGAGCGGTTATATGCGTTTCTGCCAGACCTTGGCAGTAAATTTCATCACCCATTGCATTAGCATCTGATAAACAAAGAATGTTTCAGAATTACCAGCAATTCAACAACTCCTTGGGACTCCGTCCCCAAATGTAAATAATACTTTAAAACTCTATTCAGCGCGTGTCTGTGTAAACGCTAAATGTCTTAGTTCGTTAAGATGAGAGAATGCTCAGTCTTTTCCATCGGTCTCTAACACGCTGCGAAATAATAAAAAGAAGCGGTTTGGGTAGTGTTTCTTTAATAGACTCCAGCAATAACGTGGCAACACATAGAACATTATTAGAACTTATATAGCTTTCAACATAACCTTGTCAACTACACATACTACTGATAATTTAAAGTTTTATAACATACTTTAAAGAGCATTGGGTGGGACGGCGGGTTTTCTTTGCTAACGAGCTGCTGTTTCTGCGCTTGCAGATTGCGAATGAGGTGGTAGAAAAAAGGCCCCCCTTTTAAAGCCAGATTTTAATCCCTATAGCAAAACTGAACAGATAGCGAGTGACACTTCGCAAACATCCCTTATGGATTGAGGCGCCATCGCGCCGGATTTTTAAATCCCTGAAGCAACACAAGAACACACATAGTGACACTTAGCAAACATCTTTTGCCGGCTGAAAACGCTTGATATTTAAACAAAGATTACAGGATAGGCGGGGCGCAAAAGAGCCCCGCAGTTTCAAGTCACTTGCACCGTTTTAAAAGTAAATAATCATACATTATTTATAGCATTAAAACTCTATTCAGCGCGTGTCTGTGTAAACGCTAAATGTCTTAGTTCGTTAAGATGAGAGAATGCTCAGTCTTTTCCATCGGTCTCTAACACGCTGCGAAATAATAAAAAGAAGCGGTTTGGGTAGTGTTTCTTTAATAGACTCCAGCAATAACGTGGCAACACATAGAACATTATTAGAACTTATATAGCTTTCAACATAACTTTGTCCCAAACTACCCAAACCGGATGTAGTGTAGACTCTGTGTCTTTAGAGTTTAGTTGTGATCTTTGCGGCGTTCCTACCGAGGACTCGAGAACACCTCATGCGCATGTCGAGGGGGACGTCTGTGTATCGGAGGTAGGCGTCTGATTTCCAGTCTCCTTGCGATTTTATCACCTCAGGGGGGAGACCGCATGCCAGGGCAAAACTTGCCCCTGCCCGACGGAGGCTGTGACCGCTGTAGTGACTGTCGTCCAGCCCTATACTCTGAAGCCTCTGTTTCAGCATCGCGCCGAAAATTGCGTGGGACAGGGTAATGAGGGCGCCGTCACGTTTGAAGGAAAACAGGGCGGAATCAGGGGGGGATTGAGTCGTGGTCAGGAGGCGGCCGAGGGCATAGACCGGACACAGGTCAGAGTCTGGGATGCGAGGGAGGGGGACGACAAGTTGTCGAGTGAAGTTGCGCATGGTCTTCGTCTGTTTCACACGAATTATGGCTCCATCTGCCAGGAACGTCTTGCACGGCGGCATAAGTCTCTGCGACAGTCATGACTATCCTGTGAACGTGTTAACAGGGTGGATTTTCTGAAAAACGTAAAGAAACCCACTAGGCATGCCGCCCAAAAACACATATCTATTGACCTGTCGAGATCCAGCACTTGAAGTAAACGTACTAGGATGTCCAGAGATAGCGCGAGTTTTTGCTTAGGTGGGGTGGCACGCTTGGTCTCCAGCCCTTTGAGCAGTGTCTTTAGGCGATAGTTGTCTTCCGTGGGATTAGGGTGGTCGTGCTCCAAGTGCAAAAACCGGATCGCGGACAGATAGCACCTCACGGACTGGGGCTTGAGGGTGCGACCGAGGAAACAAGCATAACGTAGCAGGTTGTCAGTGTCTGCGGGGACAGGGCGACAGCGGAAATAGGCACAAAACGAAACGAATGCCTTGATGTGGGTGTTGTATGCGGCGATGGTATTGTCGGAATAGGCAGCCGAACGCAGCTGTTTCACTTCCATATCCAGTATCGCTGTTTGCCGGACCACTCCTGAAACAGGTAAACTACTGAGGCGTGAGACATATGGTTGTGTAGGTCCGATACTGGTACGTGTGCGAAGGCGTAGGTGGCATGCGATAAATTGCATAGTCTCGATAAACTATCAGCCAACATATTTTGACGTGTGGGTATGAATGAGGCAGTAATACAAATATTATACTGAACGCATATCAACATTATATCAACGAGAATGTCTGATGCAGTGATGCTCCGTATAGAACCAGTATTCAGGGCGTGGAGCGTGGCCGTATTGTCAGTCAGTACCCTCATTTTCCGACCCGCATATAGGGTTTTCCACCGTTCCAGGGCGAGATGTACGGCGGCCAGTTCCTTGACATTGATGTGTTGTGCTTCAAGGGGCGGGGCATCGATATGCCAATTGCAGTACAGCCAGTCCAGGGCGAGTGGCCCGCGGACCAAGGCTGCTCCAGCAGCGGCCGAGCTGCTGTCCGTCACGATATATGCAGGATCGGGCGAAGTCCTTTCGAGAGCGAAATGGCACGTGCCGTTGAAGGAACTGCATAGTCGATTGAGCGTAGCAATATCGCGGCGCGTATCGGCGGAGATACGGACGCGGAAGTGGGGGCGGCGCAGTGACGTCATTAGCGAGATGAGGCGGCGCATGGCTGGGCGTACTACACGTACTACCCGGGCGATCCAGCTTAATTTACCAAGCAGACTTTGTATGTCCCGTTTGGACACACGTTTCTGATCAGAATTGGCCCATTCATGCAGAGTTGTTTGCGTATCTTCTAGTTTCTCGGTTGGGATCGATAGCTTACAGTTGATGGTGTCAATAAGAACACCAAGAAAAGTCAGTCGTTGGGTGGGGTAGACGCATTTGCTCCAATTGATGGTGAAACCGAGGGAGGTGAGGGTGCCGATAAGGTGGTCCATAGCTATCCGAGCGTCTTCGCTGGTGTCTGCTGAGATGAAGAAGTCGTCCAGGTAACAGATCACCGCCTTGATACCCTTCCGCCGCAGCATGCGACACACACTTTGCGTTATGCGGTGAAAAATCCCGACACTGAGGGACGCGCAGAAGGGCAGTCTAGTGTCCACCAGGTAGGTGTGGTGCTTATCACCCTTGAACTTCCATCTCAAGCCGGTAAACTGCTGCGAAAAAGTACTGATGGGTACATGTCTATATGCGGATTTAATGTCCACCTTGGCCATAAAAGACCCTCGCCTGGTCAAGCTGACCGCAGTGTCCACGGACGCGAATTTGTGTTTGTCCGGACAGGCAAAGCTGTTTACTGAGCTCCCCGCTGGTTGGGAGCAGTCGTGGATAAGACGGATACTATCCTTGTCCTTTGGGACGGCCGAAATGGGCGAAATTATTGTCGGTTTTTCAAGCGTTATTTTGTATCTTCCCAGCGACAGTTCTTTCTTTATCTCATTTTCCACTAGTTCTCTGTATTTAAGTTCGGCGGATCGACTATTTGGGGCTTCTGAGGGTTTAATGGAATGGGTATTAGTGTTAACAATATCAAAACCGTTCGTTAAGCCATTAACGATAAAGACTTTATCGATATCCGAGTCGAGTAATCGTTCCCAGTTCGTTATCTTTTCGGCGAGCGGGTTAGAGACGTCGGGTTGCTAAAGAAACTAGAAGCTCATTCCGCTAGCGAAATGTTAAACACTTGACAAAAATTAAAACGCAAAAATACTTCCTTTAATGGGTTATTTCTTGAGTAATATATTGCAAACAACACAGCTTGAATACGTCTTATACGCCGAGTAGTGTTTGGTTGTTGTTGACTTAAAGTTTTATTGACTGACCAGGCATACGCCTTGTTATCTATTTACGCAGTGAGAGCTCGCACAAAGCTCATTGAACAAATGTGTATTCTGTGCTGTCGTTAAATGCTACGCATTTATTTGCAAAAAATACACTCTTTTCACATGGCGTTTTAACAAAGAAAACGAAATCAAAGACGAAAATAAAAAGTGACATGCACATGTTCAGATCAAGCTCTTCATAAGTGCCAAGTTTCATGGTCGTAGGGCCCATAGTGTCAGAGAAGAAGAAGACACAAAAAATCGGAAAAACTGTCAGGAAGAAAAAAAAAAAAGGACGAATTTTGCTCGCACAAATTCATATAACTCTTGCAAGCCAAAGGCTTGTCAAGTGTTAATAATATTCATATAACCCTTACCATCCACTTTTCCCTCTCTCGACCGCTCTTGTGAAGCCTGAAAATATTTGCGGGTACTCAGTATAACTACAGAATCGAGAGCCATTAGCATTTGGTTTCATTGCTCTATTGATCGAATTGAATATATGCAAAATGAATATAGCAAATAATATGTGCACCGGGGCTCGGGTTCTTATAAACAAGAAAAATCAGTGTTATGACGACTGTTGTGCGTCACGCATAACGACTGTTTATTTGTGTTTACTTAGTTCATGTTCTAAATATAGAACAAAAATTCCCACCAAAGTATCACAGAAAATGAAAATAAGTAGAGGGGGCATTACTTTGGAATAACTTTTTTTAAAGGTAAGATTCTTACATAATCTCTTTCCAGTAAAATCTTAGCATATAACTGTTATTTTTTAAATTAATCATTTGTTTTTATTCATAATAGCCCTGAGTTGAAGTGAAAATAGTATCCATATAACAAAGTTTTTGATTTGAGACAAATTTAAGACTAATCTGAGTCGAATTCGAGGTATTTCTATCTTGCATTGCTAACTTAATGACAAAATGGGAGAGGCAAATCAAGCTCTTGAATTGCCCTCGAATTAAGGGATCTCAAATTAACCTCGAATTAAAAAAAAAAAACCTGATTTAGTAACGAATTGAAGAAGTGACATTGTTCACCCCTTCTCCCTAACAGTGGCGTAGTATCAGAGCTGGTGCAGGCGACCCCACGAGGTGAAGCACCGTTGAACCCGGTTCGTACTTGGATTGGTGCCCAGTGTTCTATATAGACTCAAATTAGTCTCAAGTCTATTTTTTAAATCGATTTTGTAATCCAAGACTACCCTGAGATTACAGTCTTTCATTAATCTTAAATAATTAAATATTTGATATTCCTGAGCAGCCTTAAATTAACCATAAATTGATCCCAAATTAAGAGAATGGAATATGAAGTTTAAGGCTGCTCAGAGTGAGATCAATTTGTGATTCTAGCTTCAACCTAGAGTCTCGAATTACGCGATTTTTTTTCGTTTGGGTCACTGGATGGAAAATTATGGATATAGAAATGTGTCAGTACGGAAAAATTTAGAGCAAAGAAAAAGTCAAAGGAACACTTGATGAATATTATATATTATAATATTTTCCTATCTATGAACAAGAATGTCCAGAGACATTATGACCAGCCGAGATCTAGTAAATCACCTATCAATAGGCTTGCATGGTCGCAAAAGTGGTTGTCATACTTTTAAACCCGGTTGATGAAAATTCGTGCAAATTTATAAAGGAATCCGGTTAAATTGTGGGAGCAAGCGTTGGCTACTAAATTGGCTACTTAATAATTTTAAATACTCCCTTTTAAAAGAGGACTGCCTAATGAACATTTATGAAAAATTTGAAGAAAATCCGATAAAAATCGTGGAATAAGGACTTTGCAGTGCTGCCAACCGTAATTTATGTTAAAAACGAATGAAAAGAGTTAAAAACGTTTGCCAGAAGCCCAAAAAGTATAAAAAACGTATACTAATATATGACATCCAAACTTCACCAGTAGTTGAGAAACATTAGTTAGACCACAGTGACGTCATAATGACGTCAGACCCCCCACGCACCCTGGGTCCACCATGGGAGGATACACCTACCCCCTCCCCCCCCCCCCCCCCACACCCACCGGTCCAATCTTTGGCATATCACCAAAAAAGTAACTTTTCAAAAGAGGCCTGCCTGGAAAACACTTGTCCAAAATTGGAAAGGAATTCAATCAAAATTGTGAGAAAAGAAACATTTTGAAAATTTGATGTAAAAAAAATTTGGCGGATCGCTAAGATAAAAATTGTCAAGAGAGACCTATGTTAAGAACATTTCTACAAAATTTAAAGAAGATCTGATGAAAATTGTAGGAGAAGAAGCATTTTGAAAATTGGCAACAAAATTTTAACTGCCCCCCCCCCCCCCCCATTTACCCAATTTTGGCGGATCGTCAAAAAAAGTGATACTTCAAGAGAGACCTACCTAAAGAGCATTTATACAATATTTAAAGAAAATCTGATCAAATTTGTGTGCCAAGAAGCAGTTTGAAAATTGGCAACCATAAAATTATAAAAGCCCCCCGCCCCCACCCCCACCGCCATTTGGTCAAACGTTGGCGGATCACCAAAAAAGTAACTTTTCATGAGAGGCCTACCTAGAGAACAATCGTGTAAAATTGGAAACGAATTTATTCAAATTGTGAGAGAAGAAGCATTTTGAAAATTTTAAATTGCCTCCCCCCCCCCCCCCCCCCCCATTTGGCCAAATTTTGGCGGATCGCCAAAAAATAGTAAATTTTCAAGAGAGGCCTATGTTGAGAACATTCATGCAAGATTTAAAGGAAACCTGATGAAATTGTTCGAGAAGAACCACTTTGAAAATTGGCAACAATATATTTTAAATGCCCCCCCCCCCCCCCCATTTGGCCAGTCTTTGGCGGGTCGGTAAAAAAAGTAAGTTTTCAGAAGAGGCCTACCTAGAAAATATTCGCACAAAATTTAAAGAACGTCCGATATAAATTGTGGGAAAAGAAGCATTTTGACAATTGGCAACCGAAAATTTTTAAATGCCCCCATTTAGCCAATTTTTAGTGGATCGTCAACAGATTTGGCGAAAAAATTTCAAGACGGGTCTACCTAGAGAACATTCGTGCAAAATTTGAAAGGAATCCGATCAAAACTGAAGCAAGAAGAAGCATTTTAAGTAAAAATTTACATACGTACATACTGATGCCCCCAATGGGAACAGGCAGTCTCTCCCCTGGCGTTCCCCCTCCCCGGCGATCTCCCCCCTGTCCTTCTCCCCCCCCCCCGCCCCCCGGCAGATTTTTTTTAACACTTACATCAGCAAAACTTGTACATTTCACTTCCTTCTCCCCCCTCAAACTTGCTTTCATTATTGATGTATGAAGACCAAAGGGTTATTGACGTTTCTTTAATCTGTTCAATTAAGTGATTGATATATTGAATTTTTGACCGAATCAATGAAACGTCGGATCTAGTGTAGGCTATTGATGATGATGTTTTCCGGAGCAGTTTGGTTTATTTATTGATATCAGATTTGCGTCCGGAGAACGTAAATGGTTGTATAAAAGGTCACCAAAAAGTAGCCAAATTATCACATCAAGATGGAATTTATTACGACTATACGAGGAAAGCAGTAAGGTAGGTGACACAGTAAAGCTGGTGATCTGTAAATTAAATTTCGTGATCGCATTTGAAAGATCAGTTTACAGTTAGTGTTTGATTGTAATTTCGTAATTGGACTTTAAAGCAGATTAATTTCTTAGTGATAATTATGTAAAAGTAGATGAAAGGTGAGGCTGAAAATTTAAAAAAAAAGAATGAAATGTACAAGGGGGAAGAAGGACGGGGGGGGGGGGGGAGTCAGCCTACGGGGTGAGATCGCCAGGGGGGAGTTGGTAGGAGGGAGTCCGCCGGGGGGGGGGGGGAGACCGCCTAGACCCGCCCCCAATTGATGTGATGAGACCAGCCCGGTGTGGTCGGCTAGTCTAAAAAGCACAATCCGCAACACGCACGTCTGTTCTGTTTAATGTTTTAGACAAAAGGAAGGGAAAAAGAACTGCAACACAGAGAAGCATCCTTCTTATACGTTATGCAACTAGCGGATAATTTCATGAATGCCCGAACTGCGGGAAGCATGCATAGATCTATACAGGCTAGACCCCCTCATCTCCAAAGGTGAGAAAATGGAAAGGAATGGGAACAGTAAGAATAGTGACGCACTTTCGTGGGCGTCCATGACAGGCGACAATGCACGTGTTAAAACGTTGCTAGCGCAGGGAGCGAATGTAAACCGGAAGGACAATTACGGACTGACTGCGCTTTGGGTAGCGTCATGTATGGGATGTTATGACTGTATGAAAACATTGCTTAAGCATGGAGCACACGTGAACCATCGAGACAACAGTGGGGACACGGTCCTACATACTGCCGTCCAGTCTTGTCAAGTTCAAGCTGTGAAGCTTCTCTTGGACCATCACGCCGATATACAGGCTTGTAATGGCAGTAAGAAAAGCGTGCTCCACTATGCTGTGGACGGTGACGAAACCAATGAGACATTCGGGTTGATTATACTTCTATTAAGAAACGGCGTGCCCGTGAATAATCGCGACAAAGTCGGAGACACCGCCTTACATGTAGCCGCACGCGACGGCAAGTTGTACATCGCTGACATTATCCTGCAGTTCAAGGCCGATCCAACAATCCCGAACAACCAGGGGAAAACACCTTTGGATGTGTCAGACGAGAGTATCAAGTATGACTTTGAATTACTACTGAAGAAAGCAGCTGAAAAACTTGAGGACGAAACACGCAATGAAAATTTGTTGATTCGATCCCAGAGCGACTGTCACCTCCGAAGAACTATAACTGTGTTAACTAATGACGTCACAAATTTATCAAATAAAGTGACTCACCTGACCGCTCAGCATGCTGAATTAGAAAGAGAGTTGAGAACCATGAAAAGAAACGTGACTGCGATGATGTGCTCCCGTGGAAACCTTCCCGCGAACATGATAGATCGAGGTTAGTGTGTATGTGGATTGGAGGGCGGGGGGGGGGGGGGGGGGGAGGTTGGAGGTGTAAACTATATATTAAGAAGTTGGCTTATACACACACAGAGACAAATTTAGAATCATTTTGAAAAATCTTCATTTTTTAAGTTCTTTATATCTGAAGACAAGTGAAAATGAAAAGCCTCTTACACACAATTTGCCCAGACAGCAAATTTGAATCCGAGCTAAGAAATTAAAAAAAATATGCAGTCTTACATTTCAAATATTGGTAAGTTTTCGAATCACTTCATGCGATGAAGTAAAATTGTCTTTTTGTTATTTACGTAATAAACAGAAAACAAAAATAGTGTATAATTCGAGACTCAAATTTGAGATTTTTTGTATCCTTCGGTTGTTTAATGTGTCTTTTTACTCGGGCATGTTGCAGGATGGCTGGCCCCGGAACAGCGGCGACTGTTCGACCGCATAGACGAGAACCGAGACACAGTGATCGAGTTTATGAAGGATCTATCGGGTGTTATCGCTAGACTTCACACAAAACTCGTGATCACCGGCGAGCAATGCCAAGAACTCGACAGTATGACCACTGACTCTGAAAAGGTGAGGTACCTGCTCGGCTTGATAAACCACGGACCCCTGTACCTGGAAGGACTGAGAGAAGCACTCGAGCACACCAACCAAAAAAATATTGCCCAACTTTTGAAATAAGTTGGCAAAATATCTGCAACTATAACTGAAGAACAAGCTGAACACACTACCACTGTTAACTGTTATTCTTAAACCCAGTGATATTAATCAACTGCTCAGTGGTGCCGACATTATGTTTAATTTAATTCCAACAGTGTTTCAGGTGTCTCTGACTTGCTCCGCGTATACACTCTAGTATGAAATGCGAAATCAAGAACCCGGCGTACAGCACTTCGACAGATTAAGTGGGTAGTCTGATCAATAAACTATTAGTGATAGTAGTCATGTTTCGCCATCACACCAATTTCTGCCTGATCGTCAAAGAAAGATATTGTAGCACTCATGTAACACTTATATAAAACGCATTTCAGCCACAGCCTCAGGTCTCTGCCTCTGCATTTAGAAATTTTCGTTATGACACTTTTTTCAAGCTCCACCATTTCTTACGGATCGTAAATAAAAGTAGCACACTGGTGGAAAACTACGCAACAAAAATACCTGTTAATTTTGAACACATTCCTATCAGAACTGTCAAGTGCTGTAGCGTTTTGAAAATCTAATGGTGTGAAGGGAGGCAGTGTAAAAGTACGCCTGGAGCGGGACTTGGAACGTGCAACCTCTTGCTTCGCAGGGCAACAACGCAAACCACTGCTTCTATGGGAGGCAGAAGTATAACATTGCCTGCCAAAGCGATAAAGGAAGACACTGAAAAAAAATGGCGTTGAGCAGGGCTTGAAGTCACGACCTGTCATAGTATACCTTAACGCGCTACCGACGTCACCAGTGAACACGTTACCGACATATGAAGAAGCCTCAAGTAGGAGCACATTGTAATACCAGCCTGATATCGCGAAGGTGATCAGCGGTTTTGCCTTGCCCGAAAGCTCAGGCTGTAGGTGTACTGATTGCGAGCAAACCATGACCTGACACGTGTATGCTACGTGCAGTGTCACATCTACCAGTCTACAACGCGACACTACAAATTTTGAATAGGACACTAACAGAGTATGGATCGACGGGACCTCCGAAGCAAAACAAGAAATACTATATTACTATACGAATCCTAACTATCCAAATTACATTTTAGTTGTTTTTGGCGAAGTTTTTCTGTGCATCAGATCTCGTTAAAAAGTGTTGGTGGGTAGTTCCAGTTACTTCAGGTCAACAGACACACCCAACCACCGAATCACAACGTCGACGAAAGGTGTTGTTGGCGCTCACTGAGCTACATAAAGCATGAACTGTTTTGTGAATAGTTAAGGAGAAGAAAAAAGACCACGAGACTCTTTGGCAGTAAGGTCAACAAACTTGCTATAAATACGCAGTAAAAATCTTTCAGCGGGTATTTTATGCGTAATTACATCCTATTACCCTATATATGTGCTGGGTTGCCAGCAGCTTACTGAGAATAGTGGATTACTGAGAGTTAAAACTGTTATTTGGTCGCTAATGAAGAAGCTCTGAAATTGACTAGCTATCTATTGTTGTGATTATGCGATTTAACCTGCTTCTGCGAAATCCCTTCCTTTGTTCTATTATACTCAGCTTTGGAAACATTTTATTTTTACTGACCAGCTTACATTTTGTAAGTTTGCTAATAAAATCCATAATCTGACTTGATCCTTTTATTACACCAAACTCGCCAAAAAAAAAAAAAGAGGACTACAATAACTGCGCAGTGAGCACTTGTTGACGCCTGGTCTGACTCATTGTGGTTTCAATACCTTTATGCTAACTGAAGATTGAAAGCATTAGGCCAGGAAGAAAACATTCTTGTTTCTTATCACGAATTTTGAAAAATTTGACCGACCGGCGATATTCTTCTCTTGAAAAAATTACACCCGGCTGGGACCGATATTTTGCTTTATTTTTGAAAATTACGTTGACCCGAAATTTGTCTAAATTCTCGTACCGTTTTCTTTTTGGCAAGATATAGTTTGATAAAACGTTTATATGACATTACACTTGTATTATCAATTTATAAATTTCTACTTTGAAGCGTTCGTTGTATGAAAATGCGAGCACAGAAGACCATAAGGTCATTTTCAGTACTTCTAACTTCCGGGTAATCTTTTTTTCACTTTCAAACTTTGTACGCCCACTCACCAGATCAATAAACTTCTTTTCTTTTCACTCGAAATTTTTCAGACCCGGGACAGTTTTTTTTTCTCTCTCTCTCTCTCTTTTTTTTTTTTACTTTTTACTTTCGATTTTAGTTACCCAGACGGGGGATGAGAAATCAGGTTAATTCTCTCCTCGTTTTACTCCATAATGCGGGAGATTAACAAACATCTGAGTTCTAGACAATGGACATTTAGGCATAACGCATTCAATCAAAGCTGTGACTCGCTTTGTTAAACCGTTCCAATTTACTACAAAAATAAGCAAGATCTTTACAGTATTCAAATACTGAGTATCCAGTGCGAAATCACATTAGTTTTATAAACAAAATATTATGCCAACTAAAATGGTGATACCACAAAACCTCATTACACAAACCGCATTTTTTTTTCTAAACAACGGACGACCCGAAGTCTCGATTTTGACAATTATTCTGAATTCTATGACAGGCGACTTTCATGTAGCTCGAGCAACAGAAGCGTGATTCATCATTCCACTGCACATGAAACCACACTTTTTTCCTGACATATCCAGTGAGTTCTATAAGAACGTGAACAGACAGAAGAAGACTTGTGTGATTGCGGAGAGTTTCCACTGGGTAGAACAACACCGTGTTGCCGCTCTTCCAAAGCCTTCCCTTGCAACGTCGAACAAACGACAGGCCCGGGGTTTACTCCGCTTAGCATATGCTGATGACATCCTTTTAATAGCAACGACACTATTTTATTTGTAATTAAACTTTTCATTATGGTAATTCGAAAACCAATCCAATTTCAGCGCTGCATGCATTCCTACACCATAGCCACATAGAACGCTATAAACTATCAAGAAAAATAGAGTACTGAAAATCCAGTATGTGATTACAGATTACCTAACCCTGTATTGATATTATAAAAAAAAGAAAGCCAGAAACAAATTTCATCTTATTGGAACATTTTTTAATGAGTCCGACGTTATAGCTCCTTCTTTCGTTCGCATTTTGTGATCTTCCCACACGGCGTAATTTTCTCCATCTACTCGAAGATTCTCCTGAAATAACATCGTAAAGCAATATCGAAACTTCGGAGAAGAACGGTAAAATTTTAACTCTAAAAACAAACACTGACTTTCCTTATGAAACACTTGGCAAAGTTCGGACAGACCGAGTACACATAACTTAAAATATTGAGAAAAAAGGCGGCGGGGGTTGAAGATTGAAACCGAAGGAGGTAAAGATACTGTACGGTGCCCCAGTTCTTACTTGTATTTTTTCCCACACTTTTTTCTTTGGGTTGAGCTGTTCGTCTGGGCTTCTCTCTTCAAACCCTTCGAAGAAGACTCTCTCCCCCACTTGGCTTCCAAGCGGCGCCTGCAAAGGCTCCACTTCCTTTGGGTCATTCCTGACAAAAAATATTCCACAAAATCCTCTCGTTTTCAGGACACCAGCAGTGTGCTCTAAGCCATTTTAATATCATGTCTTTAACTGTATATGTATGTATGACTGATCACACCAACTGTGATTTTAATCAGTTCAACACTGCGATCGGCATACATGATTGTTTTCTGAACAGCCGAATTTTACAGCACTTGTTTTATTTGTTCAAAGTTCTATTAAAGCTGTTATAAAATCTGTTTTAGAATAAAATCATGCGTCAAAATTATAAAAGATTCAAACAAATCCTTTGTTCTTTTTCACGTCAATCAGTTTACTTCTCTCTCGTTTCTTTTGCAAAATAATACATAAATGTGTAATACCTAACTGAAATATTTACAGTAACATTTATCAGGTGTACCCCTACCTCGATGCACACATGAGCATGGCTTGTGACATCACCCCTCTCATTTTCACAGGTTTTAAATTGCACATAAATATTCCCATGCGTTCTTTGAGCGACTCCTCCGGGACCAGGCCCACCAGGCCGCTCACCACTGTGCGAGGCTCAGCTTCGCCAATGTCTACTTGTTCCACAAATAAACTTTCCGCATCTGGGTGCTGAGAAATCAATAAATCAGGAGTAATATTCTGCTCTGTCCTTATTTTTAAGGACGTCCTTATTTTTTAAAATAAGGATGAAAAAGCTATTCTGCTCCATCCTCAAACTTAACAAAGTCTTTAAAAAATAAGGATAAAAATTAAGGATGAACCATCTAATCTCAAGAATGAGGACGTCCTTAAATATAAGGACAGAGCAGAATACCGCTCCAGATCACACTGAAATCGTCTAAGTCATTAATGAAACACACATTGAAAGAATCAAATCAGAAATACGTAAAAAGAAGTTGAAATTATTTAATCTTTTATGTGGAAAAATAAATTTGTGACATTCTTCAAAGAGTTTATTACATCCAGCCAACGTTTTCACAGACGCTCTTTATTAACTGCAAAATGACTCTAATGCTTTTCCCCTTGACTGCCTTACAAGTTTTAATTCCATTTCCGGAACTGGTAACCTGTGTTTTTGTTTTTTTTTTCCCAAAGAAAAAACCGTGATATGGTTTACTGAAGTCTCCTCTAATTGCGTGTTTTCCTTCATTTGTCTTGTCCTTTAAAAGCCCGAGATGTGTCCTCTCTTCTTAGATATGTCAGATATTCAATTTCTTTTATAAATTCTTCGTTAAACTTTCTATTTTTTTTTTTGGAGAAGTCGCGAATGACGACAACATTTTTGGCAATTTATGAAGCGTGAACTGGCGTTGTGTAAAAGATGTGGTGTAAATTATACCCAATTAATACATTTGTTTAATGGATGTATCAAATTCGTCTGGTTGCAAAAATGTGTAATTTGAAAAGACATAAGTGTTCTTAATAATATTTATTTACAAACTTGGAGGCACCTCTACCGCAGGAAGTTTTTGTATTGAAGTTTTGTACTATCTAAACACAGGGACATTTGAGCATGTTATCTTTATACGAACTCAAGCGGTTTTATTACTTCTTTTTTATCTGTATACTTCCTACATGTCTTAGAAGAACCCATGCTGATGACAAAAATATTCAGCACCATAAACATAACTCCAACACATGATTAATCATGGGAATAAAACGTTAATTGCTACGTCTAAAACTGCCAGGACTCCAAAAATAATTACTGATTGCCTGACGTGAAATTCTGTTTATAACCCCTGAATATTTCTCCCCCCCCCCCCTTTGTGATCTTAGCTTAGCCCCTGTACCGAAACTGAATTTGATTGCATTAATGTAAAAGTTTATGAGCCATGATTAAATGTGTATTTTCATCACACCCGAAATTATTAAATATCGATAAAAGCCTTAAATCATAGTCACCAAAGCTTTAAAAACTTGCCTGGTGCCAAATAATAGCTATAAATAAGGAAATAAAATAAGCATGTTTTGCTTGGCAATTTTCCACAATTCAGTTCCTTCGTTAGAGCTTTCATCGATAGCAGGAACAGATTTCGGATTGAGTGCGAATCGTGACCTCCCCCCCCCCCCCCCCCTCCTTCTTTCTAACGTGCACAAATTAACCAAGAATATTCGGGAATAACTTGTCAAGAACACTGACGAACAAAGCCTTATCAACCAGCAACCTGCTACCAAATAGGGGCACAGATTGTCTTGCATAAGACCAGCCCACAAACCCCACTTTCAATGGAAGAAGTAAGAAACTGGAAAATTCGCAGCACTATAGTTTTTAAAGTTTCAATGCGAATTTTCACATTTAAACAAACTAGAATCATGGCGTCGCCATAATTAGTACGTACGAAGTTAAAACTGCTACTAACCTTTGCCACAGATAGAATTTTGCCCACTCTGAGGTCAAGGCGAGAGGGCACGAGTTCCTCCGCCTGCGCCGCAGCACCCTTCTCTGTAGCAAAACACAGCAAAACACACCATAAAACAAGATCCCAAAAGCAAAACGGACTCCATTCTTCTCTTTTCTATAAACCTTAATGATGAAGAATCAATGCCTGCAGTATGCCATACATTGTTTTGTTTCAACTGATTCTATCACTGGCCTTTACAAAACCACATTTCTGTTACATAAAATTTGAATACGACTTCAAAGCTAATATCAGTGACATTTACCGAGCGCCACTACTCGTGAAGCTTCGAAATGATTTATCTGAAAAGGTTTTTTCGACTTTTTTAATTATATCCAATGTGACAGTGATAATTAAGAAATAGGGGCAATAAGAATGAGCTCACTTTTTGCTGTAGGATAAGCGTCACTTATAAGCTTCTTATTTTCCGGCGTCTCAAACTCTTTTCTGACCGGCTCCAGTAATTCATTTAGGTATTTTGTTACAGCCTTTTTCAAGTCACCAGGATGTGTTTGCTGCAAATTGAAGAAATAATTAAGATCTAAAGCTTCGTATCTGCCCTAAGCAGCTCCTATTTAGTGACATGCAAATTCTGTTTTATCGAGTGACCATTGTTGCTTTACTCACTACCTTTTATGTAGGGATGTTGAACCAGAAGCAGACGCATTGCCTTCCACTTAATGCTTGGAGTTACACGTACTGCCTCACACACTCACAGACACACACCCTCACATGCTAAAATATGTTATGTTCTTGGTGCTGTTGTCTCAGAAAAGGGGGGGGGGGGGAGGGTTAAAAAGAGGATTACCTTGTTTTCAAAAGCTTCGTGTAAACTTTCATAAGTTTTAAATATCTGCTCTTCGCCCCCTTGCTTCGGAACAGCAAAATCTGAAATGGATAAAACAACTTTTTATCCAAATTAAAAATTTTATGCAAAACCATGAACAATCCTTTTTGACATCAAGCTGGACGATGACCGGGGGGGGGGGGGGGGGGGGAGGGGGGAGGCGAGGGGGAAAGCCATGATTCTTTCATATATTGTAGTTCACGTCCTGAATATACGAGAAGGATTCTGTGTTTCATTGTACTGAAGGGGTTTGAACAACTCGGCCCTTTACCAACTAGGCCCTTTTTTGACAACTCGCCCCGACTTTTTTGGGCGAATACTCTTACCGACTCGTCCCATTTATGAAAGACAACTTGTCCAATTTTTTTCTCTTTACTATTTATTATTTGAATTTTGTTATTAATTTTGATTAGAAAACTAGCAGCCCTTTTATGCCAGTTATGATTTTTAATACTCTTTAATCAAACCTTAAAGCGATCGTTGTCACATGAGAATGTAAAAGTCGTGAAATGTTTCTTACGATATGCATTGTTTTTCACGGTGGCACAGATGGTTGCAACTAATGAATACTTCTGTGGTATTAAACCCAATTGCAATTTCTACTGCTTTCGATTGCATTTCATATAATCAGCATTGTTTTTCACGATTATAGAGATGATTGAAAGCACTCAAACAAATATCAAATATCGCAATATCCATTTAGTACACCATATTGCGGTTTATGATGCGGATACAAATGGCAGTCGCCATGCACTTTAGGTGTTATGCTGACAATGGTCATTTTACACACCAAAAGTGGCACTTTAATACTCTTTACATTTGTTCTTATAAATTGCAATAAAGATACTACTGTCCACGTGTTCACGTACCAGGGTACACATTGCAATTAATCCCCATCACTCTCAACAAATTAAATAAATTTAATAGGCGCATTTCAATTGATTTTACCCAGCAGTGTTATATTTTAAATGCTATTAATTGTTCACGACAATTTCCATCAAAAGTAGCACCTGAGCTTCCGTGACGTGCAGTCAAAGACAAACCCGTGATCTCGCAATCACAGGGCACATCGAGAAAATGACTAACACATACAAAGTGTCAAAAGTACTTTATCACCGTTATGAATAAAGCATCTTTCATTTTAAAATTACAGAGTACAAGTAAATAATATTTTTTTTCTTTTATAAAAAGTTGTCAAAATAATTCTGTTAATGTCATGAGCAAGAGTTGTTTGATTGCAATAAAGACTGTGACGTTTGGTATCGAGAATTTAAAATTGGTGCTGGGAACCTCAAGAAAGTTTTTTCCACAATTAAAATGATGTATAAAAATATTTGGTGTCGACTTTGAAAACCTGTTGCCAACGTGCCTACAGAAAGTGGTGCCGACTTGTCCAAAAAGTACTGACAATGTTTGGTGCCGACTTAGTTACGTGCGACTTGCCCAAATCCCTGGTAAAAAGTTTGTTTTTCTGTGTAATAATCTCATAATGTCATTCACAATTAAAGGCACTCCCAAACTTCATATACTGGGAGAAATGTTCGATAAAAATGCTTTGGATCGAGTTGGCAATTTGGGTCGAGAGGACTTTCACGAATGGGCCGAGTTGTCCGTAAGTTGGGCCGAGTCGTCTTTCGCCATGGGCCGAGTTGCTTTGGGCCGAGTTGTTAATGGACCGAATTGTCCAAAGACCTGTTGAACGGGCTGGAGTGGGGGTAGGGAAGGGGGGGGGGGCAGGGGAGCTACGGTTAAAGCCCTAGTTTGCACCCTGTCGTCACGCTGATCCAGCACACACCTTTGTCACCTCTCAGTGGGAACAACACGTGCTTAGCAAAAGCTAGAACGCCGTTTTCTGCCACATTGCCTTCTTCACAAAACGCTTTCTTTATCTTCTTCTCTACCTGCGAAACCAAGTAGCAAATCCGCTCATTACATATTCCAGCTCTTCATGATTTGACTTGAAATTTTACCACATTTTGGCTTCTTTTGATTTGCTAAAATAGGCTCTTTCTGATAAACAAAAACCACATTTGATTTTCATTTATTTTACATATATTTCCTTATCTTTTTCTGTTTTTCTTTTTTTTTTTTTTTTGAGGGGGGTGGGGTGGGGGGGGGGGGAGAATCGTTAAAGCCTTTGTTTTTACACAAAGAAGGTCATTATTCGTGCACTTGTTCCCTCTAGTTTCTGCGCGATACGATCAATAAAAGAACAACGCGATACTACCTGAGATGCAGAGTCGAGTAAATCGATTTTTGAATCTTCTTCCGACGAACTCATTTTACCACCAGTCAGTCCGGGCACTGTACAACACAAACCAGCCGTGTCACTTGTATGTGTAGCCTTCTCACACACGACAAATCATTACGCGCATTGTTAGTCCTGCATTTTTCAGCATATTTTTTATTCACTATCTCGAAAGCAAGAAAAAAGAAGCCACAAAACTTTCACTGCAGATTTAAAACAAAACCGCTTATTTTTCTCTACTGTGTTTATTTGCCAATTTCAAGGTAATTTTACCAAACTACCGTACCCATAACAAACTCTGTTTCGCTGAAAATATTATCTTCGGCGCAGAAATCACCATACCCATAGGATTCATAAGATGCGTTCGTTTTGAATATCCCAGTTGAGGAAGAAACTTCTCCGCAAACATGAAGATTTTCCGCTGATCTACTCCACCGAACTGTGCGTCCACTTTTAGGTACTCTTCATCCAAGGCCTAAAATAAACAGCTACGTGTCGATGTACTAGAACTCAGTTCTTAAACTAGAACGGCCAGTGCACAAGAACATCAGTGCACCCGAACATGTCAACAGTTTTATTAGCCAGCCCAGGGTTCGCGCTGGGTTCTTAGGAAAGTGAGTCAAAAAAGGAAAGTGCGTCTCAGTTGGGTCCAGAAAACTCGGTGGGTTCCGTAAAAGTGAGTCATTTAGTAAAAAATGCCCAAAAAGTGGACAAAAACCCCGCCAACGCGAACCCTGCAGCCATTGCCATTTTGTTTTTGTAAACAAAAACAACGCTTGTCACACCTTCGGCTTATCGTTTTATTTCAATGCGTTGTCTAATATGCGTCAACTACAATAGCAACTGGCAGTCTTACTTAAGATATAATCCCAACAAGTTTGAAGATGGTCCGACTTCTTAAAGTCAAATGGCCACAACACGTTATGACGTCATATGACATCATGCGTTGCGCTATATACACTACGAGCCTTCCGACATATCCAACGCATATTCCTACCAAATTTGAAGCTGATTTGGCGTTTCGCTCTTAAGTTATAGTGATGCATATTACACATGTGACGTAACATGTTGTCCAATATGCGTCAGTACAACAGTAACCCAACCAAGGCATAATCTCACCAAGTGAGATGATACGAATTGTCGATCGACAGTTATCCTGTTAATAAGTCTAGTGTCCAAAACTCCTAAGGACATCATATGACGTCATACTCGCGCTATATACACTAAATACATTACCAACCGTCGGACCAACGCAAGGGATTATCCGACAAAGTTTGAAGCTAATCGGACGTTTCATTCTGCAGTTACAGTAATGATGCAATTATCACGTTTTGACGTACTGTGACGTCACGTGTTGTCCAATAATACCTCAAATACAATCCAAACCAGGAGACTAACCCAAGGCATAATCCCACAACGTTGAATTTGATTCGACTTTTCGTTCGAATGTTATCGTGCGAACAAAATCAAGTGTCCATACAACAGACGCACAAACTGCACACATGTACTCAGACACTCATAACGAATGGTATCTTTTTCACATTAATGTGTATGCCTTGTGTCTTCACTGTAACTAGCTTCAATTTGAACTGGAAAAATCCTCCAGAATTTATTCCATAATTTCACTGACAAAAAAAAACTGTTCAGGTTAAGGTCAGGTAAAAGTCACCATAGGCACATGGTACATGGCATGTAAGAAAATACTGCAAACAATAGCATCATAAACGGAGAAGAATGACATAAAAGCCTGTTATATTTCCACTGACCACTGCAAACTCTGAAAGGTAACAGTTAAAAAGGCACAGGCACTGCATAATGACAACCTGTGTGAGATTAAATACTCACAACCGAGTAATGTTTTCACCCCTCTGCCGGTTAAGATTACATTACGAAATATGCACCCCCTCTATGAAATATGCACCCCATCCCGTAGCTCTATGTTTAATTCTTAACAGTTTTTTCTCTTCTGTAATAAAACGTGACTCTACAGCATAACCTTATATTTCAACGCAAATCTTGCATTTTTTATAATACAATGCACAAAAAGCAAGTCATACCTAATTATACAAAAAAAAAAAAACTACTGTAACCTTAACGACACTGCATCCTGTCTTTCAACACAACGTAAACCGATACTACTTCATGTGTTCCAACACAAAGTAAACTGATACTTCTTCATGTCTTCCAGCACTACGCAAAACGACACTACTTCAAGCGGCACTATGCCTCTAACACATCATCAGCACAACATTAAACGCATACAATTACATTTTCACTACACGGTAGGGCAGGTGTTTAAATTGTGCATGCATTTGCCGTTTGAGTTGAATAAATTAATAGCGGGCAGGTGTTCGTGAGGATTGTAAAGCAGCCACTTATATTTTGGCAAGCCATCTTGATTTTTACCACAAGGGCCAAATACACAAATTGCAGTAGAAAACATGCTGGCAAAGGCAAAGATTTACACCTTTGTTTCCCACTCTCCAACTTGGTCCATATTCTACTAGTTTCTGTGTGATTAGGTGGGGAGGGGCTGACAATTTTATGGCATCAAATTTTCACACTTGGGTGTGCATATTTTATAAGGGGATGCATATTTCATAATGTAATACTGCATATTTCATAATGTAAAAATTATATATGTAATCTTCACCGGAGGGGGGAAGGGGTGAGTAATGGGTTGAAGATTTCATATCACACCTGCAAGCCTGGGTAGAGCATGCCGCTGAGGAGAGGGTGGTCCACCTGCTTCACCACTTCAGCGCCGGCTTTCTTTGCGTCGTGCTCGGTTACCATGGACGACAGTCGGTACACGTCCAGTGTGTACTGTCTGGGAACACCAGTACACACAGTATAAAAAGAATTTTACGTCATTATATCAACTTTGGAAATGTCGGTTACATTTTGAAATGAGAACCATTTCTTGCAAATACGTAAAAATATCTCGTGTAAGTTGATTGAAAAACAACACCAAACCTTTGTCTATCTCAATCTGGATCACAACGAAGACATCTTTTCATCTTTTTTTTTTTTGAGCAGATAAACTGTAATAAATGACCAAATAAAATTTTTTAAAATACAATTACTTGCTCAGCTGGTAATCGGTTCCTCGGACAAAATTTAGTTTATCAAGAGGTACCCCAATTGATCTGAGCATGGCTTTAATAACTTTTTCGTAGTAATCTGTTCTCAGCTCAAGGAGACTCCATGGGGCTTTCATGTTATCCAGATAGGCGTGCAAGTCTGCGAATAATATTGTCACCTGAAAATAAAACAAAGCAAGCAATATCACTAGGTGCATGTTTGTTTTAGCGTCCAATGTTACTACTTTTCATTTTATTGGAGTGCTGTATGTAAAGTAATAATAGCGGAAGGAAAGGTGCCGCATTTTGACGCAATGCATCTAAGCTCATCACGCCCGGCAATCTGGCCACGTGAGAATTATTGGCCGATGATTAGACTCGCTGTCCTGTCATATCTACATATGTATAGTTATACTAGCGTTTTCGCTATTCCGGGGCATTTTCGGGTCTTTAATACAGCTCCCCTGCCCCCCCCCCCCTCCTGGTCTCCCCCCTAGTCTAAACGGCATAAAAGAAATCGAAACAACAAAATAAAAGGAATGCAACATGAACAAGAGGGAAGTACTGGGAAACACGTCCCTCAGTCAAAAGTGCACATTGACTTCACTCTACGGGGTCGGTCATTATTCAAATTTGACTTCCGGGAGTATTTCCCTGTACTTCCCTCTGGGTCATGTAGTATTCCTATTGTCTCGATTATGTCGCATATTATAAATGTTGTCAGAGCCGTTTTAAAATTTTGCTGTAAGGCAAAATGTGATCAAAACGTGCAGTTGAAACAGCTGATTTTCTATCTCACTTTCCAGAGAAAGCTATGCATTTCTCCGGTTTATACAATTATGAGGTATAATTCAAACGAAAAAAAATGGACATCGATTTTAAATTAAATTAAGAATTTGGAATTAACCACTTTTTTGTAATTGACCGCTGTGCGATAAAGTGATTTCATTTGTTCTTAAATGTCTTAAATTAAAATAATCAGACACCAGAACAAAATATGCAAAAGGAAGCCATCTACGCACAAATATCATTTACTGATCAACTTGCCTCACAGCCTGCCTTGAGGAAATCCGCCACTTTAGACATTGGCACAAAGTAGGCTACATGGGGTTTACCAGTCGTGGCTGTTCCCCAGTATATCTTTAAATCACGCTTTTTGAGCACATCTTTCATGCGTTCTTCTCCTACCACTTCCTGTATAGAAATTGGCAAATAAATGAAAAGACAGATTTGCAAAATCTGAGCTGGTCTCCAAATCTGAAATGAAAACTTTCTCAGATTCACGATCAGTTCATTCGCGATCACCATAGAACATGAACGATGACACATACAGGAAAATGCCACTGTGACCAGGTATTTAGCTACAACATGGAGCAAACGACTGAAATGCGATCAAGCTAAGAATTACATACCTGCAGATTTCTTGTTATTAATTCGAACTTTTCATCCATAGAAAAGCCGTTTGCTGCATCAACCATAATTCAAGACTCTGAATTTAACAGAAAAACATAAAGATATCCAGTGCAGACGTTTCAGTTACAAGTTACAAGAAGTGAAGAACAGGAAAATACAGGCTATCCGGGTAAAAAAAATGAAAGAAATGATAGAGCAAGTTCACCAAAATGCCAAATTTCTCTTGTATCAAAGAGCAATTGTATTTTTAACAAACCGTATGCTATTTTAAAAATTTATTATAAGTTTAGCACATAGTTTTCAGTTTCAACTTCTATTATGTTCCGAGTACGAACTGTTTTTCCTAGATTTCTTCTATCATATCTTTCATTTTTACCCGGTTTCCTTGCATTCGAAATTTAAAATTCTTGTGCATTTTATTCGAAACACCTAAAGTGTGATTAGGCATATCCCTTGCCGTTGATCTACTCTTGTGGTGTTGATGTGTGCGGGGAGGGGAACGATGGTAACAATAGATCCAAACTTACGAAACGAAAAACAGCATCTTCGAGGCAAGGAACATTCAAATTGACCAGCACATCGTAATTGGTGAAATTACAAACTGGTCTGTTGGCTGATGAAAATTATTATAACCCACATTAAGAACATATTAGTAAATGGCGTGGCTTAAATTTTGTAAATAAATGTGGAACAACCGCTGTTGTCACATTAATAGAACACATTTTCAGTTTTGCCAATTACGATGTGCTGTTCAATTTTATGTTTCTCTCCTTGTTCCCTGACTGAAAATTATTTTTATTTGTTAAGCACAGCAAAACAATGATCAATTTGAGTTGAACTGGCCGCAAATTTGCAACTGACTTATTTCGTGAAATCGAAATTAACATATTGTTGTCGCTTATCATGAACGTTACATGCTATCATGTCGTCGGGATACGCTTTCAGAGCAAAGCTCTATACGTTTCTATACAGAGTCTCTCCACCTAGTACGGTTTTGTGCTAAAATTTTGGTGTGTGAGATGGAGTAGATTCCTTTATTTTGTAGATCGCGTTTTATCATTGACAGGTATGTTGTTTTTTTTTTTTTTGGTCTTTCTGGAGGTCTTTTTAGTATTTCAGTTGCTTCTTTAAGAGCTCTACTTGTTGGTGTCATTTCAGGTAATCTACAGACGTGTCCAAAGAAATTCCAGCGACGTTTTCTGATTAGAATTTACCACGGTGTTTGGTTTGTCTTTTTATACAGTTCTTCGTTACTAATCCAGTTTCCAGCACTATATCTTATTGATAGTATAGTTCTTAGGGGTTTGCGGTGAAAAATATATATTTCTTGTTCTTGCCTTTTTAGTGAGACCCCACACTTCACTGTTGTATAAGAAAATTGATTCGATTAATGCGTTGAAGACACGGATCTTAACATGTAGATTTAGTTGTTTCGAGATTAGTACAGTTTTCAGCTTATTAAAAGCATTATTCGCTAGTGTTTTTCTTCTTTTTATGTCTTCTTCTGTTCCAAGTAAACTACCTACTAGTTTACAGCTTTTCCACAAAATGTTACCGCCTTTGCAAACAGTGTATTTTTCTGTTTTACTGTCATTTATTCGTAGATTTCTGTTTTTGAGTGATTTTGGAGTTTCGTTTTCAATTTTATTTATTTCACTTTTAAGCGTAGATCCGCAACCAGGGTTCATAGTCGATTTTCAAAATCAAATTCCATGATTTTTCCATGATTTTTCCAGGATCTTAAATTTTTTTCCAGGTATTGTTTTTGTGAGGTTTTCACGGATATATATATAAAAAAATGAACGAAAAAACAGTTTCAACTCATTTTTTATTCTGTAAAATACAAAATGGTAACAGAACTATAACTAAATTGACAAATTTCGACATTTTCAAATTTCTCACCGGATTTGCAGCGTTCTCAAAAATGACATTTTTCTTGGAAATTGAAAAATGATTACCCATTTTCGTTTTCCATGATTTTTGGCCTTTTTTTTAAATTCAATGATTTTTCCAGGTATTGAAAAAATTCCAGGTTTTCCAGGTGGCCTATGAACCCTGGTAACTTATGTCATCAGCAAATTGTTGATCTAATAAGCCAAATCACACTTTCGGTGTTTCGAATAAAATGCGCAAGAATTCTGAATTTCGACTGCGTGGGAACCGGGTAAAGAAATGAAAGAAATGATAGAAAAATATGGAAGAAATATCGCAAAAACAGCTCATACTCGGAACATAAAAGAAAATGAAACTTGAAAACCATTTGTTAGAACTTTTAATAAGCCAATTCGAACTTTTGACATTTGCCGAAAAGTTTTTGCGTTTCGGTTGAATTCAGGTGGGATAAGGATAAAAAGAAATGATAGGCAAAAAAACGGCAAAAATCAACAAAATTCCATTTTACCAGAAGCATATTCACATGTTGATAATAAAAGGGACTGAATAACATGTAAAATAGTTTTTAAAAGATCATATGATGGCTTTATAAATTTGAAAGTGTGCATGTTGAAAGAAAATTAGAATTTTGATGTTTTTCCCTTATCATTTCTTTATAATTTAACCCCCACCATTTTCAGTCGAAACAACACCCCCACCGGAAAAATGCGAAAGTGCGAATTGGCTTATAAGTTTTTAAAATATCAAACGGGTTGTTAAAAACCCGATTGCTCTTTGGTGCAAGAGAAATTTGACATTTAGGCGAAATCTCTCTATCATTTCTTTCATTTTTTTACCCGGTTATTTTATCCGGAACGCAGGAATTTTTTCGCTTTTATATTGGGAACGTCCAGAGTGTGATTTGGCTTACAGTTGATGTTTCGTTTATCATGCTTACGAACTAGGTGGAGTATAAAACTGTATAGAAAATGGCTAAAAAGACGAGAAAATTCGTCCTCCTACGCGCCACAAGAGGAACCGGGTCACCAATTTAATATCCTTTTCCTCGCACTTACGAGGCAAAGAACATTAAAATTGAACAGCACATCGTAATTGGTTAAATTACAAATTAGTGTGTTAGCTGCAGAAGATTATCATGACTTATAGTAGGAACCACATGGTGAGTTGCGGGACGCCCAATTTGTAAATAAGGCTGGAATAAGCTGTAAAATTACTGCTTTCACATTAAAAGAACATATTTTCAGTTTTGCCAATTACGATGTGCTGTTCAATTTTATGTTTCACTCCTTGTATATCGAAGGGACGGTTCATGTAGCTTTAAGTCCATTAATTATCGCTCAATTGTAAACACGATTTCCAATTTGATCTCAATCACCTTTCGTTAAGAGGCAATAAAATTAATATCTCGTGATATAACAATATTATACGATATTCTTTTTTTACAAAAGAAACATATCTTCGCTTTTCCTTCTCTTATCCTTCCCAAAAGTTGCAACATCTGTCATCAGCCTGTACAGTAAAATCATATTATTACGCTTATGGTTATTTATTTTCCTGCATGGGTGCCTCTTTTTAAAACAAACAAATTAAGAACAAGACGAACATGTCACGAGAAGAGGGCTCAAACTAAGATATGCAAGAATTATAAAAAAGTTTGAAAATATATAATATTTTGAGTTAACAAGTTATTAAACAAGAGCTAAAGAGTTTGAACATATGTCCACCGAACATAACGTTAACGTTGTTAACACCTTTCAGTTTTAAACACGCAGATTTAGTCAGTGTTACAAATTTAAAAAGAAGGAAATATAAAAAAAATCACCAAATAGAAAAGTATAATTGGATCCAGGGGGGTTCAGGGGTTACAATCCCCCTAAATCCGAAAAAAGATAGACTGTTAGACTGATAGACTGTGAAAAAAGTCTGACTGTTTAACTCCGTTTTCTAAGTTGAGACCACCCTTTGCCTGAAAGCTGCATCCGCCACTGGACATAGACCTAAATAAAAAAAGTTATAACAAATACATTAAGCAGATTATTTTAACTTTACTCCCTTTCACTTTTCATCCTTTATTTATGAAGACGACTTTACAAAATGGTACCAGCATAACTACCCTTGCTTGGATTACTCCACCCCATCCAAAAACCTCTAATATTATCAAATAACAAACAGCATAGAGCACTTGATAACCCTGTTTTAATGTGGAATGCAGTATGCAGATTTTCCCTTATGTACTGAAATAACCACTGGCGAATCGATTAAAAAGACAATTGCACTCGGTTTAGAATAGAATAAAATAATAATAATAATAATAAAAATAATAATAATATTATTATTATTATTTTTTTTTTTTTTATTGTTATTATTATGCGTTTGACTTCGTGTCGATGGATTGCATAATTTACCTGTCAATTTTTAAAAATCACGACAAACCGTCTGTGAACAAATCACCAAATGTGAAAGATTCCAGCCCCTGATCTGGTGCTATACATGTGACCTTGTGGACATTTGGCCCTGTAATGTGAAAGAAATAGATGCACAGACTATACCGAGATAATAATAGTGAAGGCTTTAATATGTGGTTAACATGTTTTTGAAACTGTGTTGATTTTGAACTATGTTCTGAAATAATTTTGATATCTATATTACAGATTTACAGTAATATTTTGTTTTGATAAACATGGCGGCAGATTCAAGTTCTTCAAGTTACATTGAATCAACAGAAGGACTGTGGAAATCGGCTGATCATAATGCATCTGTTTCAAAAAATGGTAATTCATATTTTAAAGACCACAGTGTTATAAGAACGTTTAAATGTTTTTAGAAGGAGATAGACCGTACTCTATGCGAGCTCCAAGTCAGCTGTTAAGAAGATAAGATAAGATAAGAATAACTTTATTCCAACTTCAAAACCGCTATATACAGAACACAATTAACAAACCCTTAGGTTAATTTTACGTAACAATCAAAGAATGAAAAACAATAAAGTAAGATAAAATTAATACATGTTTGAAGATTGGAAGGGCTGAGCTGGAAGTTTAACTTATTCTAGAGCTCGCCCTGCCAGCCATTTCTTTCTTGATGAAAAACTAAGCTAATTTATTACACTGTCTAGAACTATTCACGCTAGTAATCTGCAGATATGAATATTTTTTAACATCAGCTACTGAACATACTTCAAATCTGATAATATTTTAAGTGTACCACTGCAAGATACATAGTTTACACTGATTGAGAACATACTAAGAATATATTTAAACAGACTTAATAGGATTCTCTGTACTCAGAGAGCAACTTACTTTTACATTTTCTTTTGAAAGAATAAAGACTTTTGCTATACAATTAGCTCTAATACTTGTTCGCGTATAACTAATTTTAAACTTATCTTTTTGACGAGTACTATAGTGTTTGTTTTCGTTTCCTAATTCAAAATACCTTTGGAGATTTTTTGGGAGACAACAATGAAAAACTTTAAACATAATAATAGCTGTTTTAAGCTCTACAATGTCTAGAAATTTAAGAATACCAAATCTTAAAAATATATTATTTGTGTGAGCATATTTTTTAACATTTGCTATAACCCTAACTGCTTTCTTTTGCATAATAACAATAGCTTGTAATTTTGTTTTATATGTATTTGCCCATATTTCAGAACAATAATTAAGATATGGCAAGACTAAAGAACTGTATAATATTAACATAGCTTCTTCATTAAGAAAATCTTTTGCCCTATATAGAACTGCAATACACTTCGCTAACTTACTGACCACCTTATTTATTTGACTCACCCAATTTAATTTGTCATCTATGATGACACCCAAAAATTTAGTAACATGGACCATCTCTAGAAACTGCTCATTAATACTTATTTTTAATTCAGTCGATATAAACCTTTTACTGAAAACCATATAATTAGTTTTAAGAACATTTAACGACAACCTGTTAACATTGAACCATATATTCAATTTACTCAGTTCATTAGTAATATCATCACATAATGACTTCAAGTCATTACCGCTTTTAAAGATATTCGTGTCATCTGCAAAAAGAATTAATTTAAGTATTTCAGAAACATTACAAATATCATTAATATACAATATAAAAAATTTGGGACCTAAAACAGAGCCTTGCGGAACACCGCATAAGATCTGAGAAAGCTTCGAGTTGTGTTCCTTGAGGTGTACGTACTGCATTCTATTTGATAAGTAGCTTTTAATCCAATCACTACATAAACCACGAATTCCATAATGTTCCAATTTTTTTAACAATAGAGAATGATCAATGGTATCAAAAGCTTTTTTCAAGTCTATAAATACACCCACCATGTATTTTTTTTCATCTAAAGTCGTGCATATTTCTTCAATGAGTTCCATGAGTGCTAAAGAAGTGCAGTGTTGGGACCTAAATCCGTATTGACTATTTGTTACCAATTTATTTTTATCTATAAAGTTTTGCATTCGTGAATCAAATAATTTTTCTAAGATTTTAGAGAACTGCGGTAGTAGAGACACTGGTCTGTAGTTATTGAAGCTTCTCTTATCTCCAGCTTTGAATAACGGAATAACCTTGGCGATTTTCATTTTATCTGGAAAGATACCCTTTTCAAATGAAATGTTGCAAATATGACAGAACGGCTTAACTAGATAAGGAAACATCTCTTTTACAAATTTCATGTTCAAGTCGTCACAATCACATGATGTTTTACTTTTACACTGATTAACAGTATTTAATAATTCATTTTCACTAACGGGAGATAAAAACATGGTGTTGTTATTTCTTTCATTCATATATTTCAGCACATTTTTATGTTCATATGTGGGAATATTTTTTGCAAGATTTGGTCCTACATTTACAAAAAAATTATTAAATCCGTTTGCAATATTTTCATTCCCATTTACACTTCTGTTGGCATCATCAAAGAATTCGTCAGGCAGGCTGCCAGCATTTTTTTACTTTTTTATCACTGTATTTATAACGTTCCAACGACTTTTTTATCACTGTATTTATAACGTTGATTGAATATTGTTCTTATTTCAATTGAATATTGAAATAACAATATTGATTGAATATTGTTCTTATGTCCGTAGTCCCAGCGGACCTTTTCTGTCTTCGTAGGACAGAAAAAGGGTAGTAGTTCCTGTAATAGAAATGGTCATTGATCTCAACTTCGACGCTCTCTATATCCTTGGGAAGACGTTCCAGGACACCGAGGTTCGGACTAGCAGGCTTTTTCTTAAAGGGCACACTGAAAAGTGTTCTGGTATTCTGCTCTATCCTTATATTTAAGGACGTCCTTATTCTTGAGATTAGATTGTTCATCCTTAATTTTTATCCTTATTTTTGAAAGACTTTGTTAAGTTTGAAGATAGAGCAGAATAGCTTTTTTAGGCCCCAACCCTTCGGATTGGGGCCTATAGGTTTGTAGTCCCAGCGAACCCTTTCTATCTTCCTAGGGCAGAAAGGGTCACAGTTCCTTCAATAGAAATGGCCATAGATCTCAATTTTCGAGGCTCTGGATCTTTCGGCGCACGTTCAAGGACACCGAGGCTCGAACTGACAGGCTTTTTCATTAAAGCACACTGAGAAGTACCCTGGCGCATTATTTTTGACCTCAGCGAAACTCCCCAACTAGATTAAAGCGTGGTTTTGCAACTGTGAATTCACTGTTGTTGTGGGCGATAATGAGGGAATCGGTTTGAAAATTGACATCAATGACATTTCCTATTGTAGAAACTATGACTCTTGCTGTCATAGGAAGACCACAAGAGTCATCTACGACTAATAGGTTTGGGGTGTCCGTCCGTCTGTCCGTCCGTCATCGCTTTATACCCCTATGAATTTGGGGGGGGGCGGTTGGGGCCTGCGTGTGTTTCACAAATACTTACTTGTTATCCTTATTTTAAAAAACAAGGACATTCTAAATAATGACAGCAGAATACCACTCCTGTAGCTCCGAGTCAGCTCTGACTTGTATAACATCGTATGTCTCTCCGCCAGTAATCCTCAACAGCTACAGAAGGGTTGTAAAAATTTACGGCATTATCATTACAAACAAATTACGATTGGTGTCTTTGTGCTGCCGTTAAATTATCAACTCAAAATGTTTAAGGGAGGAAGACCTAAAGATAATGTTTGGGAGCACTTCAGTTTGTCTTTGAAGGATAAAAAATCATATGTTAAATGCATTTACTGCGGGAACGAGCAGTTGGCAAAAGCTCATCTTGCAGAAGTACCCCAATCTAAATGCACTAAACGTGAGAGAATTGTGCAAAATGTCGATGACACGACAGTTTATTAAATAATTTGGAATAAAATGCAAATAAACGTTGAACGAATTTTTATGCCCGACGTTTCTCCCCCATTTATCCCCGGGAGAAACCCTAAATCCCGAGTTTTTCCCCTATTTCTCCCATGGGGAGGGGAGAAATACCTTTCTCCCTGGGAGAAACCCAACCCTGATCAGTTTTATAGGCAATATTTATAGTTATGCCTTCCATGGAAGCAGTGGTTTGCGCTGTCGCCTGCGAAGCATGAGGTTGTGAGTTCAAGCCCCAGCCAGGAAACTATTTATTTTTGTATGTGTTTTGCTTGCGTGCTATGTCTTCAGTGTTGCTCAAGATGCGTGATAATACTTGATTCATTTTGTGTTAATACTTAATACATTATATAACTACAATGGAGTATTTTGGTAATCGGTTTGGCAAAAACTGCCCAAGTAAACTGACAGATTTAAGAGAAGCACACACACATACAAAATATGCTGCTCGTGTAACAGATCCTTTCCGATTACTTTTGATAGCAGTGTTGCTCATTTGGTCTTCTACCAAATGTAAATTTTGTCAAAAGTGGTCGGTTTGTTCTCCTTTCACCTTTGTAATGTCTTAGCTTTTACAGCTGGGCACAGTGTGCACGTACATTCTTTTTTGATGAGTTGTAATTGGCGAAAGCACAATGTCATTTGGAGCATAATCAAAAGCACAGTATTTTGTCGAAAGATATGCGTTTATCTAAAAAATGGAGCGCCGAAAGAAGAGCGGTGATTAAAAAAAACAAAAAAAACAAAAAAAAAAAAACAAAAAAAAACACGCAATTAACCGGTGGTCTACTTCTGCTGAATATTTTCTCCTAATTTCTGGAAACGGAAAGAAATGTGCACCGGCAATTCGGCTTGGGAAAGACACATTCCTACCCAGGTTCATCTCGTAGTAGTTTAGTACAAAATGGTGTTTCTTTGTGAAAAAAAGTGAAACCGGCGGAAATGCCACATACGAAAATGTTTCAGTTGTTACAAAAGGTACAGAGTAGTACATTTATCCTGTCCTCTCGCGTTGTTTTCCGCAGAAAGCAGGAGCCAATTCAAAGCGACGGACTTTTGGAACGAGGCAGTAGCTAGTATCAAAACCAATGTCGAGCTGAAACGTAAACGCATCAAACTTCGTAGCTATGATGAGTGCTTCACCGGGTGTGAGGCGGTAGACGTCGCCTACCAGTTCTTACTGCATCATAAAGAGAATCTAGTCAACAAGGAAATAACGAGAGAGAAGGCAGTCAAGGTAAGCTTTTCGGGTTAGCGATTAAGTGGTACAGAATTTCATGTTAAATTAAAGGTATTTGTGGTGAGTACTGGATAAGATTTTATTTACTCTAATACAAATTGTCCTGTTGATACCAGAACATGAAATTTCCATGTGAAATACTCTCGCCCGAGTTGGATCTGTTCTGTGTCAAACTAGTGGATAAGGTTAGGTCAGAGGGTTCATTGTGGTATATATTGCAGTACCGAAAAGTTGTGCATTCTTGGTTAGCTTCTTCGTTCCTCTGCTCCGGTCTGTGTAAAATGGGCTGCAATGGTTAAACGTAAGTGCTAAACGCACATGAAAGTACAAAATATGTATTCGGGAGTCGCGTGTGTTGTTCCACAGCTCTAGGTGTGTTTGAGCTGTTTAGGCCCGGCCTAGGCTGTCGTCCGGATTCCTCGTCAAAGGACACTGACCAGTCTTCCTTCGTGGCTCCCTAAATCCGAACTGACAAGTGAATAACGTTCATTTTACGTTGTTCCCTTAGATTGTTACTTTCCCTTTACGGGAATGTATTGTGGTTTGTCTGAACAGTTGTGCCAATTGATGCTTTCAAGCCACGTTTTTGAACCGGTGCAGCAAAAATTGAACAAAGATGGAACTGCCGATGATTCACAAACAGTACAGTTTCAAGACAGCAGTGGAAAGGTAGTGAGTGTGATGTTAGGGATGGCTGGGAGATGACAGGGGCGTCCTGCACCCATAAAATCAAAAGATAATAGATAAAAGAGGGAGTCGGTTACAAATATTAAAACCTGAAGTCATAGATTTTTACTTGAAGGTGATGAATATATATCACCGCCTCCTTTAATGGATTAAAAACATTTGCTGTGGCAGTAATATCGCTGTTAGTGTTCTGTATAAAATTTAGCTGATTTTGTGTAGAAATCCATTTCGTAGTTAACAGGTTCACATCATGATTTAGCTGTGCACTGATGGAGACTATTTTCAAAACAGTATAAATATAAAAGCTGTGGGCAGTGCTTCATTAACAGTTGAGGCTGACCACTGGGATATCACATATTACAGGTGTACAGGTTCTTAGATGATCTGGCGACAGAAAACGAGTACAGTAAGGACAGCACGCCCACCTGCAACACCGCTTGCGGGGATTGTACGGACCTCAACACTCTAAGGTTTCCTTGGCTTATTTCTAGCTCTTTTTCTTCTTTCTACCAATCTCCGTATTTTTCAATACCCATTTAAGCACTGCATGTTTTTACCACTTCCCACCCATCCCGACCGAATAAATCACAAACTTCTGATCCCTCCACCCATACCCTGCATCCTTCCTTCCCCCTCTCCCATTAATGGCTTGTTTCCTTATAATATCCGTATATTCGCTGTATCTTTCGCAGCAGCGTATACAGGAATTTGCTTACCTTTTAGCAGTCTGTTTTATTTCGAGGCTGTGTTTTATCTCACATTAGATTCGGTCCAAAGAACCGAAATCACAGTATATTATCCCTCGCCGCCGCGTAGGGACTTGGGGGACTATAGTTTTCGGGTCTGTGTCCGTCGATAATTTTTGTTCACACACCCAAGCCCACATTTCTTGATCGATTGGCGAAATATTTTACACATAGGTAGTATGGGTCCTAACAACAATTGGTTTTGTAAATGAGCTAGGTCGGCCCAAAGACATTGACCCAGCTGAACTTTAAAACATTCCTTGAGCATTTGAGTGAGCTTGTTAACACACTCAAGCATACATTTCTTGATCGATTGTCAAAATACTTTACATATAGGTAGTATGGGTGCTAACAAGAGTTGGTATTGTTAGTGAGCCTGGTCGGCTAAAGGACATTGACATAGCTGTACTTAAACATTTGTACAATCCTTAAATACTTGAGTGAGTTTGTTAAAACACTCAAGCCTATATTTCTTGATCGATTGGCGACATATTTTACATATAGGTAGTATGGACCCTAACAAGAATGGTGTTGTAAATGAGCCAGGTCGGCCGGAGGACATTGGCTCAGCTTGACTTTAAAATTTCACACATATATTTTATCTGTATCAATACTTCTAATCACTGTTTAAGATTGACAGTCAGTGTTTTAGTCTGTTTGGTGTGATATATTCCTGCTTTAGGCTTGTAACGCCACGTAACAAAATCAAATACTGGGATTGTACGCGGGCGGGGGGCATAGTCACTTTCATTGACCTACTTGTTGTTTTTATCATGTAGTTGCAGAGTTAACATGGATATGGATTCCGACTCAATAGGAGAAATGGTTATCTGCAATAATAACATATACCTGAATGACCAGGGTAATAATCTTGTTTTATTAAGTATTTATCAGAGAGAGTAGTAGATTATAAAAATTGCACTGGCCATGCCACGCCCAAACAGCCCTTTTGTGACTTCAGCTTGAGTTTATTTTTTTTGCGCAACGTCTCTTACCCAACTGTTTAGTATAAGTATTCACGAATCTTACTCATTTTAATTGTCTCGAAACGGTCATTTAATGCGAATCAATGCCACCGTGGTGTATGATTGTGTTGCAATCAGATTAGTCGTCCGTAAGTGGCATGGTGACGTTAATATTCTGACATCAGTAATACCATAAGCCTTTTAGCGGAAGTATCTGTTAGAATTGAGATGTGATTAAAA
Organism: Protula sp. h YS-2021; assembly: GCA_949752745.1. Lineage (NCBI taxonomy): Eukaryota > Metazoa > Annelida > Polychaeta > Sabellida > Serpulidae > Protula > Protula sp. h YS-2021. The sequence continues at coordinate 82,019,705 of OX457025.1, read as the reverse complement.
AAGCTTGACAATAACGTCAAGACTTTATAATTGCAAAGATCGCCATGGGGTTGGTTTTATCTATTTACAATGTAATTAAGCAATCTATGAAGGAACTTAATTGGTCTTGGTTATTATTAGGTGAAGAGGAGCTGTTAAATATAACAGGCCACAGCAAAAGTCGTCTGTCATTTCGCCGTCTGAAGCGGGCCCTTACGCCTGCAAATCTGTTTCATAAAAGAACGCCAACATCGCGAGATTCTCACAGTACCAAGTCCAAGCACTCATTTTCCGCGGCCATGTTTTCACGTATTCCGCCTGCAGGTAACGGCTGTATCTATAGCATCGTAAAAAATCCGAATGTACAAAGATTAAGATAGGCTAGTGGCGCTGCAAAGTATTCAAGTTTTTTGCAAGTGCTTAGAGTTAATGGAGACTGGCCTCCGTCAGGTTTACAAATGGAACAGTTATACTTTACAATGCTTCATAAAATTGTAAGTGTATGAAACGAACATGAATCTTTTGCCCAGTTATTCCGGAGCATTTATAAGGATTTTGATTGTACTCGAGAATAAAAACGGAAATTATTTTCATGAAAAAAAAACATGGCCGAGAATAATGATATGTACACAAGGGGCGTACCATAACATTGCCGACCATTGCAGTGCAAGACGAGATTTACCGAGAGGTGGCGCTGGCGCACCTGCTGACTTTGGTGGACATCCCCATGCTGGAGTTGATCCTGGGATATGAGCATTCAGCACACAAGCACACGGTCAAGGCTCTCACGTTCTCCAACCTGGCACTGTCCAGATACGAAAGCTTCACCTCGCTTCTCTCCGACTCGTGGGTTACACCAAACAATCTCTATTTGTTAAACTTGTATTTTACACTTAGTAATGGTGAATGGTCTGGTTATTTGAATGAAATGGTTTGCAAATATTGTGGCATAACATTCCATCTTTTATGTGCCAGTAAATAGGTGTTTTATAATGTCTTGTTTGTGAGGCTAAACTGACCAAACCATACGGAAACTTTTTGTTTTGGGTTTGTTGAAAGCCTCCATTTTATCTACTATGTTTTATGTTGCACAAAAATGTCAACCCTTAGCATTCCTCTTATGATACTCTGTTGTCTGCGTAGCGGCGGGGATAAGTGGATGGACGCGGCCATGGATTGCCTGGAATGCTTGCCTAACGGCATCGACATACTGGACGAGTCCCTCACGCAGCAGGCCACCGATGTCACACAGAAACTGTGTATTTTTCAGCATATAGCTGACTACTACAGTGCCCTACCGCAACCGCTGTGGTCTAATAACTTCGCCGATTTGCATATTGCTCTCCTGAATATACTTCTACAGGTACGTAACTCGATGGACAGTGTAAAAATGTTTGGGATGTCATAGATTAAAAAATGGCTCTTAAACTAAGTCATAATGAATGGTTGAATGCTTGCGAGATGGTGTCTAATTCTTCTCAAAGGGCGGATTTAAATTTAATTTATGAACTTAAAAAAAAACAGTATGTTGTTCTGAAAATTGATAGGTATAAAAAAGAAAATACCACAAAAACTAATAAAATAATATTAAACTTTATTCAACGCAAATGTTTTAATCTCGCACCTTTCCCGAATAAGGCAGAAGGCGTAGGTTATATTTTTCATACATTGCATGTTCACAGGGCAAAATTGACGTCGTGTTTAAAGCCGTGCAGCTGAGCCTCATTTTGCTTCCGAGCTCGGTGAGAGAAGAAATGACTCGTCTCCTCATGTACATGAAATGCTGTGCTGATGATGACACCCTGCAACTCAACTCCACGGTCGGTTTGCTGTGGTGACCTAAAAAAAAAAAATAATAATAATAAATAAATAAATAAACATTTATTCGTTCAGATTTTTTTGGTTCACCAGACATTTTAAGCATATTGGATTTCAAAAATTAATAAGTGAAAGTCTTCTTTGTAAATTTTTGTTTTGTTTTGTTTTCTTTTTTTTTTTAGTCCAGATTATACTCTCCTCGCTAAAGCTGAAAATGTTGATTGTATGTAAAGAACAACCTTTTTTCTGCAGGAAAGCAACCGAAGCTGTGTGGAGAAGGTGTTTACGAAAGCTGTGATTAATAGCCAGGTGCTAAACGCCCACCAGTGTGCGCTGCTGGTCATGTTCATGGTGGAGAGGGCGGAGCGGATAGGCAAGTGCCCGGATGACACTGAGGAGAAGATCCTCTACAGACTGGAGTTAGAGATAAATGGCTGTAGCAGCGCGGCGGTGTATGGTAAGGCGGATGGGGCGGGGAGGGGGGGGGGGGCCGTTTACTTGTGTAACATGGGTCAGGGTGGCGGAAGACTTCCAGTGTTATAAGGTGCTGGTATGCAAGCTCGTGTGTTGTGTACATACGTTAAATACGCTAAATATTAATACAAAGGTGGGACTCACTAATGTTCTGTAATAATTTTATTTTTTTAGACTGAACCTGTTTCCAAAGAACTTAGTTTTAGACCTGATTTCTGAAAGTTTTATTTATAGGACATCATATTTAGACCTGGGTAGAGAAGTTCCGTATTCAGTGATGAAAGACATAGTATATAGGGTTGATGCTGGCGGGTGTTGTAGAGCCGGCGTACTGTACCCGCGTCTCGGCGGAGGAATACAAGAAGCAGCAGGCGGCGGCGACAGAGAGCGCCCTCGTCGACTTGATCAACACCATTATAGACGACACGAAAATACCGCTCAAAGAAAAGAAACACAAACTGAAGCAGTTTAAAAGCACACACCCGCAACTCTTTGAGATGCATTTCAGTAATTTATTAGAGTGACGTGTTGGTTGTGTTAAGAGTGTTCTATGCCTGGGGCATACGCTGCGGGAACAGTCATTTCGGTTGAAGTAATGCATTTTTAGCAATCATACTTTCCCTGAATTCTGTAGCTGTTAAACTGAACCTGCTGCTCAGCGAAGATCACAGTATTTCTTTTGTTTTTGTCGTTATTTTTAGATTAAAAAATATCGCTGCTCTCCTGAATTCTGTAAACTGGCCAAATTACGCTGAAGCCCCAAATATAAATGGCCAGTGACGCGCCTCAACTTCAACTTGATTATATTAAGGAGGCCGAGAAATTACTACATTTGAGTTTAATAAAGAGAAGTGGCAGTATTAAGTTGCTGTTGGGCTAAAACTTAAAGAGCACAGCACACACAGTGCATTTGGTGAGGTAATAGCCTGAAAATAAGCCCTGTACAGTTTATAATATGTTGTTTAACAAAACATGGGAAAGAATACAATTCGAGATATTTAGCTACGTTGCTTGTACACGTTTTTCTAGCACTGGGATTTCAAAACAATTGGTGTCATCTGGCTTGTTTAAGACAGCTGAAAAATGTAAGAATTTGGCAAAAATTGTTTTGAAATCTGAAATCAGCTAGTAGAAATTTGAAGGAGTTCAGTGAAAGGGCTGTGTGAATTTTTTTTCTGTCGTGCTGGCTTCACATGTGCAGAAAGTCCAACACCACGCCCAGGTTCGTTTTTTTTACACTGCTTTACGTGCAGTATTCCTGCTGTTCACGTGCATCTAGTCTGTGACGTATTGCGGGACTTAGGGTGTAGTCACTGAAGGTTTACATCTTTATACTACGGTAGTCCATGCTTCATGTTTTTTTCTTTACTTAGAGTTTTTCATATACACCAAAACTATCTTTATCGTTCAGCTGGTTCTATTGAAATGTGTGAAAGTGTCATATTGTCCATTGGAATGTACAGTATAATAAAAGTTTTTATGCTTTTTCTAACTGATGGGTCTGGTACATCCATAACGCGGGACAGTCACTTTGTCTCCAGACATTATTTCGTCATCTTGTGTATTTGTCAACGAGAATTGGCACACTGAAAGCTTCTACAACTAGTACATTAATATATTTTTTACAGGGAAATATACAGAATGCAAGATCCTACTGCACACATATCATGCAAGATTCTACTGTATTTCAGCAAGTTTATAAAGTGCCTGAAATATTTCCGGGACTTTATAGACTTCCTAATTTGAGGGCTTAAAAAATTTGACAGTTTTCTTGAAATTATAAATCATTCCTTGTGATAGTCATAACAAAAACTACTCGCACTTCTGACCAAAACTGTGATCGTTAAACATGAGAAATACTGTGCTGCCTTTCATACCAATATTATGTGAGAAGTGACGTCACAAATTTTTTGAGATCAAAAGTTAATTTTTGATATCAACAATTCCCTAATAAATGTGAAAACGGCATTCCGTAGGCATACAGGGTAGTTTCTTTGAAAAAATTGAACACTTAAGAATGTTACAATTTTTCCGTTTCTATCACTACAATTTTTGTTATAACTATCGCAATGAATGATTTGTAATTTCGGGCAAACTGTCAAAATTTCAAGCCCCCAAATCAGGAAGTTTATAAAGTTCCTAAAATATTTCAAGCAATTTACAAACTTCTTGACTGAGTCAGGAAGTTTACAAACTTGAAAAATTTAGGGAGTTTGTAAACTTCCTAATTTGATAGTTGTCCTATAATTATACCGATATCATGAGCGATTCTACTGTGTGATATATGCAAAATTCCACTATGTACACATATCATGCAAGACTCCAGTAGTACGTACTGCAAGTTTGTACTGCAACATTTGAAAATGGCATCGATTGTCTGGTATATAAATCCTTACAAAATGTACAAAGTAAGGAGATTGTACAATTAAAAACAGTGAGTAAGCTATTGTTGTTTGTTTTGTCTAATAACTGTTTGCGCTTTGACAGCATATAATCGAACATAATTTAATGCAAATTGTAAGTGTAGTGCACGCATGCTATTTGCCATCGGGAGAATCTGTATTCCAGAAGCAGGAAACCTGGACAAAAACTTGATAGATATGGGTTGAATTTTGTATATCCACAAAAAAATTGTAGAAATTATCCTGCTGAAGCGCATGTATTGTTGTTCAAAATAATCTGCTATGGTTTGCTAATTAAATCACGTTATTAAACATATACATGCGATATGTAGAGCGAACACATATAATGCTAAGTGTTTTATCAGGGATGTTGCATGTTGTGTTTTTACTGCCATGTTATTAATGGCAGAGGCATTATTTTGATCACTGAATTCCCGTAGCTGTTCAAAAGAAAAAAAACAAAAAAACAAAAACGGACCCACGTGGTTGGGCTTCTGATTGGACAGCCTGTCCAAAATGTTAACATCTCCAGATCGTTAATGTTCATCTGGATTGTTTCATAAGCTTGTTGCCTAAACATTCTTAGTGAATTGACACTGCTTGCGAAACCAAAAACGGAATCAACAAGTTTGCATCTCTCTGATCCAGTAGCTATGAAAAAATGCTTTAGGGGGAAAAACAATGGTGTTGTCAGAAATGGATATTTTTCCTTCTTGTTTGAAAATATTTATGCACACATCACATACCGTATAAATTAGCACTGTGCACTTTCTCAGTCCCTTCCTACATTTAAAGCTGTCGATATATTGAGTAAATAAAGTTGTTGTGATAACTAATATTTAATATTTTTAGATTTGCTGTTTGTATATTAAGCTGAAGAGCAGGGTATTGCTGTAGTTTAGTAATGACAAGTGTAAGTCAGAAAACTGTACAGTGTTGAAGACTTATTTTTGGATGTAGGTATACTCATTTTTTTGCAAAAGTGTCCTAAATATAGTAATAAATTATAAATATTTGAAAACCATCATATTCTTTTTTCGCGTATGAGTAGAAGCAAAAAAAAAAAGGAAAGAAAGTTGGACGGTATTTATTTTCGTGTATATATTACAGATGCCAGTAATATAAACAGACTTTTAAAAGTTGCTATCACAATAATGGACGGATAATAAAATAAATATCACACGAATTTCCCAATTAACAAAAGATATTCATTTAAAAATTTATAAATACATTGTGTACACCGAACGTGAAAACGCGGGCAAATGCACGATAAAGCAACATGGCTAGTTTCAGATTTATATCATAACACGTGACAATAAATTGAAGGGGTCCATGCTATAAACTTGATAACTGCAGTTATCAGCAGTGGAGAAAAACGCCTTTAAAGTTTGAAATTTTAGTAACAAACATAGGTTTTTCCCATCGCATTTTTCTCAAAAATGCCCACTTCTAATCGGTTTTGAGGTGTAAGACTTACATATGTGATAGAACAGAGGCTAAGAAATACCGTGGTGGTAATAGTGCATTTTCCTGATAAGTCGAGTTATCAAGTTTATGCATGGACCCCTTCAATTGTTAAATTCAGATAGCTAAATCAGTCATATCGTTTGCAGGTTCTTGTGCTCTCTGAAAATCAAGCGGGGTAGGACTACAACAAGAACTGACAATATGCATTTTTTAAATTTTACAACCCGTGCCACAAATCCCCATCCTCTGCCTCCCATGGCTAACCCGCTTTGAATCTATTAAACGAGGAGCAAAAACTGGCCAGGCCCCACACCGACAGCCGCGAGGCCATTTCTTTGACGGTCCCTTAGAAAATCTGAAAAAGAAGTTGTTCCCAACGTATCGAATAGCTGACAACTGTCCTAAACAATTGTTGAAACCAAATGAGACAAATCCAAGAACATCTTTAACCATGTTATTTGTGTTAAATTCCACTAATAGTGATAACCTTAGTAGCGTAGCAAACGGCTATTGCAATGTAGAGCAATGGCACTTGATTTCAACTTCTTCCAAAACTGACACTGCACATGCCTGATCACTGTCCTTCACTCACAAGCCAAGTGTAAATGTCATGGCATTCTCAATCAGATCTGAAATGTTACCAACAAGAAGGCGCATCCCAGATCAAACACGTGACCATCGCATGTACTTCGCTCTTTCTAGCCGCATTTTAACAATACCCCGTACTGCTGGTACATCTGTAGTTAATAGTCAAATCTAACCGACAGCAATATACAAAACTGCATCAATACTGGAATGATTCTTCTCACATACAACGAGACAATGAAAATAAACCAGAATTCTCCTTGACTCTCCTTTGCAAACAGGCGATTTTCTTCCTCACACGCCAATCCACACTCTAACCGTCCCGTGGCCGTGGTAAGACAACGCCAGGCTGTCACAGGGACAGCTTTTACGCGGCGGCCTGGAAGAACTCAATCAGGCTGTTGAGATCGTAGTTATCGAGCACCTCGAGCAGCAGAGGCACTTTGCTCTTCACATTCTGACCCTTGAACTTAAACTTGTCTATGAATAAGTCCGTGATCATACCTGCAAAAAATAAAGAACTAGGTTAATGAAACTTCTGAATAATAATCGCCCCACACCGTGTAATATTACAAATTAAAGGGGGTGTAAAACATAGGGTTTTATTGGCTGTCTGCGGGTAGGAGGCGAGGAGAACGAAGCTCGCTCTGAAGTAAACGGTTCTTTCAAATAATTTTACGTGCATCACTCAGGTAACAGATTTTTAACGTGGATAGACACAGTGGGTGTTGCTCCTGAAATCACCGACAGATGGCATGAACCCCCCTGCACTTAATGACAACGAGAGCAGGCGTCGATTTCCTGTTTAGCCCCAGGGTGAAGTTCTAAGCCTTCCTTCTGAACTTCCAAAAACTTCCCAATTATACGCCCCACTCCCTCACACCGTAGACAACAAATGGTAGCCCAATTTGAAGGGCCGAACACGCGAGCACGTTGCGATGGTCGGATGCGCGAGTATTTTGCCGGAGCAAGGGCACGAGCACTTGAGGGAGAAGAGCACGTGAGTACTTTGCGCTGGTCGGGCGCCCCAGCACTTTTCCGGGGTCGAGAGCACGAGCACTTTGCGTTGGTCGGGCGCGCGAGCACTGACCGTAAAGCCTCTCCAAGTGACAGGGCTGCTTCTTGAACTCGATCTGCAGCTTGTCGGCGTCATCCAGGATCTGCTTGTACTCGGGCGTCATGAAGCTGATGTCGTTCTCGTGCACCTGCAGCTCCTGACCAAAACACAAACACACGCCATCAGATCCCGTCATCAGCCAAATGCCAGCTATTGCCACTATATATGGGTCGAGGAATGCTGGTTATTTTAATTCATAAATTCATCTGATACACAGAACTTCAGTACTGTCAGATAAAAAGCACTGGCTTCGTAGGTGGCTTATCAACAAAGTTACAATAAATTTATTCGAATTTAGAAATAATGTTTGGCCCGATTTAGCCTTACCTTGAGCGCATCGATGAGCTGTACTTTTTTAGCGAGCAGCAGCTGATAATCCAGCTTGGGATGGATCAGCTGCAGTGTGTGTGGAATGGAGTTCTCGTTGATTTCTAAAGCAGCAGATATTTTACTTCATTAAGGAATGGTACCTTTATTTCTACCACACCATTTACTTCTCACAAGGAAGCAAATACGATCGAAAAAAAAAAAAAAACAGTTGATTTTATGCAATGTTTCTTTCTAAAAATCTCAACACACACGTTTTATCTCATTTCCTATGCCTAAAACAGGTTCAACAGATCGAAATATATAGGAAAGAACAAGCCAGATGTTTTATGTTGAGATAAGTTACCGTATGTGATATCGAGACGTATCTTCTTTTTTGTTGCTTCTTTTGTGAGGACATCTTTGAGAATGGAGATAGTAGAGATGTTTTCTGACCTAAATACTGCCTCTCCTTTTCTAAAAGTAAATATAAACAACCCCTCGTTCACGACGACTCAATTTTTTTTAAAATTTTTTCCGTACTGGTTTACCAGTGACACAAGGAAATAATATGGACAAGGAGTTTACCATTTTTGTGTACGTTAATTACGAAAACACAACAATTTAGTTTTTCGTCCTTTCATCAAGCATCAAACCAGCCAGATTTTTTTGGTTGGGAGTGGGGGGGGCAGGGGTTGTGGTGGGGGATAACAGTTTCCTTACTTGTATGAGCTCTCTAGCATTGTGTCCAGGAATGTGGACACGAAGTGGAAGGTGACCGAGTCGCCGGCTGGACAGCGCTCGGGTAATTCCGGCAAGCAGAAGCACACCCACGAGTGCATCTCCGCCACGCTGAAGTTACCGCTCAGCTTCAGCTTATTGTAAGGTCTGCAAAAATCAATATAATTACTTTGAAATACACGAGTATATATATATATATATATATTCTGTATCACCTTTTTAACAAGTTTTTAGCAAATTATATTGTCCGTGGGGGAAACCACAACTTGTTAAATAAATTTAACTCTCTGAATTCAGACGAATTTGTGATGAATTTTTTTCGGTTTATTAACGTATGACGAATAATTACTATGTTCTTCATGACTTAATACTGATTTGTTGCGTAAACTTCCTTCTTGATGTAGTCCCTTTTTTACGTCACACGCTCTTACATTTGACTAAATATTCTGTTAATACACACATATTTGCTAACCTGGACTCGTCAAAATTATGTGTCCTCTGGTGCAAAGACAGCGGCCTGACTTGGTAAGATCTCATCTGGCACGTTTTAGGCTGCAGCCTAGGCGTCACATAGGCCAATAACGTGCCATATTGGCCTTCAATGGAGCGTATCTTGAGCTCTAGGCGTGTGGTGTTTGCCTGGCAGCGATAGGTTGCAAGAAGGAAATTTCCCTCCTGTTTGCAAAGATATAAGCGACAGAAACCTTCAACTGAGGTTGAGGTGTGGAGAGCAAACAGCACAGTACTACTGGAACTGAATGCAATGAATTTACGAGCATCTATTGTTTATAACAAACACTAAATCTATAAAACATACGCCTGAATTTAAAGGCTAACAAAATGCGTCATGATATGCAAGGCAATTCAAATTTTTCTGACAGCCACCAACTCAGAGCCGCCTCTGATAATTAAAATGGGCAGAAAAGTTTCCGCGAACAAAAGAAACATAACGACTACCAGATAATGTTAACGAAACGGGACTTTTTGGAGCCCAGGGTGTTTCGCTTACCTCGGGGTCACAGGCGCTGTAGCTGACGACGGCTGAGTTCTTCTCCACGTCAAGCAGATCCACCGGCACGTCACTCTGAAACGTGTGGGCAAACGTACTGTGTGTGTGTGTGAGATCATGACACAACAGATCCAGTGACACTCATACTGACTACACAGCCGCGAGTGCCACAATATTTACAGTCTTTGCACAGGCGGAGGTCATATTGGTTAAGCTGTGTGTAACATTAGGGGTTTTCACACTTAGTTTACATTTTGTACAATTTTATCCCAATCCTCAGGTGATATAAGTGATAACCTCGAAAGTGGCGGAAATTGACATCTCACTCAGTTTTTTTTTTTTTATTTTGGGGATGTTTAGACTGACGTAAACCTTTGAAAGGTAACGGCCGAAATTTCAACCAGGTAGCTCAGAGGAAGGGTACCCCCCTAACTTGCCCCCCCGCCCCCCCCCCCCCATGCCCCATCGATTTCATTTACGAGCACCCGTGGCGTTTGCAGCTACCGTCACTTGACGCCCGTGGCGAGACGCCCACCCAAACGCCGCGCGTTCTGCCACGAACCTGCAGCAGGATGTTGTCAATGGACGTCTGCACCTCGAGGCTGAGCGAGTAGCTCGCGTCGTCCTTGTTGAGGATGAACTTGTCGTTGATGTTGAAGTGCGGCACGGCCGATATGGTCGTGTTCTTGCTCGCCGTCAGCTGGTAATTCTCTCGCTCTTGGATAACTTTCTTCTGCAAATCCTCCAGCTCACGCCTAAAAGATCAACAACCTCCGATGTGCCCCACTCGCACCTTGCCGCTAACTCAATTTTCTTTTCTGTATGTGCTTTTAATGATAACATACTCCTGTTACTAATCAAATTATTATTATTATTATTATCATTGTTGCTATTATTACTAAACTACTGAACTGTGTATTACTTTATTGTTATTGATAAACCGTTTATTATTATTATTATTATTATTATTATTATTATTATTATTATTATTAAATATTTTAATAAAATATTATTTATCAGTATGCTTATTACTTATGTTGCAATGATAAACCTTGTTGAAAACCTTGACACGTTTTACAAATTAACAAAGAGATACACGGTCAGCTTGAAACACCTGAATGCCAAAAGGGTATTTGTTGGCATCTGCGAGCGAGGCAGAAATTTAATACAACATTCATGACGGTTTCTTTTCTACGAATGTATATGTACTGTAATGCACAGTAATATTTTCGCTGTGTTCAATGGATTATAATGTACAAAATCTCTTTATTTCGTGACGCGTTTCTATACAGATTAACTTTGATACATCTCATTCTGGCACTGACTGTAGATATAACTGACCTTACTGCAGCATAAATTTCCCAAAATGTTACCAGTGCAATATAAATCAACGACATTCAACAACCTTCCAAGATTCATTTTAAGCCGTTTTCACCCTTCATTTCAGTTGTGAATCCTTATCGCCGGCACACTGTACCGCCTTCACACCTGTAGCCATTCTTATTTACCTCGTTTTCAAATTAAAAATTCTTGTGTCATTCAAGTCATTTTCCATAATTTTTCAGAATAAAAAAAAATAAACACATGGTTATCCCAAACAAGAACACAAGAAGGACGTATTAATGTTACAGGAGATCTGTGTAATCAGCGGTTTCACGAAACCGTTAAACACTTCAGCGGTTTCATAAAATCGCTGGAGTGTTCTGTTATTGAAGTGTTCTGTTATACAGAATCGCTGACGGTTCAGGGAATCTGTGTAATATTAAAGCTAAGCAGGCTGAAGTCCGGGAAAGACCAAATAAGCAGTCAATGTGAGGGCAATTTAGCAATCCTATTGTGGCCTGAGTAGCAATTTGACTTCAATTGTTGTTGTCTGAATGAAAGTACAATATTCAATATCACATGTGTAAATTGCAAACACTGTGAACTGCAATTAAACTGCATGTTCACCTTATTTCAACTGTAACTGCAATTGCTGCTTATCTTAAAAGAAACCCTTAAAATGTCCAAGTACAGCGAATTGGATAGGATAAATTGCAATTTCTGCGAAGTTTAATTGCTGCTAATATCTAAGGTAATCTTTGAATGGTAAAACGATCACGTGTTGAACTTGTCCATGGCACAGCAGGAGATAATGTTGCAGTATTAATACCTGTGGTATACAGAGGTCGATGTGATCCTCGAAATATTTTAGGTGTTATAACTGATCGTGATCAAAATGACATTACACCATTGCAGTGAAATCAGGTGTCCTTAAAACCAAATATTCCAGAAATCAAATTGATCTTTGTGAAAAGAATCGGATGTTAATTGCAATGAGCGTATAGCATTGCGTCAAGCTGTAAGTCAACAGTCAAGTTCAGGTGGACAAGGATTTGTCCAGTGCAAATGTGGTTCAAAGCGATGTCAAGTGTAAGGTGTCACGTGTAAGCGTTTCAAAAACGAAACTAGAAACTCATTTCACTAGCGAAATGTTAAACACTTGACAAAAATTAAAACGCAAAAACTTCCCCTTCAATTGGTTATTTCTTGAATAATATATTGCAAACAACACAGCTTGAATACGTCTTATAAGCCGAGTAGTGTTTGTTTTTTGTTGACTTAAGGTTTAATTGACTGATTAGGCATACGTCGTGTTATCTATTTACGCAGTGAGAGCTGTACAAGCCGAAACTGAGCAACTTAGTGTTCTGTGCTGCGCGTTAAAAGTACACTCTTTTCACATGGCGTTTTAAACAAGAAAACGAAATCGAAGGCGAAAATAATAAGTGTCATGCACACGTTCATATCAAGTTCTACCTAAGTCCCAAGTTTCGTGGCCCTAGGGCCCATAGTGCCAGTGAAGGAGATGACACAAGAAGTACGATCACTGTCAAGAAAAAAAAGATACCAACGGCTGCTCGCACAAATTCATATAGCCCTTGCAAGCCAAAGGCTTGTAAGTGCTAAATTAAGTTCAACAGCCGAGGTCATGCATACCTTGAATGTAGCAACAAATAGATGAGCAGACTCGGAATCGAAAATTGATATGTGACAATTTGGATTTAATTAACTTAAACTAAAGTGATTAATTTATGCTTGTCGATTTTTATTAGTACTGAACATTGATTCTAGTTGTTGCACAGCAGAAAGAAATAAAATGATTGACAACTTAAGATAACAAGTTTGTCCAAGGACAAAGTCCCAGCTTACGAAAAGCAATAAGACCCAATTCCAGCGTGCATGAGTAAGGGAATTTTCCTGAAAAATTGGGCTTCAAAAGATGAGACGGCAAAGAGCTAGCCCAATAATTAATTTAGCACCAGACCAGAACATAGATGCATAAATGCATACAAAGATTTCTTTCCCAGAAAAATGGGAAACAGATTTTTTTTGTATCTCAGGTAGACTGGATAGTCTGCCATAGATACCTTCAAACAACACTCGCATTTCGGACCAGTGCGCATATTTATGTAACCTGCCTTGATGCGCGGTTCTTATTCAGACAAGTGCGCATGTTTATTTAATTTTGCGTAGATGCGCGGCTCCCATTTTGGAACAGTGCACAGGTTTATTTAACTTGTGCTGATGTGCGGTTCGCATTTCTGACGAGCGCCCATGTTTTTTTTTTTACCTTTTGTGAATGTGCGGTTCTTATTTCGGATCAATGCGCATGTTTATTTACCTTGTGTTGATGTGCGGTTCTTATTTCGGATCAGTGCGCATGATTATTTACCTTGCGTCGATGCGCGATCTTTATTCCAGACCAATACGCATGTTTATTGTACTTGCGTTGATGAGCGGTACTTATTTTGGACAAGTGCACAAGTTTCCATAGGGTGCCTTGATGCGCGGTTCGCATTTCGGACCAGTTTGCATGTTTATTTAACTTGCGTTGATGCACGGTGCTTATTTTGGACGTGTGCCTATGTTTATTTAACTTGCATTGGTGAGCATTTCGAATTTGGGATCATTACGCATGTTTATTTAACTTGCGTTAATGCGCGGTTCGAATTTCGGACCAGTGCGCATGTTTATTTAACTTGCGTTGATGCGCAGTGCTTATTTTGGACCACTGCAAATGTTTATTTAACTTGCTTTGGAGCATAGTTCGCATTTCGAACCACTGTGCATGTTTATTTAACTTGCGTTGATGCGCGGTTCGAATTTCGGAGAAGTGCGCATGTTTATTTAACTTGCGTTGATGCGCGGTGCTTATTTTAGACCAGTGCAAATGTTTATTTAACTTACGTTGGCGCGTGGTTCGCATTTCGAACCACTGCGTATGTTTATCTAATGTGCGTCGATGCGCGGTTCTTATTTCAGGCCAATGCGCATATTTCTTTACCTTGAGTTGATGCGCGGTTCTTATTCTGGACCAGTGCGCATGTTTATTTAAGTTGCGTTGATGCGCAGTCCTTATTTTGAATAGTGCGCATGTTATTTAAGTTGCGTTAATGGGCAGTTCGCATTTCGAAATACTGCGCATGTTTATTTAACTTGCGTTGATGCAAGGTGCTTATTTTGGTCCAGTGTGCTTGCTTATTTAGCTTGTGTTGCTGTGCGGTTCGCATTTCGGACCAGCGCACAGGTTTTTTTTTAACTTGTGTTGATGCGTGGTTCGCATTTTGGACCATTGCACATATTTATTTAACTTGTGTTGATGATCGGTACTTATTTTGGACCGGTGCAAATGTTTATTTAACTTACGCTTATGTGCGGTTCGCAATTCGGACCAGTGTGCATGTTTATTTAATTTGCGTTGATATCCGGTTGCGTCGACTTTTATGTCTATTCAACTTGCGTAGATGCACGGTTCTCATTTCAGACCACTGCGCATGTCTATTCAACTTGCGTCGATGCGTGGTTCTTTTTTTCGGACAAGTGCGCATGTTTGTTTAACTTGCGTTGATGTGTGGCGCTTATTTTGGACCGGATCGCATTTTTATTTAACTTCCGTCGATGCGCGGTTCGCATTTCAGGCCATTGCCTATGTTTATTTAACTTGTGTTGATGCGTGGCTCTCATTTCAGACCAGTGCGCATGTTTCTTTAGGCTGCGTTGATGCGCGGTTCGCATTTCAGACCACTGCGCATGTCTATTCAACTTACGTCGAAGCGTAGTTCTTTTTTTTCGGACCAGTGCGCATGTTTATTGAACCTGCGTTGATGCGCGGTGCTTATTTTGGACCAGTTCGCATCTTTATTTATCTTCCGTCGATGCGCAGTTCACATTTCGGACCAATGCGCATGTTTATTTAACTTGCATCGATGCGGAGTACTTAATCTGGACTACTGCGAATGTCTATTTAACTTGCGTCGATTTGCAGTTGTTAAATCTGACTACTGCGCAAGTTCATTTAACTTGTGTTTATGCGCTGTAGGAGGAGATTCATTTAATTTTTTTTTTCTCAAAAATTCCGAAAAAAATTCAAAAGTTTTCCAATTCACTCAAAAAGCACAAGCCGTATGCATGACCCCCTAGAGACGGCTCATATCGAAAATAAATGAAATCTGATAAAAAATGTAAGAGGAAATGCATTTTGAATTTTTTTCTTCAAAAATTCTCTCATCGACTGAAAAAGACAGGCCATATTCACGACATCCTAAGCATGCCTCAGCCACAAAATAAATGATGTTTGATCAAAACTGCAGGAGAAAATGCATTTTGAGGTATTTTCGTCAAAAATTCCCCCCGAAATCAAAAGTTCCCAAGTTGAGTCAAATAGCACAAGCCGTATGCGAGACCTACCTAAGGATGCCTCACAGCAAAAAAATAAATGAAATCGGATAAAAAGTGTAGGAGGAAATGCATTTTGAAGTTTTTCTTCAAAAATTCCCAAAAATTACAGAAATTGCCGGATCGACTAAAAAGCGCAAGTCGTATTCTCAACCCCTTAGGCATGCCTCAAACCAAAAAAAAAAAAAAAAAAGCTGTAGGGGGAAATGCATTTTGAAGCTTTTTTCTTCAAAAACTCCCTCAAAATACAAAAATTGCCCGATCTACTAAAAAGCACAAGCCGTATCCAATCACACCAAAAATAAATGACATCGAATCAAAATTGTATGGGTAGATGCATTTTGAATATTTTTGAAATTTTTGCTTCAAAAATTCCCAAAAAATTCAAACTAAAAAAGCACAAGCTGTATGCACGACCCTTTAGGGGTGCCTCATGCCAAAAATAAATGACATCGGGTCAAAAATGTAAGAGGAGATACATTTTCAAATTTCTTTAAAAATTCGCCAAAAATTCAAAAATCACCCGATCGACTAAAAAAGCACAAGCCGTATGCACGACCGCTTAGGAAATCCTCACACGAAAAATAAATGACATCGAATCAAAGTTGTAGGAGTAGATGCATTTTTTTCAAAATTTTTGCTTAAAAAAATCCCCAAAAATACAAAAATTGTCCGATCGACTAAAAAAGCACAAGCCGTATGCACGACCCCTTGGGGATGCCTCACACCAAAAATAAATGACATCGGATTAAAATTGTAGGAGGAGATGCATTTTGAAACAAAGTTTACAGCTAACTAACTAACTAACTAACTAACGGACGCCACCCGCAAACCGATAGGAATACCCCAGCTTACGTGTAACGTAAGCTGGGCTAAAAAGCTTCTGTATCAAACGAAATCATTTCAGCGGTTTCATGTAATCCCTGGCCGTTATTTACGCGATTTCATGAAACCGCCGTAAATTTTAGCGGTTTCGTGAAACCACTGGTGGTCGCAGCCATTTCATGAAATCGCTGAAATGTTAACCGGTTTCATGAATCCGCTGATTACACAGATCTCCTGTAACATAAATACATTCAGAGGTCAGTGTCAGTAACAGCGGCTTACTTCAGATCGTTGCTCTTCTTCTCAGTGGGTCTCGCACTGCTCCTAGAAATGTCTACACTTTCTGAGCCAAAGCCTTTCTCGCTAAAAATGCGAGTAGTAAGCGTAAAGCACCAACCTATCACAAACATATTTCAATCAAAACTTCAAACCAGTGAACGAAACATGGCAGTAAAACAGCTACTGTTCTGTTGGCAAAAAGTGGCACATAAAGCACATTTCGAAATTTCGATCACTTATTCAAAATTATCGTGCAGCTATGTCTAGTTTTTTGTGATGCAAGCTGATTGAATAAAATATTTTGGTTGGCTATGAAATAACGGTCAAAATTCTTAAAGAAAGAAATGAATAATTACAGTAAACAAACAAATGAAACTGTATCACCGCCCATCCCCTAAAAATAGAAAGATAAAAAAAAAGATGACGGAAAGAAAGGTTAAAAAAATTAAAATAACTTAGCACTAAGCTGCCATATATGCCACTCTTTGTCTTTGGCGAGTAAATAAAAACACAACCAAAATAAAGAAGAACAAAACTGTGTACAAACACAAAGTGCTTTGTGGAATTTGCCAGTGTTCGCCATCGCTTAATTAAAATTGGGTTTGTTACCTCCACTCCAGGTTTACCCCCCCCCCCCCCCCCATCGCCTACAGTTTGATTTAAATTTTCAAGCCTTAAAATTCAAGAAAAATTATTACTAACAAATTTAAGCTTAAGAACACCGGGAAAACACCGGGAAATTAAATTGGCCTTCAGTGAATATGCGCCAGAACGGTAAAAATATATAAAACAATCAACTGTTTTACAATTAACACACTCGGGACCGGGGAATATGTTCATTGTGCAGAAGTGTTCGTTTAAGACAGGTGAATTTCCTAACACTGTTTAGAAATCGGATAAAAATAGTGTTCGGCTATTAGAAGTTTGTCACTAATGGGAGAGGCTCGCCAACAATGTGTGGAATGGGGTTGTTTGTGCAATGCCCATAATACACGCCAAAAACACACACACTTAGCGATATTTGGGGCAAAATATGTTTTTTTTTATGATTTGCCATGCAGCTGAAATTTCAGCGTCATCTAAATACATAAGCTCAATCTGTGCTGAAACTGAAACTTAAATGCACGTCAAATAGATCAGCAAAAAAATGTGTCACTTCGATGGTCTAACACACACACTAAGCGTAATCAACCAAATCACAATGCATCAAATATAACAAACTTATAAAATAAATGATTGCTGGTGGACCTGACGGTAGCATTTTTTATGACATTCATATGAGTCCCCAAGGCAGTAACCAGTCACACAATTACTTCCAATTAAAATCTACATCGACATTATAGTACAGGAAGTCTCAACATCGAATTTTATGCGGAGGTTCTCCATAAGCAAAACTGAATGAGGGTCGTCAAAAATGCCAAAAATTTTGCATTCACATACGCTACCCAAGACAAAAATTCACCAGCAATCACCCTTGCGATAAACGCCAAACAGGGAACGCAAGCTTTTCGCGGACACTATCCAGTCATACTTGACGCTGGATATTTTGTTGGCTACAGCTTCCTGGATCTGTACATCGGCCACAGTATTGCCCATGGCTTTCACTTGTGGTTCGGTGGTCAAACTCGACACCCAGCCTAGATACCGTGTCAAGATCAAGTAGTGTATTACGTGTGTGCACACGACAACGCTGTGGTGTTCGGGGGTGTGCGCGTGTTTTGTGTACCGCATATGTCGTGAACCAATCATTGTACAGTGCCATTCACCGCATCGCTATAGTCCAGTTCATCTCGAAATTCTCTCAAACACGCCCCACCACACTATGCTTTTCTCTTCAAAAACAGTGACTTAAAATGGGTTTGTCTCAACAAAGTCCACTAGACGTCCATTACGCAGACGATACAACATTTTTACTAAAAAATATACACATGCTATACTGGTGTATATTTTTTCTTTTTTCATATATTTATTAATTTATTTATTTATTCTTATTTGTTTATTTATTTTAAGAAGGGGTAATTAAGTGCATCAGTCTTTAATAAGTGTAATTCTATCAAATGTTAAGTTAATTTTTTATAGAAAATTAAACGATCAATTTCTGAATTGTCCAGGCGTTTGCGAAAAGAGTTATTAAATATCTCACACTTCGCAGACAGTAAAGTGAACAGTGTTTTTGTTTTGCTTATTCCTCTTTTAATGTTCACTAACCGGCGTAGGTTGCGCAGACGATTTCGTCATATCCGGGCGTGCTGACGACACCGCCCTGCACTGACGTCACACTCTCACTGCATTGCTGCAAACGACGACACGACAATCACCATCGTAACCCGAGGGACCATAAATATCAGCAGCACCTGATACTCATGTGTTGTAGCTACTATGTTCTAATATATAAAACTGCTACACACTTAACTTCAAACGTAAAGTAGGTCGGTTTTAAATGGCAAATAAGGTACTATTCACCAAGCAGTACAAAAATCCAAACGTCCCACGTACGCAACTTTCAAAATAAATATAATACACAGGATTATTTAACAATTTCTCACATTCATTTATTGTATTTTCATAGATAAATGATATCAGGTACTGACGTGCGAATATCGCAGTATGGGTTCATCTGTCTCATCGTAGCCATAGATCTCGACCAGGCCGTCATCCCGCGACACAATCAAGTCCAGCACACCGTCGTTGGTGATGTCGTAGTTGTCCATACATAAAACCCCTACACAAGTACATGTAAGACCTGCCTTAATTACCAGTCACACCTCAACTCAAGTTATTGATAAATGTTTAAATCAAACCTGCATTTGACCTATTAAAACCCATAAGCGAACAGCGCGGAAGAACATTACAAAAATTAGAATGACACTATTTCTAGAAACTTTTTAACTTTCGAAAAAGAAATGTACTTCTTTTGAATTAGCATGAATGGTCTTCCGTCGAACATGTCCAATTTTGTTTTGAAATCTGCACTACTTTTTTTTATTTTTATTTTTTTTCACCAAAAAATGGGCACCAGAAAAACAACAGCTTACCTCCTGCCTGTTTGTTGTTTGGCACTTCCCATTTGTGAGCAGGGGCGTCCCTGTAACACACAACATGATATAGTTTTACGTTTAAGAGATAAATCGATTTGCGGCAATCGAACTAAACGAAAGAAATCCCATTAAAAAAATGCAGATTTACTTACCAAGACAATTTATAAATTTTTTGATAAAAATCGTCTTCAGTGCACACACGGCACATCAAACCAAATATTAATGCAAATTATTTTTTAAAAAGGCATCCCCTTTTAATTTTGAAATACCTGCTGATTGAGACAAGGCCTAATTTGCCGTCAGCGGTGCCATACAAGATCTCATCCCCATTCTCGCCTGTAACACACGTGCAGATCACCCCTAAATCTCTTTTCACACCATTTCAGCATTTGAAATTCACATATACACATTTATATATATTCTCTTTAATTTCCAATTTGTAATAATTTACAAGTTGTAGTTGAAGAAATGCGCCTTGATAAAACATGAATTTGTACCATGAACCACTGAACAACAATTGCATCTGATCAACAGGCATTAACCAATAACAACAAGTATCTAACAATCATTGTCGAAATTACCAGCGCCAGTTATACCACCGGCATGATGCTTAATCCACTTTAACTTTTACTTTTTATTTGAGTGACATTAATTTATGTATATTTCGGAAATTTAACAACTAGGCAAAAATTTTAAGAAACTTTTCAGAAGTTTGGAGCAAAACAAACTGCAGCAGAAGACACCACAAAAGTTAGCTGTTATTTGACATGTGGGCATGCACAGTTCTTCTTAACCACCTTAATTTTTTGTAATAAATGATGCAAAAATGGTACATATCACAGACACATAGTCACTGGATACATGTATAAAATATGTCGGTTGTTTGTCTTCTTACAAGGCGTATTTTGTTATAAATACGAAGACGTTCAACACGACGACAAATATAATACACACAGAAAAGGGGCGACAAAAAACCTTGCATTTAACACAGGAAAAAAAGTACACCCACGTTGCAGAATACTCCCCATGGAAGAAAAATGTCGTCAAACGTACTGTTGGGACACAACATTTTTGAAATCTGTCTTTCGATTCGACTTCGGAAAGCAAAGCACAGACCAAAGCTAATTTAAGCTTGGATCTCTGAACAGAACATTTCACATGTTTCGATGTTAAAGCTGTGCTAATAAGGTATTCAGAATAGGGTTTTATTTTGTGAAAAAAAATTACGACAAAGTAATAAAAGAAGTAGATAAACTTTATGTTGTGCAAACTTGTTAAAACAAATTCGGTTCAAGAATGTTCTTAGGAAAACTCAGTGAAAAGCTTTGCTACGGAAAGTGATACGTCAGGCCATTGATATTGATTGACAAGATCCCGATTTATACGCTGAGTTAGGACGTTACAGCATCAAAACAGCCCCCTACCCCAAGGCCGGCAATGCAGATATAAACATAAAATAAGACGGAGCGGGGAAGGGTGAGGAGTGACGTTTATAAAAATGATGCAGCTGTGCAATGCGAACAGGCGTACGGTAGTATTTACGAAAAAGCGGCGCTTATATACATTTTAACATATGACATGGCAAGCTTTTGAGAAAACTTACAACTTTCAACTTCAGTATGATAAACACAACAAACGCAAAAGGTGCTGCCTTAAAAACAAATATGATAAACCTAGCAGAAGCGTCTTATCAAGATTGCCAGCGCGAGAGGACAAGTAACACAAGGTACCAGAAAGACACACGCCTTATATCAACCTGCCCCTAACCCCACCCCACCTCTGCTATTTGCAGAGACTTTCCTTGAAAACATAACGCTGACTATTTTCTACATTTGCAGTACTATCTAATACGCTTTTAATGCCCCGACTTGACTAGGTTAGGAGGGGTATAGTGGTTTTCATATGATCGTCTGTCCTTGTGAACACGATTTCACCAAAGCCTCTGACGTTTAAGGAAACTCGAGTTTGAGTGTTCACATGGATGACTTTTTGCGCGGTCTAGATTTTTGTTACCTTGAGAGACCATGAAAAGGCCACAGCTGGACTTTTGCATTTTTACTTAAGATTTTTGTGGGTTAATTCTGTGCGTCTTTTCGACAAGATTCCATAAAAGTCAACGGGGTTTGGGGAAACTTGTGAGTGTTGCAATGGCTGACCTTGATCAGATTCTGGTGACCTTGAGTTCACATTCAAGGTTACCGCTGGTCTTTTGAGTATTTACTTACGATATGTCGTATATGTGGGTCACATGCGTCTTTTGAACGATTACGCCAAAGCATATTTTAGGACCTCTCTGGCTGAATAGATTGCGTTTACATTTCGTGACCGACAAAAGACAGCCACCGGATTTGTTTTTTTTTTTACGCCTTCGTATGTTGGTTTATGCTTCTTGTGAACAAAACTCAACTAAAACATAAAACTTAATGTTGATGCTCTAACAGATGCCGGCTTGGGCTGAAGAGATTTTGGTGACCACTCATAAGGTTACTGCTGAACTTAAAACTTTTATTTTTTAATGGCGTTGTGTGAGAGAGACATGTGCAAGGCCTGTTGGCCCAATGTCGATGTGGCTGACTGCTCGGTTGGGTGACATTTTCACCACGTACCTAGAATTTCCAGTCGTAACTCAGTGTCACATGTGTCTTGTTGACACAATTCAGCCAAAGCCCGTGAACAAAAGAACGTGGATGGTTGACCTCTTAAGCCGACTAGATTTTGGTATTTTTGAAAGATCACTCAAGGTCATCGATGGATTCAGAATTTCACTTTGAGTACTGGTAAAACTTCATGTAAATATTTATCTCAATGACCTCTCACAGGTGTTAACTTTGACATTGGGAGGTAATCACTAGACTTTAAAATATAAATTCCAACACTGTTCTTTACCACTTATGCGATTTCATTAATATCGTCCCTCCGGGATGATATGACATTCTAGTGATTTATCCGGTTGTCGGGAAGTCAGTGTTACGACGGAGACATTTCTAGTGTAATTTAAAAAAAAGAGAAAGAAGTAGAATTAAAATATTTCACTGGTGTTTTAGCGTGTTATTGTTGTTATTTAAGTTTATTAATTAATCTTTTAGGGCCATCGCAAAATAGCTCGGACAATCTCAGCTTTGATCGAAATGGATCGGAGAGCCATCTCCACATTCGGGTTCAATTCGCACACTGTATATGTCAAACAACCATATCTAAATCCATGTTAATCAAAATCTCAAATCTATTGTTTGTTGATTTTTTTTAAAATATTTTAATACCATTCCGGTTCACTTATACCCCTGTATAGCACAGTCCTGACGTTCATAATCACTGGCTGTTTTAGGCACTAAATGAATCTAAGAGCAATGTTTTTCTATCAAGTCACTACAGTTGCGTTGCTTAATGAGCGCAATATAAAAAACTCTAAATAAATAAATAAATTCAGTTCGAAGCACACCCCGAATCTCACAACAGATTTATCTTTACTCTCAACAGATCATACATCACAACATCAGTTAATACATACTGATTATCTGACATACACTTGGATACTACGGTTTATTTTCAACAGAGAAATGGGAAAAACAACATAAATAATATTACAAGATTGTCCATGGACAACGCCCTAGCCCACGAACGCTGACGTCAGGATTTATGACACAAAAGCGTAACCCTTCAACTAAAATTTCAAGAGAGTAAAGCAATGTACCTGGCGTCAGTCAACATTTTAATACAAAAATGGTTTATCGCCAATATTTCTGTAAATTTTCGGCGAATCGCCAAAAGGTAATGGAGAGGTGGGTATTAATGTGTTAGGAATTTACGACAAAAGGGTATATTTTAATCATTTTTTTTTTTTTTCAAAAAAAAAAAAAGGAAAAAGTAATAACTCGGTACCAACGACCGCTATGTTTTCATAAAATTTTAAAACAATAAGGCCACTTTCACGGCGTTAGTTAAAATTTCACTCAACCTATTTTTTTGGTGTTTCGCCAATATTTCCGAGAATTTTTGGCGATTTATAATTAAAAATTATAGTAGCCAAGTAGGAACTAATGTCCACTTTTCTCATTCAAAGTTCTGAGACGGTAAGATCATATAACTAGCATTTTAGTAACAAATTGGTTTTTCGCCAACATTTCTGCCGATTTTTTTTTTCAGAATTACCAAAACCGGTAATAGCTAGGTAAGCATCCATGGACCTTATCTTTAACTAAAATATCAAGCCGGTAAGGCCATTTCTCTGATGTGAGTAAGGATTTTATTGATATTTTTTGCCAATATTCCTGCCAATTTTTGGCGAATCACCAAAACAAGTAATAGCAATGTAGGTAGTAATGCCTGCTATCTTTACTTAAAATTTCAAGAGAGTAAGGCTATTTTCCTGGCATCAGTTAAGATTCTACAAAAACAATTTGGGTTTTGGTCGCATTACCGCCAATTTTTAACAATCACCAAAAACAGTATAGCCAAGTAAGTACCAATGACGGCTATATTCAACCAAAATTTCACAAGGCTACTTCTCAGGCGTCATTTAGGATTTTACTATGTTTTTTACGCCGATATTTTCCTAATCGCGAAAAAAAAAAGAAATAGCCAGGTGAACATACATAGCCTCTACCTTCCATCAAAATTTTGGGACTTTCAATTAAAATCCTAGAAGATACATTTTCATAAAAATTGGGTTTTGGCCAATATTACCGCCAGTTTTAGGCGAATCACGAAAAAAAGTACTAGCCAGGGGATGTCGGATGACTCACCTAAAAATCAACTCACCCAGTCCATTACCAGCTGACCCAATGCCTTTGGACGACTCACCCAAAGCCTTGGAAGACACCCCCAATTTTTCAGGACTGTGTGAAATGTTTATCAGAGTTTTTTGAAATTACAGTCCATATTCGATAACTCGAACCTCGACGGGCCCAGTTAAAGAGTTCGAGTTATCGAATATCATAACGTATCCTGCAAAATTTATTGAATTGGTTTTTACATTTGTCTTTGCATTTTCCCCTATCTGAATTTACATTTGAAGAAACTAAACAATAAAATAAACTTAAATTCAGGTAAAGTTCGACTCAGGAGCTGAACAGTGTGTCGAATTTGATGGGCATGTTTAGACTGACAGCCTTGTTTAGTTAACTGCAATTTACAATCACTTTTCGGTTTCTAAGAGGCGTGGCAAGAATTGTAATTTAATATCGGTTTACCGAGGATTGTGCAGGTAAAGTTAGCAGACATAAAATCGGTCAAAATGAAATTTGGGTGAGTGGTCCAAAACTGTTGTGTGAGTCGTCCAAGATTTTGGTTAAGTCGTCTAAGGTTTATATGGTAAGTTGGTTTTTGGGTGAGCCGTCTTGTTCCCATACCCACGTAGGTACCACGACCCACTACCTTTAACCAAATTTCTCGAGATTAAGGCCATATGCCTGGAGAGCCAGTTAAGTTTTCAACAAGTAATATTGTTCTCGCCAATATTTCCCCCACATTTTTGACGAATCACCAAATAAATAATAATAATTACAGCCATTGTAGGTAAGTAGTACAGTATATCCCTAGAGTTAGTTACAATTTTAGTGAGAATTGGTTTTCGAAAATATTTCCGCCAATTTTTTTTTCGAATTACCAAAAAAAGTAATAACCAGGTACTATCAATGACCGCTTTCTCTTAGTAAAATTTCAAGACAGTAAGGTCATTTGATTTCTCTGGAGTAAGTTACGATCTTACTGAAAAATTTTCGGGTTTTCGCCAATATTTCCGCCAATTTATTTTGTTTGGGCGAATCAGCCAGGTAGGTACTTATGTTCACTACCTTCAAGCAAAACTTCAAGCGCATACTTTCAACGATTGCTATAGCCCTGCCTCTGCAAGAAGCTGGGACTTAAAACGACAAAGAAACACTTTTCCCAGCTATTAGGTTTATGTCGAACAAAGATCTTACTTCCAACACTTGGCCTATATTTCGCTGAAATAAAAAGTATGCTTTATATGACAAGTAAATATAAGCAAAACAAACTGACATAACAAACCAGGCTCTAGAAAAGTGAACAGTGTCTGTCCTTAAAAAGTTAAAACAGCCACCAACCAATAGCATTCGGCATCGGTTATCTCTTCACCGATACGTAGCATTGACACAATAAACACACCAACCTCATACGGGTAGAAATAATGACTGTTTTTAATAATCAAGCAATCTCCGATTTTTCGCTTGATAAATTTGCTTTAAAGTTATCGTATAATCACGGAATCCAGAAAGCCGGGAGCACTGGAAGTAACAAAAGTCTCTGAACGAACATGTTGGTGGGGTTTTCAGTTTTCTAAAATATCTGCTAAGCCAAAAAATGGGTTATTTATTTTTTGTGTGGTACCGGTTTTACTTTTACTGTTAATATTATTTAGTATCCATTAAAACTATTCATTGTTTCACAAAAAGGAGCCCGTGAATATGCAGCGTTGTAAGAATACAAAATTCACATCAAGAAATCACATCAAGTGCACAGCTTAGGCAAATGCATATAAATGATCCTTCCAGCTGTCCACCAGGGAAAGCTCCCACCCGGCATCCCCCGACTTCAAACCTATTCTTAACCCCAACCCCACACCCGCAGGGATTTGGTTTCTCCCTTTTATATGCCAGTTATCCTAGCTTTACACACTTGACTACGTCTCGAGGAGTACGTCTATCCCCCGTGGGGGATATGGTGTGTGTAAGGCTGTTGCGTGTTGACAACGCAACATTTAGAAGTGGAAGGATAGGTAGACGTAGTGTATAACATTTAAACGAATCAATCCATTAACCAGTAGGCGCGTGAGACTGTCGTAGGTACGCTAAGTACAGCCCCGATTTTGAAAAATCCGCCCTTTTGTCAAGTCCCATCCGGAAAATGCTTGATCACTACACTGCGGAAGGTCCAAGGGAACCCGTGTGCGGATTCTGAAACGAATCCATCCATTTTTGTGGCCTGTAAGCGCGTGAGACTGCCGTATATACGCTAAGTCCAGTGCCAATTTTCAAAAGTCCGCCATTTTGTCAATTTTTTTCCGATCCGGAAAATTCTTTGTCACTGCACTGCGGAAGGGTCCAGAGAAGTCGTGTACAAAATTTGAAACGAATCCATGTACTAATGTGGCCTGTAGGCGCGTGAGACTGCCGCATATACGCTAAGTCCAGTGCCGATTTTCAAAAGTCCGCCATTTTGTCAATTTTTTTTTCCGATCCGGAAAATTCTTGGTCACTGCACTGCGGAAGGGTCCAGAGAAGCCGTGTACAAAATTTGAAACGAATCTATATATTAATGTGGCCTGTAGGCGCGTGAGACTGAAGCGTTACAGATGGACAGACGGACGGACGGACGGACGGACGGACCGAAAAGTTCAAAACTATATCAGTCCGTTTCACGGGGGATAATCATCTGTCTCAGTTTGTGATGTCAATCTACAGACCCGTCACTTCTCACTCAGGGCTTGACATCAGTTGTATCAGCTACTGCACGTTTGTCCCCCCCCAAGATCGAATGTTCTTTCTGATCAACTTATCACTACAATCCAAAGACTAACCCTTGGACAACATCTGGAAGAATCTCGCAACATCCAGCGACTATCATGTATTTTTTGTTTTGTATATAAAACCTCAAGAGCAATTTCATTTTAACTGCAATGAGCCTGGTTTAGCATGACCATCTCAGAAAAAAAATAGCTGCATCAGTTTGAGTTTTTTTCTGAAACAGGCTGTGATATAAGTATGCATGCAATGCAAATCAAATGATATAAAATGTTTACAAACTTAGTACTTCGCCTGAAAATAAACAAAAACAATTCAAATTAACAACTTCCATTTTCGAACACATTATACGAGAGCTCTAACTCTAAGGCAAAGCATACTGACAACATTCTATAGCAAAGTATATTATCTATTTAAATTCTAAAGCGGTACGCATACTACTGCTAGAATCTGATCAAATGAAAACAACTAGAAGAGAAGACTAAGTGCCCGAGCAGTTATATATCTAGTCATTTCATCTCGTAGTACCAATGGAAATTCACAGATTTCCAAAGTTACATACAGAACCAGAAATAGCAATATTAGGAATTATTCCTGCTTCCACTGAAAAGCGACACTTTTCTCGTTTATATTTTTTAACGGAACTTTGTCATGGAATCTGGTTGGCAGATGCTTGTCTTGTCACTTAGTTTCGAGTAATCTTACGACAATTTCAATTTTTCACATGTTAAATTCGAAAATATATGTCTAACTTCTTCGAACGCTAAAACATTAATTTGACTTTGAAACAAAACTTCACGCAGTTACACTTTACGTTATTCTTGGGAGTGGGGAGGGGGGGGTGTGTTAAACGTCAAGTCAGATAGGTCATATTCCTGACAATTTTGGGGGGAAACTAATTGCGTCAACTTCGCCGGAATTTCTTCTAATATGGCTTCAAACCTTAAGCTCATTTTAGTCTTGAAAAGGCTTAAGTTTCTTTTTACTATTGATATCAGACTGTTATCATAAACAATACAATGCAGCCTGTCTTTCATCGGTTCCTGATTTCCAGATCACACGCAGTTATAACATGAGAAAAATAAATACTAAAATTCAGAGCATCAGAACTTACCGCCATAGTTCCCATAAAGATTTAGACACTGTGGTGGACCAGGGACTTCGACTTCATACAGCAGGTCCGAATTCTAAAACAAAACAGACTCTGCTGAAGGTGAAACTGTTCATGAGTATATTTTTAACAAAATGTGCGCGGGGGGGGGGGGCGGACGGGTTGGCGGTCTTTACTCTAAAACATTCAAACGTGGAAGAAAAATCTTCAACTTCTGTTTTATATATAAAACATTTAATAAAATAAAATACAAGAAGTTTTGGATAATTTGAATCCTCTACTCTATATGTGTGCTGCATGGATCATAACACAATCAGTTTTCTTGTTAGTTAGTTATTTGATTGGTTCAACGACACCGCCAACCTATTGCAGGTCATACTGTGTCATTCCTGGTAACCTTGTAGCATTTATACCCGTTTTCTTGTTCAAATATTTAAAATAAAATAATTCACAATATTATCAAATGTAAAACATGCTTCTCGGAACAAACAAAAAAAAACAAAACAAATCTCACATCCAAAACTCTCAACACTCGATCCTGGCAAGCTAGCACGGGAGTTGGCTTGGGGACTCGATCAGTCGGTAAACAGATCACATCATTGATTTTGTCGGCACACAAGAAATAATTGAGATCTTGGCAGTCTCTGTAGTGGTTAAATGTATAGTTCCCACAAACGAACAAATCGGCGCCCTCGACATACCTGGGAATGTGACAAAAATATTAATTCACAGTATGATATCAGTGATATCATCAAACCAATTAAGTTATATAATTATTATTGTTCATTTTTCTTCTGTTTTATACCGTTTTATTTCTGAGCGCAAAATTTTAACTTCACCTCTGCACTGTTACTAATCAGGTGCAGAAACCACATTTATGAACGCCGCAGTTTTTCATTTATTTTTATTTTATTTTATTATTTTTTTACTTAACGATACTCACATTGTTTTCACTTGTTCTGTGAGGTTGGTGTTGAAATTCAAAAACTCTTTGCCTTTTTTACTGTAACCATGAATTTCTGCTCCCGATGCAATAAAAATCCTGTCTCTTAACTTTCCGGGCGGTCCACCGAGCTCCAAGCGGTTGATCTTCGGGCCTGGGAGCGTTTTAAAAGCAATCTAAAAAAATAAAAAATAAAAAATAAAGGCAACCGATTCGATAACAAGCTAGTACTGTCGACAACCATGTAGCAAAGATTATCATTGACCGGTTTTTTGGACTTGAATGTAAACTATATTTCCATGCAGAGACGCAGCACTTCTAGATTTTTTTGGAGCATCATACACGCGACATTTACGCTCAAAAAAAACTCTGTTCATGAGAACAGAACTTCATTCGTATCGTACTGAAATGGTTGTAAAACAATTTAAACCATGGACAGCCTTTAACGGACCTGTGGCTCTCCTTTCTGCATGCCGAAGATCTGCATGACGCCGGCTTGGTCTGCTATTGCAATCTGAAAAAAAAACACACACACACACACAACAGTGATTAAACACGCTTAAAAAGAGTACACGGCGGAACTGTCGCATCCCAAGAGCAGCACTAACAATAGAATTAAAACGTACTTTGCTTGTTCGTGTCTTAATGCACGGCTTATTTCCTCGGGTACTTTGTGTCCCTGAGGTGATTTAAGGTAAATAAAAATTACTCAACATAACATAATTACGGTAACGGAATTACTCAAAAGCAAGGCTTTGAGATATTTTCACCAACCTTATGTCCAGTTTTTTCCTTTGAAACAGGAACAAGTTTCATCGTCTTCTGCGCTGTTATTCCTACCTATTTGATACAATAACAGTGCCCTCGATATATCACACACGTCATCTAAGTTGATTTGCAAAGCAATATTTACAATGACTAACAAATACATCCAAATATGCATCAATACTTTAAACTCAGGCTTTTATACACATTTTCAAATTTTTTTCGTTGTTACGTTTTGATGGTTAAACAAAGTCTTGTTGAACGCTGTTGCTAAATCGAAAAATGCATCTTTCAAAAGGAAAGAATGTCGTCACTAAAAATCAGGCCAATCTTTTTATGATCTTATCAATACAGCATTATGATTTATGTTTTTTGGCGACGATGGCAAAAACAGAGAACCAACAAAGCAATACCAATTGTTTTCACCAAATATTTGGTGGCGATAATAGCAGATGGGAAAAAGACAGAATCAAAATAGCACTACCAGTGTACCCATATATGGATGTGCCATAACTTAAAAAAACATCGCCTTTTGGGAAATTTATACAATACACGTACCTATATAATAAGTGTTAGACATGTGGCTCAAAAACACATCGACATGAATAGATCGGTTAAGTTCTGATTCATTACCTGCAGGTAGTCAACGCGTGTTAAGTTTAATTCCATCATCTTGAAAATATGAGATGTGTAGAACGGTCCGTGAACCTGAAAATATATGGAAGTAAACGTATAATACTGACCTGATATAAGGACACTTAGAAGTGTACAAACAAGTCGGGGTACATACAATTTGACCAACCACAATTTGACCAACCGCAATTTGACCAACAGAAATTTGACCAACAGCAATTTGACCAACCGCTTAATGGAAAAACTGACATTTGACCAACTTTCAGTTTTAGACATATATAACCTTATAAATCTAGGAGTTCGCGGTTTCGTAAGAAAAAGTAATTTCAAAGAAGTGCTCATTCGCATCAAAGAGATGTTGTGCTAATCCCCTCTCTGTCATTGAACGTCATAAGGTTGAGTTCCACGTACCCCGTTAATCTCCGTAATCCGGCGTTATACAAGGCGTTATACAAACAAACCCAGACCTGGTGGAAGCTTTAGTGTCATCTCAGGTAGGTGTTTTATGTGAAGTTTTGAGAGCATATGAGATTACTACCATCCCGGTGTTATAACTGTTTAAATGTTGCTATTGTCGGAACATTTGTGATTGGTAATCTTTTACTGATAAGTGGTACGAAAAACAATAAATTATGAAGTTGGTCAAATGTCCGTTGTTTCATTAAGAGGTTGGTCAAAATGCGATTGGTCAAATTGCAGTTGGTCAAATTTCTGTAGGTCAAATTTCGGTTGGTTAAATATCCTACACCCAAACAAGTCTAACCCTCCCTCTCCCCCGGCATCTCAGTTTTTCATTATTGAGAATTTATGTTTCTGCAACTTCTCACAATTTAATAAATTCTGGCACTTTGTTCTTCTTGACAAAATGTTCCATTTCAAAGTTGCGGACAATATTGATAAAAGCTATGTCATTTAATATAATCAAAATACACTTGCAGATGCTTAATTACATCTATTTTTTTAATATTGTCTGCATATATAAAGTTTGATATGTTTTATGAATCACAGTAACAGAAAGAGAAATCTTTTTTTTTTCTATCCATATGATAAAAAAGTGCAGCTTTTTCTCAAAAACAGGAGCAACAATGTGCCAGACGTCCAGAACCAATTACCACTTTACAAACAATTTCACTTTTCCAACAAAATTACTGACCACATAACTACTGAACTGAAAATATATGGGTAAAATAAATGAAGAAATGACAAGTAAAATTCCAGAAAACCAGAATTTTTACTTAAAACGTATTCACTTTCTTTCAACGACATCAGTGGATTAATATATCAAATGATTTTAATGTTTTTCTCCTGACGTAGCTCCGTTTAAAATCGAAGCATTTTCCGGCCATCGCAGCCCCATTTTCTGGGTCAAACAATAAAAGCAACTAGAGCAGTGTGCATAGCCCACCTATTCCCCACAGGTCCACCCCCCCCCCCCCCATCAGTTAAACACGGCCATCAATAGTCAATCAAGAGCTGAAATTTTGCAAGTCCAGTTGGTGCATTTTCCTTGGACAAACCTGGCCCATTTACAATACCGATCTGTGTTTGTTCCCATAGAAGCTACATATCAAGTTTCATTAAAATCCTTGCAGTAGTTTTTAAGTTATCGTGTTAACAAGCTTACACAATGGTCAATCAAGAGCTGAATTTTCTAAGTCCTGCCGGTCCATTTTCCTTGGACGAACCTGGCCCATTTACAATGATGATCTGTGTTTGTATCCATAGCAGCTACATACCAAGTTTCATTAAAATCCTTGCAGGAGTTTTTAAGTTATCGTGTTAACAATCTCTTGATGACAGACCGACCGACAGACCGACACACGGTCGATCGCATATATTCCCCACAGGTTCAAACTGTGGGGAATAAATGATAAAGTTTAGAAAGAAAACAAGCTATTTCTATTTAACGCAACAAGATGCAAGAGGAAATCATACTACCAGTTAGAAAAAGTTGAACTACGCCTGAGAATGCACTTGATCACAAAGAGAGCATCTGTATAATTCAGTTGGATTTATTTACTCTATCTTCTACTGGCATCTGCCCATTTCGACATCAACAGAAAACTGTGAATTTGTTTGACAATGCCCAAATAAGAAGATACTTAGCATTTTATACCTGTCATTTCGCAATAAGTTCACCCTTATGTTATGCAATCGAAGTGCATTCAATGGGCCGAAAACAAATTTATTCAAAATAAGCCAGTTCGTACTTTTATGTCTTTCTGACTGTGGGGTCGTTTCAACTATAAATTCAATGAACTAAATCATAACGAAGTGAAAAGGAAAAACAGTTTTCTGTCAACATAAATGCATAACTATAAAAACATAGGCATCGGAGATGCAGAGTCCTCAGCCAATAGCGGTTACATCAGTGTGGCTCAGTTACTTTTTTGAAACACCGCTAGGACAAAAACAATATACAAAGTGCAACGGATGAAGCCTTGCACATCTACACTATATATACTTTCTTCCTGTAAGGTTTGGTGAAGGTCCAAGAAGTAGGTTTTGAGATATCGCCCGGACAGGAAAAAAGTTTACAGTGCGACGGACGGACAGACGGATGGACATGGGACAACTTGAACCCCCCCCCCCCCCCTCCGGTTGCACATTTATACTATATATACTTCCTTCCTGTAAGGTTTGGTGAAGATCCGATGAATAGTTTTTGAGGTATCGCCTGGACAAGAGAAAAGTTTAAGTGCGACGGACGGACAGACAGGCTGACACGGGATAAATTGAACCCCGTTGCACACCTACACTACATATACTTTCTTCCTGTAAGGTTTTGTGAAGCTGCGATAAATAGTTTTGAGATATCGTCCGGACAAAAAACGTTTACTGACAGACAGACGGGCAGACCGATAGCAATAGCCTTCAGTCGATATCGGCTGAGGGCTAAAAACTATCAACTGAATTTTAAAAGCAATATTGGGCCTCTTTCACAGCCTTCTTTGAAATACTTTAGGTGTTCCGAATCAAATGCGCAAGATTTCTACCTTTCTACTGGAAAGCAACAGTGCAGAAATGAACTAAATGACAGAAGAAATATCGCTAACAAATGCGTCAGTGAAACTGACAATGTCCCCCACCGGCGCACAATCCCAGTATTTAATTTTGTTGCGTTGGACTACAACCCTTAAGCAATTCGTATCATATTCGTGAATTTAAAATTCCAGCTGGGCCAGTGTCCTTGGGCCGACCTGGCTCATTTACGATATCAATTCTTGTTACCACCCATACTACCTATATGTATAACATTTTGCCAATTGATAAAAAATGTAGGCTTGAGTGTGTTAACAAACTCACTCCAGTACGTAAGGGTTGTGAAAATTTCTGAAGTTCAGCTGGGCCAATGTCCTTGGGCCGATAGGGCTCATTTACAATACCGTTCCAATACTTCCTATATGTAAAATATAGAAAGTAGGCCTGAGTGTGTTAACAAACTCATTCAAATGAGTACGGATTGGGAAAATTTGTGAAGTTCAGCTGGGCCAATGTCCTTAGGCCGACATGGCTCATTTACAATACCAACACTTGTTGGTTCCAATACTACTTATAGTTAAGATATCTTGTCAGTTGATGCAGAAATGTAGGCTTGAGTGTGTTAACAAACTCATTCCAGTATGTAGGGGTTGTGAAAATTTCTGAAGTTCAGCTGGGCCAATGTCCTTGGGCCGATAGGGCTCATTTGCAATACCGTTCCAATACTTCCTATATGTAAAATATAGAAAGTAGGCCTGAGTGTGTTAACAAACTCATTCAAATGAGTACGGATTGGGAAAATTTGTGAAGTTCAGCTGGGCCAATGTCCTTAGGCCGACATGGCTCATTTACAATACCAACACTTGTTGGTTCCAATACTACTTATAGTTAAGATATCTTGTCAGTTGATGCAGAAATGTAGGCTTGAGTGTGTTAACAAACTCATTCCAGTATGTAGGGGTTGTGAAAATTTCTGAAGTTCAGCTGGGCCAATGTCCTTGGGCCGATAGGGCTCATTTGCAATACCGTTCCAATACTTCCTATATGTAAAATATAGAAAGTAGGCCTGAGTGTGTTAACAAACTCATTCAAATGAGTACGGATTGGGAAAATTTGTGAAGTTCAGCTGGGCCAATGTCCTTAGGCCGACATGGCTCATTTACAATACCAACACTTGTTGGTTCCAATACTACTTATAGTTAAGATATCTTGTCAGTTGATGCAGAAATGTAGGCTTGAGTGTGTTAACAAACTCATTCCAGTATGTAGGGGTTGTGAAAATGTGTGAAGTTCAGCTGGGCCAATGTCCTTGGGCCGACAGAGCTCATTTACAATACCGACCTTTGTTGGTTCCAATACTCCCTATATCTTAAAGATTTCAACAATCGATCCAGAAATGTAGGCTTGAGTGTGTTAACAAACTCATTCAAATGAGTAAGGATTGGGAAAATTTGTGAAGTTCAGCTGGGCCAATGTCTTTGGGCCGACATGGCTCATTTACAATACCGATCCTTGTTCCTTCCAGTACTACCCATATATACAATATCTTAACAATCGGTTAAAAAATGCAGGCTTGAGTGTGTTAACAAAAAAGGTGTCGACAGACGGACAGACAGACAAACCCGAAAACTATAATCCCCAGGCGGGGGACTAAAAAAGCTTTTACTCAGAACAAATGAGATATTTCAACCTAAAAACTAAGACGTTCAAAGTGACCTTGAAATTGGGTCAATGTAAAAAAATGTGCACCTGCCCACTATGATAGGTCACCCATACACCAAATACCTAGAGAGACATAGAGACCGATTATAAGGCTTGGAGTAACAGTCAACGATGGATGGAAGGTCAGAAGGATGGACAACAGCCAATCTCTACCCGCCCCCCACCCCCTCCCCCCACATCCCCAGGGCCGAAAGCCCCGGATGGACCCTAAAAAGTATGGGGGTTGTCAAAAACGATTTTACTTCGATGCGAATACATTTAAAATGTAAGATGAACCTCTCTATCATTTCTTTCATTTTACCCAGCTGTTTTGCAGTCAAAACACGGAATTGTACCGCATTTTATAACGAATGGAACACCTGAAGTATTGCTTCGCTTATACTATCAACAGACTGTAAATTAAAGGTTTTCAAAGATTTTAGACAACTACAGCTTGATTTAGACAGAAGAAAAATACCATTGGCTTAAGAGGTTGAATCAGTCTTGACAATTACACAATACAGAAGATGTCTGACGTATAAGCATTAAAAACACAATAGTATAAATTGTGTTGATTGGACACACAACACCCAAACTTCGGCAAAGAAATGGCGATCTACACGCAAAACAATCACCAACAACGATACAGAAATATATAGCAGAAACCACGATGGCTACCATATGACAACAGCTGACCAGTCTGGATGTTGTGTCAACTTTTTTGTGGGAAACATATTAGACTATCAGTTTTATGAGCTATAATCTCCCAAGTATATAGCGCTAGGCAAACACAGTTTTAACATGTGTTAAGTAGTTTTCAATCTATCCATCTTTGGTTCTTACGAGGGGAATAATACTGATTGCACAGCGAAACAGAAATAAGATGCTTTTTAAAACGTTCCTTTGCGCGTAAAATCTTTTTGCTGACAGGAAAATTTTATAATGTATTCTAGTGGACAATTATTGCATATAATTGAACAAAAAACTTAGGAATATTTTAAGTTCTGTCAAAGATATTAAAATTTATATTTGTTGCATTTGTCAATTTTCATATCGCTTCCGTCGCACCGGTTTAGGGTCTCCTAGTTTTATGTTTAAGATAAGATAAGCTGTCATTTTATTCCGAAACGTACAACCGTAAAGGTTGAACTGCGTTCGAAAATGCATTACTGTGCTTCGTGTCTAACAACATGAACTGTTTTCAAAATATTAGGATTTTTTAGATTAATTTTGGTTTGACCTTTTATATTTGACCTCATTGTCTTACGCACTAATAGTTTCTGTAAACTGAAAAGATAAACGTCATCCGTGAAAAAAAGATCACTGAAAATGAATTGTTATCGAATCGAGATGTGTTAACATTGGGAATGGGGTACTTATTAGTTGATCTCAATGTGTATAACGATGGCTTCGCCTCTGGGAGCAGTTTATTTTTTTATCTTTTCCGTTTTGAATTTTTAAGAAAGACTTCTTGCATCTTGCGCGAGCTTACTTTTTGATATTCGCTATATATTTATCCCATTTTAAGTCCTTTGTATGGTAACTGCGACAGCCTTGACAGTTGTGGATATGGCTCTTTCAATGACTGTTTTTCAAACTTTTCAGGTTCTGGGTCTTATTGTTGAGATTTGCTAAACGTTATTACCACCTCTTTCGTCTTTGTATGGTTTATTTTCATATCGTTATCTGTTGACCACTGAACTATTTCGTCTAATGCCTTTTGTAAAGTTCGTCTATGCATATTATCTTTTTTCAAGAATTTGACAAAGACTGCTGTCGTCTACATGCTTGAAAAAGCGTGATATCGATTCCAGGTCCTTTATCACGGCACAAAACACTCCACACCTCATAGTGCCCCTGTTCTGTGTACGTACCTCGATCTATAAAGCTTAAGTTTATAGTAAGGATTTCTTAACTTTCATGTTTCTTTCTATTACGCCTTTATACGTGTGAGCCAACCTAACACGGTCGAAAGGTCGAAACTTTCTGGTAAATCTAAAAGAACGAATCCGTTTATAAAAGGATTCACAGTTTAGTCTTCCTGTTTTACGGAATATAATAGGACACCAGTTTTTTTCTGCATCGCAATAAGCCACATCACGTTTTGGGCGTTCCAAATAAAATGAAGTAAAATGCTATGTTTTAAATATAAACTAACCGGGTAAAAATATCATTTTGACAATTTACATTTTCAATCTCCAGGACTTTTTCACAAAATTACAAGGTTTCCAGGATCCTCCAGAACAGCGAGAACCGTGATATTTCTGATATCATTATTTTCACTTTTACCTCATTCGCTTGCAGTCGAAATTCGAAATTCTTGCGCATTTTATTAAGTTTCAATTTCTTTTATCACGGTTCATAGCGAAAACCAGCCGTCAAATTCCAGGATTTTCAAGGACATTTGGAGGTAAAATTCCAGGATTTTCAAGAAAATTTGCACCTGAAATTCCAGGATGTTCAAGGATATTTTAAAATGAAATTCCAGGATTTGAAAGGATTTTTCCAAGAACTTTAAAACATTTTAAATTTAAGAATGTCGTTTATTTGTACTTTTAAACCAAAAAAAAATCGATTATCTATGTGTGCATTATATTTTTAAATCATACACACAGGAAAAATAGGTACATTTCATAAATTAGAAAAAAATTACAAATTCCGAATTCCAGGATTTTCAAGGATTTCTTGTCAGATTTTCCATGATCCTTGAATGATTTTGCCGAATTACAGGATTTCAACCTAGCTGTTTATGTTCCGCGTCTGAGCTGTTTTTGGTTATATTTGTTCTATCATTTCTTGCATTTTACCCAGTTTTTTTTTTGCAATTCAAAATTCTTGCACATTTTATTCGAAACGCATAAAGTGTGATTAGGCTTATATTTGTTTAAAGACGAGCATACTAAATCTTGTAGTATCGCCCAAATTTATGTGCAAAATTGATAACCTCGAAAGAAAATAAAGAAATTTTAACTGTACTATGAAAATATATAACAGTTATTTTACGTTTAAAGGACGTTGGATAAACTTTAAGCAAATTTGGTTCAGTAATTGGACTATTAATGTCAACTTCACTTTTTTGTTTACTTCACGATAGAAGAGGATATGCGTTCACATTCTTGCAGATAACCGCTCCTTTTAGGAAATATTGTACACTTTGATTTTGACATTTCAAAACTCACACTACAAATTCTCTCTTATGTATTAAAAAATCTTCTGGAAAATAGTTTAAAAAACAGTTTATCAGTTTTCCTCCAACATTTTTCGCTTTATTAAGCACAACACTTATTATTTCAATATCTAAGTGAAACAGAATTGGAGACAACACCCAATCCTGTCGAAAAGCATTTACTACACCAAACAACTCAAACAATGGTTCTCCCCGGCAAACCGTTGTATGTTCTCACCACGATGCCAGTAATTAATATTACTTTTTTCTGCTTAAGAATACCAAATAATGTGTTATTTTTCAAATACATTAGAACCCAAGTATTTGCAATAACGTATGGCTTCTTTAAGAATAGCACTGCATACGTCTGTGCTATGTTCTTTTAATTTAAAATGATTGGCTGATAATTTTATAACTGCTGTGTAAGATTCTGTCAAGAAATATCTTTTCTAATATATTTGACATTGTGGAGGCAAATTTTCTTGGTTTATAATTTAGGGTATTGTAAAACAACTCTTTGTTTTTCGCGATAGGTGTAGTCAGGTGTAATAATGCATAAATACACTTGATAAATCACTATGCATGACGATTACTGAATATAATTACATACATGTAATAATAATACTGAGTTGTTTGGGATTATGAGAAAAATGCAAAATATAACAGTGAGACGTAATACCACCGCCGTCACTTCTGCCCAAAAGGGTTCGTTGGATAAAAACGATGGTTGGTGCGCTATATTTCCAAAGCGGTAATTTAAATTTTCAAGTAGCCTAGCGAAAAGTCCAGTTTAATTTGACTGACCCCGGCCAATACTCCTCTATAAATACACACCATTATTGGGATGAAAATCTCGGAACCGATAGGTACCAGAACTACAACTTCAGATGTGGGATAGAATTAAACCATGTTAAATAAAATGCTGTACCAACATAAACAAAACACAGAGAAGATGGATTTTCCCTTCTTTTAATGAGTGCAGTTTTCGAGGGAGAACAAAAGGAAAAAGTCTATTCCGCAAATATCCGACCTGCCTTAAAGTTTGGCTATTGATCAACAGCTCTCATCTATCGACAAAAATAAGTGTTTAACCGTCTTCTGCTGAAATCTTGACTTAACTATGCGGGTCATTTACTATTTTTTACTCAAGATATACAACTTTTAATTTGGGAAACAAATTGACAGGTAGATATCCAAGCAATTCCTATAAGACTTCAATTACACAATATAACAATCATTCAGCGTTCGCGATATATGTGCAGTGCCATTCTGCTCGATCCCTCGCCTCTAGTGCCGATCCTCGGCATGCTTTTTTTAGCATTCTGATATATTTTTGCATACTGATAATGTATAGTTTTCTTAGCCCAGTTGTAGGGGCAATGTTTCCAAGTGTGTTATGGAAAAGGATGTTCACTGTTTAAAATCTTCCATAGATGTTCAAGAAATCTTTATATCATTTTTTCAGTGTCATGATTATTTGCTGGCTACTCTTCTCACTTCCTATTTTAAATTTTTGGCTTAGTTTTTCAGCCAGTTTTTCGTTATCAGCCATGAGTGCCTACATAATCTGTTCAAGCTGTTCTTGGTTGTTGTTTAGATATTTATGTGGTT
This sequence comes from Protula sp. h YS-2021, assembly GCA_949752745.1. Taxonomy (NCBI): domain Eukaryota; kingdom Metazoa; phylum Annelida; class Polychaeta; order Sabellida; family Serpulidae; genus Protula; species Protula sp. h YS-2021. The sequence continues at coordinate 81,979,554 of OX457025.1, read as the reverse complement.
GTGTGGTAGCCTCAAACTTTGCGATTTGTGCTCCAAGCACTTCCACTTTAGACGGAAAGTGCCCCTTTCTTTGCTCGTGATTAGATCTGGCGTCTTGATACGTATATTCTGTTGGTTCCAGATACCTTGTCCTCCCTTTTCGTTCATAAAGTAGAAGATGAAATACTTGGGGGATACAGAAGAAAGTTCTCAACCACCGGCACAAATACGATGGTGGTGGCGGTGGCAAATAGATAGTGTGAGAGTCCAAGAGTGTACCACAGGATAAGAAGCACAAGTAGCCGCATTTAAGATATGCACCTCTGAAGCAGCAGCACAAGGAAGAACCCAGGCCTCTGAATCCAACGGCTAGACGAAACGCACAGGGGGGGAGTTACACTGGGACGTGAGAAAGCTCCATCGATTTGTTCGATGCTTACATGCCTGTACCGCAGCGCTCACTTTCTCAATTTTCTAGTCGGGGACTGGTGGTCCCGTGTCGCGACACATGTACAAACGGCTTCCATTATGGGTGAGTTTTTTTGTTGTTGCGAGGAACAGAGTGCTCTGTGGATAAGTTCTCCTTTCATACCAGTTCGATGAAGATTCGAGTGCAATCACTCCAAGGTACGACGGCTAGCATGCTCCGAGAAATCAGACAGTGGTCACAAGCAAGTTAAGACAGTAGTCCACTTACAATGAGGAGTAGGCGATAAAGGAGAGAATTGAATATAGCCAAAACTCACAGGAGAGAATTGGATATATCCAAAACTCCCAGGAGATAATTGGATAAAATCAAAAGCCTTTGCTATCTTGAAGCTCCAATGAGTCAGAAAAAATAAATAAAAAGTAAAAAAATGAATAAAAATTTTTTAAAAAAGCATTGGATTTATCTAGAGGTCTCATGGGACATCTCGATAAAGTCAAAAGCCTTTGCTATATTAAACCTCAATGAGTACAAAAAACAAGCAAAAATAAAAAATTTGGATTTGTCTAGAAGTATCATGGGAATTCTGGATAAAACCAAAAGCCTTTACTGTCATAAACCTCCAATGAGTCAGAAAAAAGATAAAAGAACCTTTTGAATTTAACTAGAAAACCCTTGGGATTACTGGATAAAACCAAAAAACATTTACTCGTTTAAACGTCAATGAGTCAGAAAAAAATAAAAAAGAGAGAAATCTGAAGTTTTTAGAAATTCAATACCATTTGGAAATCCAAAAAGTTTCCTTTACTGTCTTGGAAAGAAGCATCCAACAACATTCATGCATTATCCATCACTCACACAATAACGACAGCTGTTTGCATTTGTTTCATATCAGTTTTTGGTCTTGTTATGAGAATTTAGGCTTTTTTTTAGTTAGAGATGATTCTGTGTTCGTGCGCTCTGTTGTCTCTGCATTGGTTCACATTGAAAAAGAAGTATGTGGTCAAAACTACACAGTCTAGACAGGTGGAAAAGTACTGTTTGTTTTGAGCAGCATGCATGGTGATGTAATACTCATGCATCTGTCTTCTTTCAGCCAACACCCGCATTGTCCGCATACGGAGTTGTAGGCATTGGCGTAGCAGATGGTCCCCTTCCTGTTTTGAAGGTTGACCACGCTCCAGGCATAGATTGAAGCGTGTAGCTTGCCCAATGCGCGTTTGCTCAATCGCCTCCAACCGCCATCCTTTCACTGCTTTGACGTTGATTGTGATTGGGTCACAGCAAACTTCACTTCGTTGGATAGAGTTCATACAGGAACTGTCTGGCTGGAAACGGCTTTAGCGTTGTAGTGAAGTAAATACGAGCCCCCATTTATTTGACTAGAGAACAGTCTGCTGGCAACTGAAAAGATCCCGGACTAAGTGTTTCCAATGCTAATAAAAACTAGCTCCTTAAATATGAAAAGTTTATTCACACTTTATACACATAAAAAATACAAAAAATACCAATGCTCAAATGCCAACACAAAAACCCCTTATTATTTTTCACACCAATTATTTGTCCCAGAAAATCCTTTCCATGGTGAAATAAATTGTGTACGATGAAAATAATGCTAAAATTTTTATGACAACTTCAAACACTAAACAATCTGGACATATGTTCTTTACTTTGACATTTGGTCATAAGATCATCAATAGTGAGTAAGTTATTCTGTTTTGGATTGAAACGTTCTTCAATATCCTCTGGAATATCTTGATGAAATCTTTGTACAAAGGCTGATCTGCAGCATAGAGCCATAAAATATTCTCAGAAAATGGTTGAATAAATTTTTGTTCAATGATTGATTTCACAAGAGACGTTTTACACTACCTGTTGGTCCAGAAACCAAGCATGTAAATGAATATTTCATATTGCTTGAATATCAGATTCCTTGACACAACTATTAGATTACTTTGGCCAGCCTAACCACTTGACAAATAATTCTATCACGCATCGTCTTTTTTGTGTCTTTAAAACTGTTTATGTATGGATTGAATGTCTTTTGTAACAGCTTGTAATTCTTCTTTATAGAAATGACCATCTTGCTTCTAAGAAGTCTTTGACCCGATATAACGATGTAAGTGTATTCCATGCTTCTTATGACGATAGGTGACAAAGAACACTTCTTTTTATATGATAATCTCTTTAAAATACATATTTCATTTGTGAAAATCGAACCAATGCTATCGTTTTGGCTTTTTCTTTCATTTCAGTTTCAATTTATCAATATACATTTGTCTCCACACTTTAGATTCAATATCCTTAGTAATGTCTACCGGTGGTAGTCCATTTGGTAAGGATCCATGAGGTCTATGATTATAATTGTAGACTGAGTCTTGCAAAATATCTGTGTACCGATACGTTTGCCGATGTAGCAAATATCGATACATCATTCCTTTAAGAGTACTTATAGCTCTTTCAGCGAATTTGGCTTTTGTCTCATTCTTAATAGTGTATGCATGAATGCTTTCTTTCTTTAGAAATTGCTTTATCCATCAATTCTTAAATTCTGTTCCATTATCTGACCTCAGTGTTCTAGGCCTTCTTGTTGTTTCTTGAAAAATCTTTTGGAAGGTTTGAATGACACTCATATGACTTTTATTTGGAATACGTTGTACCCACAAGTGTTTGCAAAAGACATAGATGACAATGAGTAGAAAGTGATTGTCTTTATTATGTTGTGCAATGTTACCTACATCTGCCAAGTCGACATCCCACATATCACCAATACCACAGGTAATGATACGTTGTCGTTTAAATTTGTATTTCGCTAGTTGAAGTAAACTAAGTAGTATGAAAACAAGAGTTCTACCGCACTTTGTGACGTCATACTGTCTGGACCGGAAGTGACGTCATCCTGTCTGGACCGGAAGTGACGTCATAGGTGTTGTCATGGCAACGAAGTGACGTCATAGGCGTAACCATGGTGATAATGACGTCATCAGTCACGTGACCAATGAAAAGCCAATGAAATCAATGAAGACAATGAAGCCCCGCCCACTTTCTGTCTATCATCTGTCAATCATCGTGACGTCATGAATCACATGACCAATGAAAAGCCAATGAAATCAATGAAGACAATGAAGCCCCGCCTACTTTCTGTCTATCACCTGTCAATCATCGTGACGTCACACCCCTCATATCTATTTTCAGACTTGGGAAATTTTACAACATTCATTTTTAGTAACTTTTTAAAAAGTAGATAAATTTTGTTATGTTCAACCAATTTGAATGGAATTTTCACCTTTTGATTCAGTTTTATCTACAGTTTTGGCATAAAGTGGTTGCAGGCTATTTGCGCATGTGGTTGTATGCGTATTTGTAACATGCTGCCATTTTAATTTTGTAAAAAGTGAAAAATTGAGATAACTTCCGCTATAGTTGACGGATTTGCATGAAAATTTACTGTTTAATTCAGTTTTATGTAAAGTTTTGTCATAAAGTGGTTATAGCTATTTACACCTGTAGCTGTATGCATAATGTGACATGCCGCCTTTTTAATTTTGTAAAAAGTGAAAAAATGTGATAACTTCCGCTATGGTTGACGGATTTGCATGAAAATTTCACTATTTGATACAGTTTTATGTCAAGTTTTAACATTAAGTGGTTATAGGCTATTTACACCGGTGGCTGAATGCATAATGTGACATGCCGGCATTTTAACTTTGTAAAAAGTAAAAAATTGAGATAACTTTCGCTATAGCTGGTCGAAATGCATGAAATTTTCACTGTTTGGTTCAGTTTTATATCTAGTTTTGCTATAATGTAGTCATGGGCTATTTGCGCAGCTGGCTGTATGCATTTTTATAACATGCCGCCATTTTAACTTTGTAAAAAGTGGAAAAGTGTGATAACTTTCGTTATGGTTGACCGATTTGAATGAAAATTTCACCATTAGATTCAATTTAATGTCTTAGTTTACAGTAGTTTCCATAGGTGGTTGTTTGAATGGCGCGCGCCAACCATTCAAACATGGGTTTGAATTATTTTTACGTCAAACTATTGTTCAACAAGTTGTTTAGCAATTGTACAACAATTGTTCAACAAGCTGTTGTTCAACATGTTCAACATGTTGTTGAACATGTTAAAGATGTTCAACATGTTCAACACGTTCAACATATTCAACATGTTCAACAACATGTTCAACAAGTTGAACATGTTCAACATGTTCAACATGTTGTTGCACAAGTTGAACATGTTCAACATGTTGAACATGTTGAACATGTTCAACTTGTTCAACAACATGCTGTTTAACAAGTTGTTGTTCAAAAAGTTGTAGTTCAACAAGCTGTTGTTCAACATGTTCAACATGTTGTTGAACATGTTAAACATGTTGAACATGTTCAACATGTTCAACACGTTCAACATATTCAACATGTTCAACAAAATGTTCAACAAGTTCAACATGTTCAACATGTTGTTGCACAAGTTGAACATGTTCAACATGTTGAACATGTTCAACTTGTTCAACAACATGCTGTTTAACAAGTTGTTGTTCAACAAGTTGTAGTTCAAGCAAAAAAAAACAAGACATATGTTGAATAGGTTTAGTAATACACTTAAATACACTTAAATACACTTAAATACATGCAGCTTAAATCTATAACAATAATACAATATTTGTTGATTTACAAAGTCTTTATTATAAAGTTTAGTCAAATAAGTCTATTTTTCTTCATCTGCTTCACTGCCATCCATATCACTTTCTTCGTCGCTGCTTTCATCTTCCTCCTCATCTAGAAGCTTTTCAAAGAATGCGTCGTTTCTTCTTAAAGCCGCCTTTAGTGCCTTTGAATACTCGTAATGTTTTTCATCAACAAAGTAATTAAAGTCTTCTAAAATGGTTTGATAATGTTCGTTTTGTTCTAGACGTTGGGCATATTTGAATAGTCTCATAAACAGTTGTTTAAGTCGACGCTTATATATGGGTCGAAAGTCATCACTTGCTATGTCACGCGCATCTTCAAGCCCTTGTTCTTCATATTCTGAGACCTTTTCTTGAAATTTGGTATCATATTCATCGTAGACTTCTTGAACCATATCATACCAAACAGAGTCTGTTTGTGACTCACTTTCAGAGTCTGTTTCTGGCTCACTTTCAGAGCTGCTGTCATCATCACCACAATGTTCCATATGTTTGTACAAAGCTCCTTGACTGTTGTATAACGCACCACATTCTGTACAAGCATGTGCATTCTTTTCAGTCATGTTGACGCTTTGACTTTCCATAGAAGATTCATCTAAAGTTTCAGTGATAGGTGGTTTTACAGGGTTTTCCATATCTATCTCCAATTCTTCTTCTTCTGAAGTGTGAGCATTCTTTAAGTGCCTTTTAAGACTTTATGGCCAATTGTAAGATTTCAAACAAATGTTGCATTTATACATCCTTTCGGTTCAACATACACTTTTCAAACGATGAAAAAGCCTTTAAACATAGCCTTATATACAACTTGTTGAAGAACATGTTGAACATGTTCAACTTGTTGAACAACATGTTGAAGAACATGTTGAACAACATGTTCAATAAGTTCAACATGTTCAACATGTTGTTGAACATGTTGTCTACGCCTAGGGTTAGGGTTATGCCGCTTAGGGGAGTCTAACGTCATGTCGTCTTTATGACGTCATCATGACATCATTATGACGTCATCATGCCATCATTATGACGTCATAATAACGTCATTCGAACAGGCGCGCGCTTTACCAAAAAAAAAAATGACTCAGCAGAATTTGTTTCTGTTTGATATGCATGAAATGCATGTCTCACTCTTCCTTTTATGTTACTTCGATGTAATCAAAATATGGTGTGTAACTTGCGTGTGTATGGCGTGTGAAACTTGTTAAAATTGCTGAGTCAGCAATGTGTAACTTGCTCAAAAATGTCAAACTTGTTAAAATTGCTGAGTCAGCAATTTAGCAATTTTAACAAGTTTGACATTTTTCTGCAAGTTACACACCATATTTTGATTACATCGCAGTAACATAAAAGGAAGAGTGAGACATGCATTTCATGCATATCAAACAGAAACAAATTCTGCTGAGTCATTTTTTTTGGTAAAACGCGCGCCTGTTCGAATGACGTTATTATGACGTCATAATGGTGACATGATGACGTCATAATGATGTCATGATGACGTCATAAAGACGACATGACGTTAGACTCCTCTAAGCGGCATAACCCTAACCCTAGGCGTAGACAACATGTTCAACAACATGTTGAACATGTTGAACTTATTGAACATGTTGTTCAACATGTTCTTCAACATGTTGTTCAACAAGTTGAACATGTTCAACAAGTTGTATATAAGGCTATGTTTAAAGGCTTTTTCATCATTTGAAAAGTGTATGTTGAACCGAAAGGATGTATAAATGCAACATTTGTTTGAAATCTTACAATTGGCCACAAAGTCTTAAAAGGCACTTAAAGAATGCTCACACTTCAGAAGAAGAAGAATTGGAGATAGATATGGAAAACCCTGTAAAACCACCTATCACTGAAACTTTAGATGAGTCTTCTATGGAAAGTCAAAGCGTCAACATGACTGAAAAGAATGCACATGCTTGTACAGAATGTGGTGCGTTATACAACAGTCAAGAAGCTTTGTACAAACATATGGAACATTGTGGTGATGATGACAGCAGCTCTGAAAGTGAGCCAGAAACAGACTCTGAAAGTGAGTCACAAACAGACTCTGTTTGGTATGATATGGTTCAAGAAGTCTACGATGAATATGATACCAAATTTCAAGAAAAGGTCTCAGAATATGAAGAACAAGGGCTTGAAGATGCGCGTGACATAGCAAGTGATGACTTTCGACCCATTTATAAGCGTCGACTTAAACAACTGTTTATGAGACTATTCAAATATGCCCAACGTCTAGAACAAAACGAACATTATCAAAACATTTTGGAACACGTTAATTACTTTGTTGATGAAAAACATTACGAGTATTCAAAGGCACTAAAGGCGGCTTTAAGAAGAAACGACGCATTCTTTGAAAAGCTTCTAGATGAGGAGGAAGATGAAAGCAGCGACGAAGAAAGTGATATGGATGGCAGTGAAGCAGATGAAGAAAAATAGACTTATTTGACTAAACTTTATAATAAAGACTTTGTAAATCAACAAATATTGTATTATTGTTATAGATTTAAGCTGCATGTATTTAAGTGTATTTAAGTGTATTTAAGTGTATTACTAAACCTATTCAACATATGTCTTGTTTTTTTTTGCTTGAACTACAACTTGTTGAACAACAACTTGTTAAACAGCATGTTGTTGAACAAGTTGAACATGTTCAACATGTTGAACATGTTCAACTTGTGCAACAACATGTTGAACATGTTGAACTTGTTGAACATTTTGTTGAACATGTTGAATATGTTGAACGTGTTGAACATGTTGAACATGTTCAACATGTTTAACATGTTCAACAACATGTTGAACATGTTGAACAACAGCTTGTTGAACTACAACTTTTTGAACAACAACTTGTTAAACAGCATGTTGTTGAACAAGTTGAACATGTTCAACATGTTCAACATGTTGAACATGTTCAACTTGTGCAACAACATGTTGAACATGTTGAACATGTTCAACTTGTTGAACATGTTGTTGAACATGTTGAACATGTTCAACATGTTTAACATGTTTAACATGTTCAACAACATGTTGAACATGTTGAACAACCGCTTGTTGAACAATTGTTGAACAATAGTTTAACGTAAAAATAATTCAAACCCATGTTTGAATGGTTGGCGCGCGCCATTCCAGCAACCACCTATGCAAACTACTGTAAACCAGGATATTAAATTGAATCTAATGGTGAAATTTTCATTCAAATCGGTCAACCATAACGAAAGTTATCACACTTTTCCACTTTTTACAAAGTTAAAATGGCGGCATGTTATAAAAATGCATACAGCCAGCTGCGCAAATAGTTCATGACTACATTATAGCAAAACTAGATATAAAACTGAACCAAACAGTGAAAATTTCATGCACATCGACCAGCTATAGCGAAAGTTATCTCAATTTTTCACTTTTTACAAAGTTAAAATGCTGGCATGTCACATTATGCACACAGCCACCGATGTAAATAGCCTATAACCACTTAATGTTAGAACTTGACATAAAACTGTATCAAATAGTGAAATTTTCATGCAAATCCGTCAACCATAGCGGAAGTTATCACATTTTTTCACTTTTTACAAAATTAAAAAGGCGGCATGTCACATTATGCATACAGCTACCGGTGAAAATAGCCTATAACCACTTTATAACAATACTTTACATAAAACTGAATCAAACAGTGAAATTTTCATGCAAATCCGTCAACCGTAGCGGAAGTTATCTCAATTTTTCACTTTTTACAAAATTAAAATGGCAGCATGTTACAAATACGCATACAACCACATGCGCAAATAGCCTGCAACCACTTTATGCCAAAACTGTAGATAAAACTGAATCAAAGGGTGAAATTTCCATTCAAATCGGTTGAACATAACAAAAGTTATCTACTTTTTAAAAAGTTACTAAAAATGAATGTTGTAAAATTTCCCAAGTCTGAAAATAGATATGAGGGGTGTGACGTCACGATGATTGACAGGTGATAGACAGAAAGTGGGCGGGGCTTCATTGTCTTCATTGATTTCATTGGCTTTTCATTGGTCATGTGATTCATGACGTCACGATGATTGACAGATGATAGACAGAAAGTGGGCGGGGCTTCATTGTCTTCATTGATTTCATTGGCTTTTCATTGGTCACGTGACTGATGACGTCATTATCACCATGGTTACGCCTATGACGTCACTTCGTTGCCATGACAACACCTATGACGTCACTTCCGGTCCAGACAGCACTTCCGGTCCAGACACGATGACGTCACTTCCGGTCCAGACAGTATGGCGTCACAAAGTGCGGTAGAACTCTTGTTTTCATACTACTAAACTAAAAGCTTGGTCTTGTAACACATTTTTCACTTTAGAATATGTTACAGGATGCTTATTTTGTTTCATTAGTTTGTGTAATTTATGAGGTCCTGCAAATGCTCCAGGGATTCCAGGTTTAAAGTAAGTATTGCTTAAGTAGTCTTTGTACTTTGCCATATTAACTCGAAATGAAACCAGCCATTCATATAACACAACTTTTACTCATATGCAAATATGAATACTTTAACTAATATCTTTACAATTCAGATTAGCAGTTAAAAGATTATGTTGTGTGTTACAACCTTAATATTCATGCATATTAACCCTGTTCAACCATTAGATTATCCTTCAAGTATAATTCATTCTTAAGATATATATATATATATATATATATATATATATATATATATATATATATATATATATATATATATATATATATATATATATATATATATATACTTTAATGCACCCTCTGATTAAACATATGGTTAACTTTTTACTGATTGAAGTAAACTAAAGGCATCTTGATCTTGTAACCAATTTTTTACCTTGGAATATGTTACAGGTTGTTTGTTTTGTTTCAGTAGTTTGTAGAACTTACTAGGTCCTGCAAATGCTCCAGGGATTCCAGGTTTAAAGTAAATATTGGTTAAGCAGTCTTTCCGCGTTGCCATATTAACTTAAAATCAAAATAATCACTCGCATAGTGAAACTTTTATTGACATGCAAATATAAATCACATAACCACTATTTATTAATGCTTTAACCAGTTAAATATTACGTTATACCCAACCATACAGACAAGCTTTAATGTTCTTCAAACATTTTACAAATGTCTATATTCACTTCAACCCGTTCATTATTGAACAGGACTAGCTCTGACATATCCGTGGACAGTAAAACATTATCATTATACAGTAAGCTAATTCTAGCAGCCACAACTAACATGAGGTCAGCTGCCCAAATTGCATTGGCGTTGATAAATGCTGAATCAATGTCATAAGTGTTCCCTTGTAAATTCAGTTCTTCACATTCACTTGCATATTCTTCGCTTGCAAAATCAAATTTGATTCAAAATAAGAAAGCTTTGAAAACACAAAGTCAGTATAGTTCAATTGGAAGGCATCATTCAATGTCTCTATACATCTGTGAAGAAGGGATTAAGATGCTGACATTGTTTACTTTTCTTCTTCTGCAAAACAGTCTCTCAAATAATCCACCACGCAAAAGTACACTCCTATATAAGTACGAACAAAGTGAAATACGAAATCAAAATCAGTCCCCTTCGTTTTCTATTCCAGTTTCACAAATGCTCAATAAACTGTTGTGTAATTCAGTTCTGTTTAGATTATAGTGCGCCAAATCCCAATATTTATGTAAATTCCAAAGCTGTTCTTTCTCGAATCGCGAGCGAGTTAATTCATCAATCATAAAGTCTACATATATCTGTGTGAAAATAATATCCACGTTCACAATAGACACATTTTTACTGCTTAGTAATTATTATATATAATTATGCACCTTATCAAAGAATTCCCTTATAGTGTCACTCTTCTCAATACATTGGCCATTCCTCTATATGCATCTCGCCAACCTTTAAAGTGTTGCATTTACCACAAAAGTTTTCAGGTTCACATAATTCACAGTCAAACCTGTGGCAGTGACAATCATCATCTTCTACATATCCTTCAGCACCGCAATATGTACATATTAATCCAAGCTGATTCTGTACATTTGCATTACTCAACTCCACTTCAGCCTTGGTCACATCAGCTGTTTGTTTGTGCTCAGTTAACTAGACTGCTGTCACCCAACCATGACATGCCATACACGTCTCATCAAACAAAAGACTTGATGTTTGTGATGATGCCTGTTTATTTGTGGGGTTACGTCCAACAGCGTTTCCCATTCCTTATCATTGAAGTTGATGTATGAAGTATAATCGTTCACTTCAAATTCAGAGCTGCGTGCAAAGCTGACATAGCGCTTCTCGTTGAACGTAATCACTTCTAAACGCTTTTTTTGTTAAATAGAGTTTGAAATTAAACATGTGCATATTTTCCAAGTTATCAGTCACTCTATTCCAGAAGCAGAAAGTCCCAGCCAATTTTCATTTCATTTGATTCTGATGAATCGACCATACCGACCATCTTCAACTGCTAGGCTTAAGGTAGCATTGATCTTGAAATTAGCTATCATTGTTTGTTCCTCCATTTTTGTTACAAAGGTAAATTGTTGCTAAGAAATCTGTTGAAGAACTGCTTGAACTCGTTCAAGTGTTCAAGTATGATCAGTATCAGATACTCTACTTCCAGAAAAAAAAAGTTCTTCACAATTTTTGCCACGGGGGGGGTCCAAGTTAAGCAGTTCGGTTGAAAAACCAGGACACGTCAGTATTACTAAATTATGTCCATATTTTGTACTTTGCACATATTTGAATTCCCCTGCAGTATGGCAGTCTGCAGCAATCAACAGTGTCAATTCTGTAGCTTTGAAAATGTTTCCCAACATGAGCATTTAACACCCGTAGACCTGGCTTCGAGTTGGCTCCTCCTTATTTTTCCAACGTATATCTCTATGTTAGCACCATGATGCCTTCCATTGTTTACTTAATAGAGGTCACCTTATGTGTTCTGAGCCCAGGAAGGGGAGGGCATTTACGTACGAACTGCCAATGACTTTTTAAAATGATCCCTAAACGCGGAGTGCTAATATGAAATAACACATCCTTTTCTAACCAAAAGCGGAGTGAAAGTCTGAAATTAACCCCTTTTTTAGCAAGCGCAGAGTACTTAATAAAAATTAAACCCTTCCCCTTTTTAATGAAATTGGCACTCCGCATGAACCAGTCCGGCCTCAAAATTACGCCTTTATCCGTATTTATTTTTTGGACACGCACGGTAGTTATTTCATATCAAGTGTTTCCACCCTTGGTTTTAAGTGGACCTCGCCGAGCTGGTCTTTTGACATGAATGAGGGCATCCGTCGTTCTTGTGTATAAAAAGTCTGTGAACTTTTGCTTTTAATGATTGTTTTCAAATATAGCAGCAATGTTTCCAAGGTGGTCACCCCTCGTGGGCTTTTTTTGGTCATTTCTGCTTGTCAGAATGGGCATTATCATTGTGGTTTGATTTACTATGGCTGTGTCTCATGTGGCGGTAACAATATTTGAGTCTGATCCGCCAAAAATAAGCAAAAGTGTACATTTTTAAGTTATTTTGATCATCTTTTAAAATGACATAAATCAGAGTAATGGTAAAGATAATAGAAGCAGCCAATAGTCATTACATTCCAATACACAGGGCTATTTGCTATTGTGTATCCCACAGAGTTCTTGCATAACAACTTCTTGTGTACCAATAACGCCCTGTGGTGATAGCACAGCGGATGTTAAATATGCTCTTGAAAAAAACTTTTTTCATATTTTTTCAAGACTGCGTTAGCTCCTGCAGTTCGATCAGATTTATTCAAAATTTTAGAATAATACTCTTTAGATGATCTTTTCTTTGTGGAAGCCAGATAATTAACCTCACACTCCCGTTTGAAAGTTTGAATGTAGGGATGAAGTGTTGTACTTCTACCGGAGAGTTTATTTCTAAAAATCGCTATGCAAGCACTCTGTTGGAGTCGAAGGCACAATAGCAAACAGCGAAAAGTACTGACTAAAACACATCTTTATGACAGTTTCATTTTCTTAATTAATTCCGGTTTTTTCATATTACGCCATTTTTATAATATCGCCAAAAAAGCTAATTTTTAAGAGCATGATCATTTGAATAACAGTCTCATAAAATTTCGAAGAAATCCAGTTAAAATTGCAAAAGGCATCGCATTTTGAAAAATGACCCACCGAAAGTTTTAAAGTGATACCACATTTTCAATTTTGACTAATCGAAATTTTTAAAGAAAAGACTATAAAGGAAACGTTCCTACAGCATTTGAAGGTAATCCTATCAAAACTGAGGGAAAAAAAGTACTTGAAGTGAAAGATTACATGCGCACATGCAGACGACGGTTACCACCTGTCCTTGTTTGATAAGAGCAGTCTGACAACATAGGGAACGTTCGTACAACATTTGAAAGCAATTCGATCAAAACTAAGGGAGAAGAAGTATTTCAAGCAAAAGTATAAGTGCGCACACACGTACATACAGACGACGGATTCCCCTGTCCTGATGTGATAAGAACAGTCTGACGAAGCAGGCTGGTAAAAAAACTCGTGAGCCGAATTTTGTGTACCACCGATTATAAGATACCCTCGCCATTCTAGTTGCTGTGTATTATGATTTACTCATGACGCTGCAGTTGTCTTTCTCGTGTTTGATCGTACAGTCTCACAAGGAAGTCGACTCTCTTAGACCATATAGGCCTTTATTAATGTAAGCATTCTGTAGATTGTGACCATAATGAAAAGGGTCACTAGCCATTTTTGCAAATTCAAAAGAAAAGATTTTAGTAAATTCCCCATGGACACTAGTAAGTTGATACGAGGGAAAGAATACAGAAATGAGACCAATCTTAACCTTAACAACTTTGCGAAAAAATACGTTTTCAAGCGTTCTTTATTAAAATATATATAATAATTATTCCATAAAGGAAATTATTTTAGTTCCGTCTTTGACGAAGGTTTTACGTGCAAAGCGAACATTTAAATAGCGTCTCATTTTCAATAAGCAGTTTCAAACTTAGACTTGCCGAAACGTCTTTGCGTTTTGAACGAATTCGGTTTGGATAAAGGTATAAAGAAAACATTTAAAACCTGGCGAAAATCAACTAAATTCCATTTTGTCATAAACATATTCACAAATTGGCTATTAAAGAGGCTGAATAATATGAAAAACAGTTTCCAAAAGATAATATACTGACCCAACAGAGAAAGGATCCAGTGATTTTAAACTCTATTTGTTTCTGAAACTACTCAATCAATCCATATGAATGTTTCACATATTGAAGTCCAACATCAGTTCTGTAGGTTACCGCGGAAAATAATGAATTGCGTCGGTTAAGTGCGCAATCACGGCATCTTGATTATAACACGGGTGATTTTCATTTACACGAACAACACCACTTTGTCCTTTTCTCAATATCGCGTATGTCCACCATTAGCATTGAGCATAGCTTGGAATCTTCTGGGCACTGACATCACCATTGCGTTGATCTTGTACTGGGGATAGCACTCCTCAATAAGGGCTTGGCGGAGTTCTGCGCGATTTCGCCTAGGTCGTTTTGTGGCCAGCATTCAGCGATCCAGATGATCCCACAAATGTTCAGCGGATTAAGGTCCGGTGAATATGGATGCCATGGAAGCAACTGAACGTTGTTTGCCATAAGGTACTTCTGGCACACATGAGCGACGAACCGACGTGCATTATCGTGCATAAAAATGGCATCTGGATTCTGTTGTACACAGGGGACAACTTGAGCACTTAATACGGCGTCAATATAGCGATTTACCGCCAGGTTACCATCAATAATGAGGAGCTGCGAACGCCAGCCAAAGCGAATTGCGTCCCATACCATAACGGAACCACCACCAAACCGATACTCTTGTGAAATACTCGTGCACGACCTCTGCACCATACAGTTGAGATTCATCCCTGAATATCACACGTCACCAGTTGCGGTGTCTCCATGCTCCTTGGCTATTATTTCGGCCCCAGTGAATGCGATTTTGAAGGTGGGCGTTGTATACGTGCGTCGTATACGTGCGTTAAATCATGAACGGTTGTGTAGTTCCAGGTGATGCTCGTCTCGACAGAGTTTGCGTAGGAGAGTGGCTGGACTAAGGTCGCTTGGTTACGAGCATGATCGTTGCTTGGGCGATAATACAATATTTAGGCATAATGTAAAATGTGTACAAGATTAACTTTCAATGATGTATACACAAAGAACATATACATCACTTTTATTAGTTGTACTGATCACGTTACAATAAATAAAGCACTATTTTATGTTTACTTTTCAACTGTTGACGATCTACACTGGAGCGGAATACACAAATTTTTGTAGGTACAGTTCAAAGGTGAAGGGCGCATTTGTTACTCGAAACCGGCCTTTGTTAACCACGCATGCCACTCTACTATAAACATAGCAACGGGTGAAGCACGGTCAACGTTTGCATTTACGGTTCTCTTACACAAATTTTTATTCTGGATCTAGACAACCAATGTCAACACATCGGAAAACCAAAGCGATGGTTTCTACGTCTACGGAATATTTTATTGTTTAAAAATTAGCATCGAGAAATTAAATACTGAGTTCTCTCGAAAGGTCTTAGTACTTTTTAATCTTTCGTAATACTAGGGTTACCGAGGGAAGAGAAGGTGGACTCACACCCTTGGGCCCGCTAGCGCTCCAGTGCCTGCGGTGATAAGCCTGACGGAGGGCACTCACAGAAGCACAAAGTGATTATTTATTTCATTTCTAAACTTTTGTTTAAAAGATAATTCAAAATCCACAATTTCTAGTGATATACCTCAAAAACTAGAGAACGGACTTGGAATTGTTACCCGCCGAGTGTGGCAGGTAGCACGTTTACTAAAGCTTACATTTTGACAGGTATGGTTGCTTGGCGTGTCCGAATGACTTTGCATCTTATTATTCGTACGGATACTCTAAACAAGAAATGAAATTAAAATTCAAATGCCATTAGTATTAATTTTGCCGTTTTCTACTTATAAAATGGCAGATAAATATCGGACGTGTAAAAAAGCAAGTCTCACAATAATAGGATTTGAACCGCTAGCTTCTGTGTCACGCTGTGTTCGCAACAAGCAAAATACTCGGTCAAATGGATTCTAACCTCATGTATTTAAGCTCCATACCGGTGGTTGAGACGACGGGCAAAGAAGTATTATCTCACATCCAAGAAGAAGCAGAAAAGAAGCAGAGATACAACAGAGTGGGTAGTATGTGACTTGCGTATGTGACATTTCAAGAGGCAACCAGTACCCATCGCATGCAGATAAGTTTCGGTGTCAGTTGAATCGTAGCCTCTTTTATTTTGCTCCCTTGAACATCTGTTAAGAGGGGTGTTCTACGCAACTCCCTGGTTCACCCTAATGTTTGTTCCTTATGAGTGGAAGAGGGGTTCGTCATGTGTGGTGTTATGGAAATGCAAACCCACCGTTTTTTTAATTAATCAGTACTGTGTGTCGTTAAAACTCAATTCAAATCAATTCAATGGTTTATTTCTGAAGGGAATTACAAAACCAAAGTTTGCACAAAAAATTATATCACGTTATGATAAAAGAAACAATTTTAGAGTCAGATTCAGAAAGGGACAAAGCATAAGCTCAGCCTATTTATTGCTTGTCAAATACAATTTTATATGTATACGTAAAACACTTCTAAAAGAGCAAAAAACTCAAATTTCAAGTTTCAAGTTTGCCGATATTGTTTTTAATTCACAATTTTTAGTTTTATATGCTAAAAACATAACACCCAGAAGGAACGTACTCAACCGAAAACACAAAAGACATATGCATTACAACTATCAACATCTATGAGACTCTGTAAAACACAAGTATATCACTAGTTTATTAGGTCGTGTATGAGGAGATTAAACTAAACTTTAACTGAGACTTAAAAGGTTTTAAGCTGTTGATATTCTTTAAAGCATCTGGTAGCGAGTTCCAGAATTTTACCCCAACTATACTGTAACAGTGTTGCTTTAACGTAGTTCTTACATAACAACTCAAGAATTCTCCGTGTTGTCTTGTTTTCCTTTCATCTTGTACATTTATATTAAAACAACATCGTATATTTCCAGAGAGAAGGTTATATTTTTGCTTTAAACATGATAACTAGTGTTTTAACAAGTTAACAATTTCAAAGAATGAAACAATTGTTGTAGTTGCCTTATTAATTAATCTTGTAGCCCTCTTTTGTAGAATGAAAATACACATTGCGTTAGTTTTGCAGGTGTTTCCCAAGACCTCTATGCAGTATATATCAAAGAATGGAGACACAATGTACAATAAATCATATACAGGGCATTAAGCTCCAAGACAAAACAAGACTCATACAATATGAAATACATTTCGACAAATTGCTTCTCACTTTTAGTACGCGTTCTTTCCATGAGAGTTTCTCGTCTATAATAACACGTAGGAATTTAGTTAAACTGGCACGCTTGACAGTTTCTTCTGCGCACAAGATATTCACATCCAGACTTCTCCTTGAGTGTTCAAATACCATGAAATTTGTTTTTGACACGTTATAAGAAGGTTTAATTAATTTGAACCACGGATTCAATTTTTTAATTCTGTATTGATTACTTTTTCAATTTCCGATACATTTTTTTCCTGTGTAGAAAATGTTTGTGTCATCTGCGAAGGGAATAAACTGAAGCGACTTTGAAACATTCACAATATCATTAACATATAAGACAAATTATTCTGGACCTAAAATAGAGTCTTTGTGGAACACCACAGATTACATTAGATAAAGTAGAAACAAAGTTATCGATCTGAACAAATCGCTGACAATTTGTCAAGTAACTTTTAATCCATTCATTTAAGATGCTTCTTATACCATAATAGCTAAGTTATTAAATATTTTTGGTATTGAAGCGTTCGCGTGGGGTTCCGACTGTGTTTGAGGACTGTTTATCCATTGATTATTAGTGAATATCAACTAATATTCACTAATAATCAATGGATAAAGTGTCGCATTTCTTCCTGTTCTGGCATCGTATTGATCCTGTCGGGAGCGCTTTTTGTTGTTATCTTATGTAAATCAAGAAATTGCCGCTTGGTTATATTACTCTTTATAATTTGTTGAACAAGACCGCTAGTGGCAATTCAATGCAGTGAGTACACTACGTGATGATTTTTAAATTTAATAGATAATTGACTTATAAATTTGGTTTTAAGCAATTAAACACCTCAAGCCATGATCGGTTAACACAAGGTTTGAGCAAAGCCATAAGTGGAGTCCTGTTGGACTGTTAAAAAAAAAACAAAAAAAAACAGAGTGGCTGAATACACGAATTTAGTGTCCTGTTTGCCGAATAGTCTTGTACAGAAAAGTCGTCTGGTGACAGAAAAGAAAGAGATATAAAGCCTACGGTACATTAAATGTCTTTACAAGACAAAAACAAAATTAAAATACTTGAATATTTAATAGAGGTACACGTTGTAAGGGCATATATTCACTGAGTCTTTAAGTTGCAACGTAAAACCTCAGCGATAATAGGGTGTTTGAAAAATGAAGGCCCGGGGTTTTAAATAAGCGAATTCGCACTTTGACTTTTGACGAAACGTTTTTGCGTTTCGGCTGAATTCAGTTAGGACAAGGATATAATGAAATGATAGAATAAAACGGTAAAGTCAACAAAATTCCATTTTGCAGAAACATATTCGCATGTTGGTTATTAAAGGGACTGAATATATAAAATAGTTTTTTAAAAGATCAAATAATGGCTTTACGTTGTATAAATTTGAAAGTGTGCATATTAAAATAAAATTAGAATTTTGATGTTTTTCCCTTATCATTTCTTAATAATTTATCCCAGAAAATTTGCAGTCGAAACAACACCTCCACCAGAAAGACCCGAAAGAAATGCGAATTGGCTTACGAACCATGACCGGCCACCCCATCTATTAGCCAAATCACACTTTTGGCGCTCCAAGTAAAATGCGCAGAGTACAATGTGTTATAACTGCAAACTAACAGTAAAAATTAGAGAAGTGAAAGAGAATGTGAAATTTACTTGTTCAGTCTTTTCGGTCAGTGCCTGTACGCCTTCACTTTGGGTGTTGCGAATAAAATGCGCACAATTTTTGCATTTCGACTAGACTGGAACCGGATAAAAATGAAACAAATGATAGAAGAAATATCGCAAAAATAACCGAACCGAGCCGTGCGAATGGCATGACGTCACACTCCCAGATGCCAGTTCCCTGAGGCTAAATCTAAAGATCCGAAGTGTTTTTTATAAGTTGTCGTCAGTGCGGAGTAAAGGATAATAAGCCTCGACAGTTTTTTAGTCCAAGGTCCGATAGTCACAAAAGAGTCTAAGTATCGTCCTTCCTTTTGGCTGGTACAATAAGAGAAGACAATGGACCGTTCAGGGTTGAGATTTCGCAGTCGCCCGTGGCGACCTACTTTTGGCTCGGTCGACCAACTTTTTCGAGTTGGTCGCCCGAGTGGCGACTAGCTTTTTTGTGAGTATTTTCAGGTAAATACTGTTGATTATTTTAAACACCATTTTGTTTTTTTGCCATGTGAGGCGCGCTAGACAAATTTTGCCAAAATTCCGCCGGGCGACTAACTGTTGTACCGAGCGACTAACGGAGGGCGACCAGAAAATTTTACGAAGTCTCAACCCTGCCATTACTAGGTTTGATTAGTTTTTGTTCCAATAATTGTTCACAGGGGGGAACCTACGAGGAGGTGCTTAATTGGTGCTGCATCACTCGTGTTGAAATCATGTTCAATTACATTTGTTTTTCCTAAGTCATAACTGTCTTTTGCAAAAACCACAAAAGTTTTACATAGAAGTGCAGCTATTGTTTGATGATATGCAGTGGGCACATCCGCAACAGGACATTCACACAGATCGGACAAGTGTTCCGCTACTTCACTTACAGTGCTGCCACTCTAACCTTTATGAAAAGGTTTAACCTTTTTTTACGTTTTTTTTTTTATCCTTTTTTGGCCCTGAATTGTCTAAAAACCTCTTTTTAATTTTTTTTTTTACTGATGTTCAGTCCTATTTTATGCACACTCGTAGGCGTTTAGCAATTTTGTCTGCCCTGTTCTGTTGTACCCCTTTCTTCTAAGTACATTTTTCGAACTCTGTTTACCTCTATTTACTTGGACCTTTTGTTGTAATTTTATCTTCTTTCGATTAACCGTCAGTGTCAATCTTACGTAACAGTAAGAGATTTATGTCGACTGAAAAGGTATGTTTGACGTTATTAAGTTCGTATTGCGTTGCGCATTATTGTGTCTATTTTCTGGAAAATAAGTATTCAGAAACCTTTTTTATCGTTTTTTTTTACCATTAATGAAGCTTTTTTTTTTTAAGCAGTTTTGGAACCTTTTTTGAAAAATTTGACGTGGCATCACTGCACTTGATGTCTCTACACTTATTCTCTTTATCTGTTTACATCCTCCTGTTCTATTACGACGCAACCACTCTGAGCCTGAGTAACCACGCCGAGACGCACACCAGCATTAATAGTGACCGGAGTTTCTAAAGGATAATACATTCGGACTGGGACCAACTTTCTTTCAGGTCTGATAATACTTTTAGCACCTGATAAACCTTTCTTAATGAATGACTAGGTTCGGAAATAGCTATTATTTGAGTTCGCTCAGGTAAACTCTTAGCACTATCACAAACTACTTGCGATATTTTTCGACCACATTCTCAAAACAGTTGACTTTAATACCGTTATAAGTCACTTCGCGTTTAACACACAATTATGTTCTAGAAAGGCCATGCCTAAAATGTCTGCCACTATAACATTTTGGTGATATATATATATATATATATATATATATATATATATATATATAAACACTCATCGATATATTCTTCGAAACGCCCATCATTAGTTTTATTGTCTGGTCCGCTGTGAAACCTTCTAGGACTTTTCTACTTCAGGCTGAAAAAAAAAAAAACAACCAGTTAGTGGTTTGTGTAGCTGTAGAATTGTTCGATTTTGTACATTTTTGTGCCTCTTGTGCCATTTTCATACAACTCGGGAAATAATAATACAGTTAATCTTCTTATATCCTCTGCAAGCATTTGGTACTTTTCGCCTTTTTCCTGACTTCAGGCTCATAACTGGGATTTCAACAATGCAGCTTGACTTGGGACAAATAAGATTAACCATATCAGGCTAGCATAACTTAAATGGGGCTGCCATACCAAAATACTTGACACAACATCTTTTGAAGGGATGGCTAAAATAATCCCTTTTCTTCCTCTGACCAGGCATTAGTTTTGCTACAAAATTCATAATGTTATTTATACTGATTCCAGGAATGTTTTCAGTCAGTTTATTTCTCAACATTGCAGGCTTTGATAATGGTTTGCTTTTGTCTTCTGACGACCCCCATGATACAGGTTTCGCCAAAGTTCAATTTGATATTTTATGGGCGAATCGTATTTTCAACATTGACAGGCAACTTTGTTCCGAATGCGCACGGAAATTGTGTTATCGTTTGCCTGTTCTAAATAAACCTGATTACGTGTTGTTACCAGTTACTTGGAATGAAATCCACTAGCCCAGGTTGCACAAAGAAGGACATTTTACGGAAAGGGTTGCTGGGGATCACGTGGATACTCGGTGTTAGTTCGTGTCTCACTTGGTGAACATTTGACCTGTCCGCTTGTATGTCATCAAAATAGATGCGACTTGGGGAGATGGGTTTGAATCAAATGCTAACTGCCATTCAACTGGCTCAGTGAATTCCATGCCAATTATTGTTTGATTTGTTCAAACAGCATCATTTTAAGAGCAAAATTCAAGTTTTAATTTGAGGGGTTAATTTAATAGGGCATGCAATACGTAACTAGCAAACGGGAAAACTGCAATTTGAAAAAAAAAAGAATTTGTCGAACGAATGGCGGACAGTAAAGTTTACTACCAGTGCGGAGTCTAACCTCCACAAAATTGTCTTGTCCGTCCAACAGACTGTTAATTTCCATAAATAAATCTCACTCCCTTAATTTGCTCTAAGTGTCGCACTGTTTGGATAGTCAACCAGAATTATGCAAATAACCGGTGTGCTTCCCATTTTAACGTGAAAAAGCTATGCGTTTATCCAGTTTATGCGATTAAGCGGTATGCAATCATTCGGTTAAATTTCCAAAAGATAACATTGGAAATGGTTTGGGATTTGCGAATAATATGCAGTTAACCGATTTATGCGTTTAACCGGTATGCGATTAAGTGATTTCATCTGTACTTTGCTACTCAAAAGGCAATGCTATAAGAAAAACGAAAAAACCTTGACGATGGACTTAGTGTTTGGAGTGTTTTACACAATGCTTAAACCTATGGCTTCAGTTGCTGTCCCGACCGGAGTCCCCGTCGGGCTGAGGTGAAATAAATCGTTTTATACTATTCACTGTGTCACAGTCGGATCGTACATTAATTTTAAACCGACTCATCGCCGTTTCCGGTTGATGGCTGTATCTCGATGATGCCTTGTTTATTTTTCAAAATACTAACATTTTCACAGTAACCTGATACTAATTGTCTTGGATGATTGCCTGCAAGACTATTAGTTTTTTCGGAGATTCGTCAACAAGCGACTGCATGGCGAAAGGAAAGCAGACCTTACAAAAACTTACTTACAAAAAATTGCCAGAATTATGGCCCACTGGACTTTGGTGATTTCTCATTTCTTCTAAGTCCGCGTAGGGTGTTTTGTCAGGGTCACTTTGTTAATTTTCCTTGATTGCTTAGCTTTGAAACTTCACGCAGTGAAAGAATATATATTGGAAATGTGCACAGTTTTGATCGGAATGCCCTCAAATTTTGCGTAGATGTTCACTAGGCGGTCCTGTTTTGAAAAGTGCCCTTTTTTTTTGGCGATCTCCTAGAAATGGGCTAAAAAGATGGCATTTAACAAACACTTTAGTAGCCAGTTTTCAAAATCCTTCTTGTCCCACAATTTTGACCGGATTTCTTAAAAATTCTGTACGAATGTTCCCTGAACGCTTCTCATCTGCAAAAATATCTTTTTCTTTGTGGCGATTATCAAAAAATTGGCTAATTTGCGGTATTTTAAATCTTTGTTTTTAAAATGCATTACCTGCTGCAGTGTGGTTGGATTTATCGAACTTCTGTAATGTTACTGTTTATGTGTTGTTTTCTTTTTTGCGCACTTCCAAAATTTGCCTCATGCCGCGTTTTGAATATTTTGGGGTTCAAGTAGTTCTTCTGCAACTAATTCTAACCGGAATGCTTCATTTTCATTTTCACTTTTTGGTGACCATACAAGCCTATTGATTCTTCATTCACTAGATCTCAGCTGGGGAGAATGTCCCTGGACATTCTTGTTTTGTTTTCGCTTTTTCATGATCAATACATGAAGAAAAAAAATGATTTTTTTTATCAAGAAACACAGCACGCAAGATCTGCAGCAGCATTTCCGCACAAGTCTCACAGTGCTTTGCGTAAATGATGTGTGCTTTATTTGCATAAGCCAAATACGTTGAGAAAAGAGAAATGCTTGTGTTGGTTTTATAAAAATGACGCGTGGATGCAAAATCTTACCTGATCATTTTAATAATAACAAGTTTGAAGTTTCGCAGTTTCGTAAATTTTTGGTCAAATTAAAAAATAACCCCAGGTCGCACAACTCCAGCTTATGTTGTTACCTCCCACAAAAACTCAAAAGCCTGCAGTGAAACGTGAGTGAGTAATCGCGCGTACAAAAGTGGGGGCACTGGTGGGGGGGGGGGGCAGACGGACGGAGGGCCGGGCGGACAGTGGTCAGTGTTATAGACCTCCCCTCCCGGGGCCCGACCGGTTGGGGCCTAAAAAGATATAGCTTTGCTACTTACTGACCAAAACGGCATCTCCCCTCCGAGCCAAGAACATTGTGCAACTGCAGCTGATAATTTATATGAACATCAAAGAGCTTGAAAGAGTTATTCAAGCTCTTTGATGAACATTCAATGTATTTAAAATATGGAAGGCTCGGGGACTGAGTGGTAAAGACGCTTGGCAGCAGTTGTAGCCCGGGTTCGAATCCCGCTCGTGGTCAGGAATCATGACAATTTGCACACCCGCCAGGGATGTCGGTTTGCCCATATAGTCCTGTAATAACAAGTTCGGGTTGCATTATTGTTAGACGTATGTGCCAATAGATAGGGATTTCAGAGACACCTTATGGGCATGGCGAAATTATAATAATCCCGAGTTACAAAAAAAATTGTAATCAATAATTGTACATGTATGCGCACATTGTAAACCGGTTTGAGCAGGTTATCTAAAAAATCTGTACATGAAAACTCACTATTATTAGTCCCCCGTCGGCGCGATACGCGCGGAGCGGGGGACTTATAAAACGCTCGTTGTCCGTCCGTCCGTGTGTCACACTTTGGATGCCGTTTTGTTTCCACGCAAGTTCTCCGAACTATTTACCCTAGGCATATGCAACCTTGCACAGTGAAAATATATATATTGAAGTTGTGCAATGTCGTGTTTTTTTCAAATCGGTAAAAAATTGCCAAACTGGCGACTTGTCAAAAATTGCCAATTTTTTTTTTAGATAACTGCAATGTAAGACTTGGGTGCTTTCCACACGAGTTCTCCGAAATTATTTATCCCAGGCATATGCTACCTTGCACGGTAAAATATATATATTGAAGTTGTGCAACGTCGTGTTATTTTTCAAATTGGTCAAAAATTACCAAAATGGCGACTTGTGTCCTGTTGGGGTCTGCGCCTTCGACGATGGCTTGTTAGTCCCCGCCGATGGACTATAGTTTTCGGGTTTGTCTGTCCGTCCGTCTGTCCGTCTGCCGACACCTTTTTTGTTAACACACTCAAGCCTACATTTTTCCACCGATTGTTAAGATATTGCATATATGGGTCCTACTGGAACGAACAAGGATCGGTATTGTAAATGAGCCATGTCGGCCCAAGAACATTGGCCCAGCTGAACTTCACAAATTTTCACAACCCTTACATACTGGAATGAGTTTGTTAACACACTCAAGCCTACATTTCTGCATCGATTGTTGAAATCTTTTAGATATAGGAAGTATTGGAACCACCAAAGGTCGGTATTGTAAATGAGCCCTGTCGGCCCAAGGACATTGGCCCAGCTGAACTTCACAAATTTTCACAACCCTTACATACTGGAATGAGTTTGTTAACAAACTCAAGCCTACATTTTTTGAAACAATTGGCAAAATGTTATACACATAGGTAGTATGGTTGGTAACAAGAATTGGTATTGTAAATGAGCCATGTTGGCCCAAGGACATTGGCCCAGCTGGAATTTTAAAATTCACGAATATGATACGAAGGGTTGTAGTCCAACCTAACAAAATCAAATACTGGGATTGTACGCCGGCGGGGGACATAGTCAGGTTCACTGACCCACTTCAAACTGGCAAAAAAGTTTCTCAGAAAGGTTCTCAGAAGTACCTAACCTGCTCCCGTACCCCTCTTCCCCCCCCCTCACCCTCACCTCTCCAGTGCAAACCAAAATCAGGCTGAACAGTTTTTAAATTTCTACTCGGAGAGATATAGGTTAAAATAGGTTCTCGTTTAACTACAGTACATATTCGATAAGTCGAAATGCTTAGACCAAAAAGAACATAGAGTTATCGAATATTTCCAGTTATCGAATTTTCGTCAGCTACAATGTACACATTTACATTTCGTAATGTCCTCCTTTAGGATAACAGAAAAATGCCACACCTGCACCTGGTGTATTGAAATTTATTTTCAGCATATTTATGTTGCATTTGTATGCACGTATGAATGTATTTATTTTTTAACCAGGTTGATATCCAAACAGGACCACTTTTTAAGTACTTTTTAAGAACGTTCATAAACCATTTGTACAGTCCAGTATGGATACTGCCTGCTTAACGGTTTTTAAATGTTTACGAGTTGCTTCAAAATTACCGTTAAAATGTAGATCTTTGATCTTCTGTTTATTCTTTATTCATGTCGAAAGTGTGCTAATTGGAATACCGAATTCGGCCGCGATTTTTGACTCAGCTCTTTTGCCACTGCCAACTTCCAGCACTGTTCGGTATTTAACTTTAATTTCTTATGAGGCTAGTTTTCTTTTAATTGGTTTTAAACAAACCATATCTTTTTAAGAATCGCATATTTCAGTAAGAGTTGCGTAAAAACTGTCTCCAATAAACACTATAATCAGTAATTGAGTGAGTAACAATTGAATTGCCTAATTTATACAGATGAGGAGCCCCCAAAAGGGGAAAAAATGCGGATCAGATCACTTAGAGTTATATATATTTTGAGTTATCAAATGGTCCTACAGCGATAAAAAAAACCTTATCGAGTATGCACTGTATTAGCCCACATGCTTCGCTGCCGACTTGTGTATATATGCAAAGGGTTATCTTCAACGTTGTTATTGATCTGACAGTTGCTAGGGCAGTGAAGCGAGCAATTAATAAGGCTCTGCATTTCATCTTTCATCGTTTAAGATCGCATCGCATTTAATTCGGCATTGTACAACTGACAAGTTTTTGTTGTCCACTACTTCTCACAAAGGAAAAATGAGCAGTTTTATATAACTGTTATTGTTGTTATTTGTTTAAAATGTCAGTTTTATTTATTTATGTATGGTACAATTGATACTTAAATTCTGCACGTTTTACTGTGTTAAAAGGCATTGGTAAAATTCTCATATAAATTTGAAGGTTGTGGAAGTGCACGATGGCCACGCCTAATCGCTGGTGAGAGGGGGGGGGGGGGTGGGGGGGGGCGGTCGCGGCATTGCAACATATATGTCGCCGATGATGTGTCTAATTTCACAAAAAGACGTACACTGAAACACATTCGCAGTGACAACTTTTCACACGTCACCACTTTTCACGTATGCCCGTTAGTCTGTAAAATGCGGTTAAATGCTACTGCTCTTAAAGCTTTGCTCCGTTACTCTGGAAAAATTAGTAGAAAAGAATACCGCAGATAGAATATTTTGGGGGGTGGGGGGGGGGCGGTCGCGGCATTGCAACATATATGTCGCCGATGATGTGTCTAATTTCACAAAAAGACGTACACTGAAACACATTCGCAGTGACAACTTTTCACACGTCACCACTTTTCACGTATGCCCGTTAGTCTGTAAAATGCGGTTAAATGCTACTGCTCTTAAAGCTTTGCTCCGTTACTCTGGAAAAATTAGTAGAAAAGAATACCGCAGATAGAATATTTTGTTTGAACCGGTTGAAATTAACTACCCTCCAAAACCGTCGGGATTTTAAGTAAATCACGCGTTCAGTGTGTTTGTATGCTTAGACTTTCTATTGTATGTGTAAACTAAAAGCTTTAATGAACATGTTAATGGATGAGACTGGCACAGCTATTCTCAATCCAACAGTCATCCATAAAATAAATACTAAAGAATAGTTTTTGTTCATAACTTTCAGTTGAAAACCCCAGAGCACATAAAGGGAATAAGTGAGAAATACCAAAGTCAAGAACAAAAAAAAGTCAAAAGTCAGGCTAAAAGGTCTCAGGAAAAGTCAGAAAAATTGCTTCCGAAAATTCAGTTTTTTTTGTTATCCCCCGTGAAACGGGGGGATATAGGTTTGAGATTGTCCGTCCGTCCGTCCGTCCGTCCGTCCCCTCTTCAAGCTAAGGACTTTGTGGACACCACTTCTATATCAACGAAGCATAATTCAGCTTTCATATTTCATACAGGCAAAATATAGGGTATAAAGATGTGCAACGTCAAGGTTTCAGTTTGATCGAAGCAACATTGACAAATTGACAGGCTTTTGAAAATCGTCGAAAATAGACATATGTGCACATGTATAGGACTTTGTGGACACCACTTCTATATCAACGAAGCATAATTCAGCTTTCATATTTCATACAGGCAAAATATAGGGTATAAAGATGTGCAACGTCAAGGTTTCAGTTTGATCGAAGCAAAATTGACAAATTGACAGGCTTTTGAAAATCGTCGAAAATAGACATATGTGCACATGTATAGGACTTTGTGGACATCACTTCTATATCAACGAAGCATAATTCAGCTTTCATATTTCATATAGGCAAAATATAGGGTATAAAGATGTGCAACGTTAAGGTTTCAGTTTGATCGAAGCAAAATTGACAAATTGACAGGCTTTTGAAAATCGTCGAAAATAGACATATGTGCACATGTATAGGACTTTGTGGACACCACTTCTATATCAACGAAGCATAATTCAGCTTTCATATTTCATATAGGCAACATATAGGGTATAAAGATGTGCAACGTCAAGGTTTCAGTTTGATCGAAGCAAAATTGACAAAATGACAGGCTTTTAAAAATCGTCATAAATCGACATATATGCAAACGGAGTGGACTTCGTGGATTAGATTAGATTACATTAGATTAATAAAAAATAGATTCGGGTTATATCTGTTCAAAGACAGTTTGTAGTATTGTTGATTTGTCGTTCAAGGAAGGGTGTCCAGTTTCCTGTCAATGGTAATCCATTAGCTTAGATATTGCATAGGGGTAATATTTAGGGTTTCACGGGGGATATTGCTGCTCTCTGACAGCATCTAGTTTGCTGAAAAACAAAGATGTGAAGTGGTGATTCTTTACGATTGCCAGTTGGTCTAAAAGGTGCTAAATAGGCAGGATCAAACTGTCTTCCACGAAGTGCCGAAGTGTCCCATAAAAGTGCCGAAACATCTTTCACGAATGGCAGAATTATCAGCGCCGAAAAGGCGAATTGCTGAAATGTCTGAGACCTGTTTTAACCTGTTTTAAGTTCACAACAGTTTACATCTGGAAAGCGGGCCTCAAGGGACGGGATAAGATCTGATCCTGTGAGGTTTTTGACCAGGTGTATGAACTCTTGTAATCAGCTGGGAACAGTGTCCATGGAAATCCGTGTTTTTTTAATCTACAGTTTGAGCAAAACACACTACTACTTGGTTAGCCGGTCTGTATCCTGGGGCAGTGTGAACTGTTTTTTACTAGGCCTTAAAACAAACCAATAGCAGTTGCACCAACATTTCACTTTAAACTTTTGTTTGTTTAAGCTGCAACGGAAGAAAATACTCGCCATATTGTATCCCATGAAATATTAATATTTTGTTTCTCGCGTACTCCCCAAGCGTTGCCAAGGCGACAAAACCTAGCATAACGTGATACCGGTTAAGACTGGGAGGGGGAAGGGGTGCAATTTTTTAACGAACTGTCCATAACGTTAATTAAATAACAATAGGATTTGGGAGGGGGGCAATTTTGGGTATTATTATCCCCCGTGAAACGGAGGGATATAGTTTTGAACTTTTCGGTCTGTCCGTCTGTCCGTCCGTGCCCACAATGATTATGCTATGTGGTGGATTTTCGGTACATCCGTCACTTATGTGGTTTTTCTTCCTTATGTGGTGGTTCTTATGAGGTAGCCACATAAGCACCCATTGAGCACAAAACATACCACATAAGGGAGTCCGTCAAAATCCGTTGATCAACTGTCCGGTAGCACCATCTGTTGGAAAATAATGCAACTATAAAGCTAATTTCTTAAGCAAATAAGGAGAGCAGCATTTGTTTAAATCCCGCTGTGTGGTGGGGAGAATCTTAAGAATGCACCCACTGCGGACAACGTTTGTATTTTGGGGGATTTTTTGAAGAATAAACTTCAAAGTGCGTTTCCTCCTACAGTTTTTATCCGATTTCATTTATTTTTGGTATCTAGTACGAGGCAGTCCTAGATGGATCGGGCATACGGCTTGTGCTTTTTGACTCGATCTTGAATTTTCATTTTAGGGAAAATTTTTGAAGAAAATACCTCAAAATGAATCTTATCCTAAAGTTTTATCCGTTTATTTACCTTGTGTTAATGTGTGGTTGTTATTTAAACATGCTCACTGGTCCGAAATACGAACCGCGCATCGACGCAATTTAAGTTAACATGCGTCGTGATCCGAAATGTGAACCGCGCATCAGCGCAAGTTATACAAACATGCGCACTGGTTCCAAATGCGAACCGCGCATTAACGCAAGTGAAATAAACATGCGCACTGGTCCGAAATGCGAACCGGGCATCAACGCAAGTTAAATAAACATGTGCACTGGTCTAAAATAAGACACGCGCATCAACGCAAGCTGAATAAACATGCGAAGTTGTCCGAAATGTGAACCATGCACCAACGGAAGCTGAATAAACATGCCCACTGTTTCGAAATGCGCAACCGGACATGGACGCAAGGTAAATAAACATGCGCACTGGTTCGAAATGCGAACCGCGCATCGACGCAAGTTAAACTAATATGTGCACTGGTCCGGACAAAGAACCACGCATCGATGCAAGTTAAGTAATCATGCGCACTGGTCCGAAATGTGAGCCGCGCATCAACGCAAGTTAAACAAACATGCGCACTGGTTCCAAATGCGAACCGCGCATTAATGTAAGTGAAATAAACATGCGCAGTTGTCCGAAATGTGAACCTCGAATCAACGCAAGTTAAATAAACATGTGCACTGGTCCAAAATAAGAAACGCGCATCAACGCAAGCTAAATGAACATGCGCACTAGTCCGAAACGCGAACCGCTCATCAACGGAAGTTGAATAAACATGCGCACTGTTTCGAAATGCGCAACCGGACATGGACGCAAGGTAAAAAAAAAAACATGCGCACTGGTTCGAAGTGCGAACCGCGCATCGACGCAAGTTAAATAAATATGTGCACTATTCCGAACAAAGAACCACGCATTGATGCAAGTTAAGTAATCATGCGCACTGGTCCGAAATGTGAACCGCGCATCAACGCAAGTTAAACAAAAATGCGCACTGGTTCCAAATGCGAACCGCGCATTAATGCAAGTGAAATAAACATGCGCAGTTGTCCGAAATGTGAACCGCGCATCAACGCAAGTTAAATAAACATGTGCACTGGTCCAAAATAAGAAACGCGCATCAACGCAAGCTAAATGAACATACGCACTAGTCCGAAATGCGAACCGCTCATCAACGGAAGTTGAATAAACATGCGCACTGTTTCGAAATGCGCAACCGGACATGGACGCAAGGTAAAAAAAAACATGCGCACTGGTTCGAAATGCGAACCGCGCATCGACGCAAGTTAAGTAAATATGTGCACTGGTCCGAACAAAGAACCACGCCGCGATGCAAGTTAAGTAATCATGCGCACTGGTCCGAAATGTGAACCGCGCATCAACGCAAATTAAATAAACATGTGCACTGGTCCAAAATAAGAAACGCGCATCAACGCAATCTAAATGAACATGCGCACTAGTCCGAAATGCGAACCGCTCGTCAACGGAAGTTGAATAAACATGCGCACTGTTTCGAAATGCGCAACCGGACATGGACGCAAGGTAAAAAAAAAACATGCGAACTGGTTCGAAATGCGAACCGCGCATCGACGCAAGTTAAATAAATATGTGCACTGGTCCGAACAAAGAACCACGCATTGATGCAAGTTAAGTAATCATGCGCACTGGTCCGAAATGTGAACCGCGCATCAACGCAAGTTAAACAAACATGCGCACTGGTTCCAAATGCGAACCGCGCATTAATGCAAGTGAAATAAACATGCGCAGTTGTCCGAAATGTGAACCGCGCATCAACGCAAGTTAAATAAACATGTGCACTGGTCCAAAATAAGAAACGCGCATCAACGCAAGCTAAATGAACATGCGCACTAGTCCGAAATGCGAACCGCTCATCAACGGAAGTTGAATAAACATGCGCACTGTTTCGAAATGCGCAACCGGACATGGACGCAAGGTAAAAAAAACATGCGCACTGGTTCGAAATGCGAACCGCGCATCGACGCAAGTTAAATAAATATGTGCACTGGTCCGAACAAAGAACCACGCATCGATGCAAGTTAAGTAATCATGCGCACTGGTCCGAAATGTGAACCGCGCATCAACGCAAGTTAAATAAACATGCGCACTAGTCCGAAATGCGAACCAGGCATCAACTGAAGTTAAATAAACATGCGCAGTTGTCCGAAATGTGAATCACGCTCCAACGCACGCGAAATGAACATGCGCACTAGTCCGAAATGCGAAATGCTCATCAGCGAAGTTGAATAAACATGCGCACTAGTCCGAAATGCGAACCGGGCATGGACGCAAGTGAAATAAACATGCGCACTGCTTCGAAATGCGAACCGCGCATCGACGCAAGTTTAATAAATATGCGCACTGGTCCGAAATTTGGACCGCGCATCAGTGCACATTAAGCAAACATGCGCACTCGTCCAAAATGTGAACCGCGCATCGATGCAAGTTAAATAAACATGCGCATTTGTCTAAAACAAGAACCGTGCATCAACGCAAATAAAAGAAACATGCGCACTGGTCCGAAATGTGAACCGCGCATCAACGCAAGTTAAATAAACATGCGCATTTGTCTAAAATAAGAACCGTGCATCAACGGAAGCTGAATAAACATGCCCACTGTTTCGAAATGCGCAACCGGACATGGACGCAAGGTAAATAAACATGCGCACTAGTTCGAAATGCGAACCGCGCATCGACGCAAGTTAAACTAATATGTGCACTGGTCCGGACAAAGAACCACGCATCGATGCAAGTTAAGTAATCATGCGCACTGGTCCGAAATGTGAGCCGCGCATCAACGCAAGTTAAACAAACATGCGCACTGGTTCCAAATGCGAACCGCGCATTAATGTAAGTGAAATAAACATGCGCAGTTGTCCGAAATGTGAACCGCGAATCAACGCAAGTTAAATAAACATGTGCACTGGTCCAAAATAAGAAACGCGCATCAACGCAAGCTAAATGAACATGCGCACTAGTCCGAAATGCGAACCGCTCATCAACGGAAGTTGAATAAACATGCGCACTGTTTCGAAATGCGCAACCGGACATGGACGCAAGGTAGAAAAAAACATGCGCACTGGTTCGAAATGCGAACCGCGCATCGACGCAAGTTAAGTAAATATGTGCACTGGTCCGAACAAAGAACCACGCCGCGATGCAAGTTAAGTAATCATGCGCACTGGTCCGAAATGTGAACCGCGCATCAACGCAAGTTAAATAAACATGTGCACTGGTCCAAAATAAGAAACGCGCATCAACGCAATCTAAATGAACATGCGCACTAGTCCGAAATGCGAACCGCTCGTCAACGGAAGTTGAATAAACATGCACACTGTTTCGAAATGCGCAACCGGACATGGACGCAAGGTAAAAAAAAAACATGCGAACTGGTTCGAAATGCGAACCGCGCATCGACGCAAGTTAAATAAATATGTGCACTGGTCCGAACAAAGAACCACGCATTGATGCAAGTTAAGTAATCATGCGCACTGGTCCGAAATGTGAACCGCGCATCAACGCAAGTTAAACAAACATGCGCACTGGTTCCAAATGCGAACCGCGCATTAATGCAAGTGAAATAAACATGCGCAGTTGTCCGAAATGTGAACCGCGCATCAACGCAAGTTAAATAAACATGTGCACTGGTCCAAAATAAGAAACGCGCATCAACGCAAGCTAAATGAACATGCGCACTAGTCCGAAATGCGAACCGCTCATCAACGGAAGTTGAATAAACATGCGCACTGTTTCGAAATGCGCAACCGGACATGGACGCAAGGTAAAAAAAACATGCGCACTGGTTCGAAATGCGAACCGCGCATCGACGCAAGTTAAATAAATATGTGCACTGGTCCGAACAAAGAACCACGCATCGATGCAAGTTAAGTAATCATGCGCACTGGTCCGAAATGTGAACCGCGCATCAACGCAAGTTAAATAAACATGCGCACTAGTCCGAAATGCGAACCAGGCATCAACTGAAGTTAAATAAACATGCGCAGTTGTCCGAAATGTGAATCACGCTCCAACGCACGCGAAATGAACATGCGCACTAGTCCGAAATGCGAAATGCTCATCAGCGAAGTTGAATAAACATGCGCACTAGTCCGAAATGCGAACCGGGCATGGACGCAAGTGAAATAAACATGCGCACTGCTTCGAAATGCGAACCGCGCATCGACGCAAGTTTAATAAATATGCGCACTGGTCCGAAATTTGGACCGCGCATCAGTGCACATTAAGCAAACATGCGCACTCGTCCAAAATGTGAACCGCGCATCGATGCAAGTTAAATAAACATGCGCATTTGTCTAAAACAAGAACCGTGCATCAACGCAAATAAAAGAAACATGCGCACTGGTCCGAAATGTGAACCGCGCATCAACGCAAGTTAAATAAACATGCGCATTTGTCTAAAATAAGAACCGTGCATCAACGGAAGCTGAATAAACATGCCCACTGTTTCGAAATGCGCAACCGGACATGGACGCAAGGTAAATAAACATGCGCACTAGTTCGAAATGCGAACCGCGCATCGACGCAAGTTAAACTAATATGTGCACTGGTCCGGACAAAGAACCACGCATCGATGCAAGTTAAGTAATCATGCGCACTGGTCCGAAATGTGAGCCGCGCATCAACGCAAGTTAAACAAACATGCGCACTGGTTCCAAATGCGAACCGCGCATTAATGTAAGTGAAATAAACATGCGCAGTTGTCCGAAATGTGAACCGCGAATCAACGCAAGTTAAATAAACATGTGCACTGGTCCAAAATAAGAAACGCGCATCAACGCAAGCTAAATGAACATGCGCACTAGTCCGAAACGCGAACCGCTCATCAACGGAAGTTGAATAAACATGCGCACTGTTTCGAAATGCGCAACCGGACATGGACGCAAGGTAAAAAAAAAAACATGCGCACTGGTTCGAAGTGCGAACCGCGCATCGACGCAAGTTAAATAAATATGTGCACTATTCCGAACAAAGAACCACGCATTGATGCAAGTTAAGTAATCATGCGCACTGGTCCGAAATGTGAACCGCGCATCAACGCAAGTTAAACAAAAATGCGCACTGGTTCCAAATGCGAACCGCGCATTAATGCAAGTGAAATAAACATGCGCAGTTGTCCGAAATGTGAACCGCGCATCAACGCAAGTTAAATAAACATGTGCACTGGTCCAAAATAAGAAACGCGCATCAACGCAAGCTAAATGAACATGCGCATTTGTCTAAAACAAGAACCGTGCATCAACGCAAATAAAAGAAACATGCGCACTGGTCCGAAATGTGAACCGCGCATCAACGCAAGTTAAATAAACATGCGCATTTGTCTAATATAAGAACCGTGCATCAACGCAAATAAAAGAAACATGCGCACTGGTCCAAAATGTGAATCTCGCATCAACGCAAGCTAAACAAACCTGCGCACCAGTCCAAAATGCGAACCGCGCATCGACGCCAGATAAATAAACATGCGCACTGGTCCGACAAAAGAACCATGCAACGACGCAAGTTGAATAGACATGCGCAGTTTCCGAAATAAGCACCACGCATTAACGCACGTTAAATATTTGCACTGGTCGGAAAAAACCACGCATCGACGCAAGTTATGTAATCATGCGCACTGATCCGAACTGTGAACCGCGCATCAACGTAAGTTGCATAAACATGCGCAGTGGTCCGAAATGCGAACCGGGCATCGACGCAAGTTAAATGAACATGCGCACTGGTTCGAAATGCGAACCACGCTTTGACGCAAGTTAAATAGATATGCGCAGTGGTCCGAAATACAAACCGCGCATCAGTGCACGTTAACCAAACATGCGCGCTGGTCCGAAATGTGAACCGCACATCGACGCAAGTTAAGTTGACATGCGCCGTGATCCGAAATGTGAACCGCGCATCAACGCAAGTTAAAAAAATATGCGCAGCTTTTCCAAAGGCGAACCACGCATTAACGCAAGTTAAATAAACATGTGCACTGGTCTAAAATAAGCACCACGCAACAACGCAAGTTGAATAAATATGCGCAGTTGTGACAGGTAAGTTGTAAAATATCTTTATACAGTAAAGTGCCACATATATAATTCCGTTTATTTACAAATGACACACACAAAGCTTAAACATTATTGACATTGACATGACGCCTGCTGGGAACCACACAAGGGCACGGGCAAATATAAACCACCACATAAGTATTTTTTATTCTCAAATAATCTTGTCCGTGACCTACCACTTAAATGCATTTCAGGCATATCAAATGCTACCACATAATGCAGCCACCACATAAGATACCTCTCGTTGGCCCGTCCGCCCGTCTGTCTGTCCGTCTGTCACGCTTCAGTCTCACGCGCCTACAGGCCACATTAATACATGGATTCGGTTCAAATTTTGTACACAGCTTCTCTGGACCTTCCGCAGTGCAGTGACCAAGAATTTTCCGGATCGACCAAAAATTGACAAAATGGCGGACTTTTGAAAATCGGCACTGGACTTAGCGTATAAACGGCAGTCTCACGCGTCTACAGGCCACATTAATAGACGGATTCGTTTCAAATTTTGTACACGGCTTCTCTGGAACCTTCCGCAGTGCAGTGACCAAGAATTTTCCGGATCGACCAAAAATTGACAAATGGCGGACTTTTGAAAATTGGCACTGGACTTAGCGTACATACGGCAGTCTCACGCGTCTACAGGCCACATTAATAGACGGATTCGTTTCAAATTTTGTACACGGCTTCTCTGGAACCTTCCGCAGTGCAGTGACCAAGATTTTTCCGGATCGGCCAAAAATTGACAAAATGGCGGACTTTTAAAAATTGGCACTGGACGTAGCGTATATACGGCAGTCTCACGCATCTACAGGCCACATTAATGGACAGATTCGTTTCAGATTTTGTACACAGCTTCTCTGGAACCTTTGGCAATGCAGTGACCAAGAATTTTTCGGATCGACCAAAAATTGACAAAATGGCGGACATTTGAAAATTGGCACTGGACTTAGCGTATATACGGCAGTCTCACGCGTCTACAGGCCACATTAATAGACGGATTCGTTTCAAATGTTGTACACGGCTTCTCTGGAACCTTCCGCAGTGCAGTGACCAAGAATATTCCGGATCGGCATAAAATTGACAAAATGGCGGACTTTTGAAAATTGGCACTGGACGTAGCGTATATACGGCAGTCTCACGCATCTACAGGCCACATTAATGGACAGATTCGTTTCAGATTTTGTACACAGCTTCTCTGGAACCTTTCGCAATGCAGTGACCAAGAATTTTTCGGATCGACCAAAAATTGACAAAATGGCGGACATTTGAAAATTGGCACTGGACTTAGCGTATATACGGCAGTCTCACGCGTCTACAGGCCACATTAATAGACGGATTCGTTTCAAATGTTGTACACGGCTTCTCTGGAACCTTCCGCAGTGCAGTGACCAAGAATATTCCGGATCGGCATAAAATTGACAAAATGGCGGACTTTTGAAAATTGGCACTGGACGTAGCGTATATACGGCAGTCTCACGCATCTGCAGGCCACATTAATGGACAGATTCGTTTCAGATTTTGTACACAGCTTCTCTGGAACCTTTCGCAATGCAGTGACCAAGAATTTTTCGGATCGACCAAAAATTGACAAAATGGCGGACATTTGAAAATTGGCACTGGACTTAGCGTATATACGGCAGTCTCACGCGTCTACAGGCCACATTAATAGACGGATTCGTTTCAAATGTTGTACACGGCTTCTCTGGAACCTTCCGCAGTGCAGTGACCAAGAATATTCCGGATCG
The DNA here is from genome assembly GCA_949752745.1 of Protula sp. h YS-2021. Lineage (NCBI taxonomy): Eukaryota > Metazoa > Annelida > Polychaeta > Sabellida > Serpulidae > Protula > Protula sp. h YS-2021. The sequence continues at coordinate 81,941,856 of OX457025.1, read as the reverse complement.
GCATAAAATTGACAAAATGGCGGACTTTTGAAAATCGGCACTGGACGTAGCGTATATACGGCAGTCTCACGCATCTACAGGCCACATTAATGGACAGATTCGTTTCAGATTTTGTACACGGCTTCTCTGGAACCTTTGGCAATGCAGTGACCAAGAATTTTCCGGATCGACCAAAAATTGACAAAATGGCGGACTTTTGAAAATTGGCACTGGACTTAGCGTATATACGGCAGTCTCACGCGTCTACAGGCCACATTAATGGACAGATTCGTTTCAAATTTTGTACACGGCTTCTCTGGAACCTTCCGCAGTGCAGTGACCAAGAATTTTCCGGATTGACCAAAAATTGACCAAAATGGCGGACTTTTGAAAATTGGCACTGGACTTTTTATATACGGCAGTCTCACGCATCTACAGGCCACATTAATAGACGGATTCGTTTCAAATTTTGTACACGGCTTCTCTGGAACCTTCCGCAGTGCAGTGACCAAGAATTTTCCGGATCGACCAAAAATTGACGAAATGGCGGACATTTGAAAATTGGCACTGGACTTTATATATACGGCAGTCTCACGCGTCTACAGGCCACATTAATGAATGGATTCGTTTCAAATTCTGCACACGGGCTCCCTGGCACCTTCCGCAGTGCAGTGATCAAGCATTTTCCGGATGGGACTTGACAAAATGGCGAATTTTTCAAAATCGGCGCTGTGCTTAGCGTACCTACGACAGTCTCACGTGAATACTGGTTAATGGATTGATTCGTCTAAATGTTAGACACTACGTCGACTTACATCCTTCCACTTGTAAATTTTTGTTGCGTAGTCAACACGCAACAGCCTTACACAAACCATATCCCCCACGGGGGATAGACGTACTCCTCGAGACGTAGTCAAGTTGAGATTTGTTGTGGGTATTGTCATGAGAAAGACAATAAATAAATCGTATCACAGCAGTTGATGTTTTATAATATAAGACTGCCAGATTATTAGCATTGGCGAATATTTGTGTTATTATGTTAATTAAGGGAGTGTGCTGCTCACATAGTTTCTCAGTGCTGTCTAGATATGTTTGGTGATAAAAAAAAGAAACATCATTCATTCTGTTTCCGCGTGACACCGAGAACGTGCCAAATATACACCGCTAAGCTTTGTGATGAAAAAGGCTTACATCACGGCATGGAAAAAAAACACAACTACAAAAGATATTACAAAGTGAGATCATGAAATAGTAATGTTATTACCTGTGGCTATGCTAGGACAGGAATATGCATACTGCTGGGAGCGGACGCAGGTAACAGGTACGCTCACGTGACCACGACACCACTGCTTTACTACCTGTTATTCTGGTGAGCATACTCTGCTAGCTGACTGGCGCTAATTGAGAGTATCGAGCAAAGAAATCAGTGTCACAGAATTCCAAGAAGTGCTAAATTTATTGATCTGTACTTTTATTTCGCTGGTTTATTGGATCATATAGAATGTCATCTTTCTATATTAGTTTCTTTAAATATCAAGAAGCTTAAAAATGTGAAGCGGAAACTATGAAATAAAGTAACTGAAGTCGGTTGGTACACATGTTGGTTCTGTTTCGGAAATAAATACTCTGGTGTTGTCAGTATTCAGTGAAAATGCTATCACTTCAGCACAACCGACTGGCACAAAAGCCTTGGCGTGCGTCTCCAACCAGTGTTACTGTGATGCCTAATGAAAGCTCACTCCTAGGCTAAAAGTGGGAAGAGCTTTTATCAGGCAATAAAAAAAAACATAAACAAAAACAGACTGAATAGTTTTTAAAGTAGCAAGTGAAAGCCCTTTCATTCCCACTTGCAAACTTTGTTTGCAGCTGGGTATAAGTTTGTAGTTTTTCTGGAAGTTTCTGCCGTTTTTCTTCGTTTTTTTTCTTCTCTTTTCTCCGTTTGGATGATTTCCAGAAAACTCCTGCTAAAGTTTTTGACAAAGGGAGATGAAATTTGGCACATGTGTAGAGGGTGACGAGGTTTTGGTAAATCCGGTGAATTTTTTGCCCTAAACGGTCAAGGTCAAGGTCAAATTGAAGTCAAAGTTACTTTTTCCATAGAATGGTGTCCAGAAAACTCCTCCTAGGGTTTGAGTCAGCGGAGCGTTATATTCGGCACACTTATAGACAATCATCAGGTCTCGGAGGAACCGCAAATACTTTTGACCTTAACCTTTGAGGTCAAGGTTAAATTGAGACCAAAATATTTTCAGAACGCCTATTAATCACGAGAAGTGGCCATAAAAAGTGCTCAAATCCCAGTTTGAATATATAAAACTTACTCGATAGGGAGTAACCCTCCATCCTGAATCTTGAGCTTGAGGGTAAAGGTCAAAAGTGTACTGTTAACGATAGGCAAACTTATCTCGAAAATGGTTAGAGATAGAGCGTTTTGAGCCCATTTTCGACCCTTTGGACCTAAACAACGTTACGTAAGAGGTACCTTGGTGACCTTGATCTTCTGGGTCACGGCCAGGTCAAAAACCGAAAGTTGACTATTATCTCGAAGACGGTTAGAGATGGGGAGATTTTGAGCTCATTTTCGACCTTTGGGTCAAAACAGCGTTACATGCGAGGTACCTCGGTGACCTTGACCTTCTGAGCCTAAACTACATTACGTAAGATGTACCTCGGTGACCGTGACCAGAGGGACGACAAAGAAGGATTACTGCGTCATTTTGAGCTTTTTGGTCACAATAGAAATATTTTCTTTAGTGGTTTCCGCAAGTGGGCCAATTCCGCTATCTGGCGGAATTCTGTCTAGTTTTATAGCGTCATAGAAAATTCATCTGCTTACCCTGCTGGCAGTGGGGGCATTAGTTGAAGCTCTAATGAGTCTGCGAGCAAATATTCCATGTATTGAAATATGAGGTTGGTATCTCATGGAAATTCAGCACAAAAACATTTTTTTCCGATCAAGCCAAACTTAATGACTGGCGGCATCAACCACGACTGATCCTAAAGTGAGCCATGTGATTGTCAGATTTTATCAAAGTAAAAAAAAAATGTAAATAAGAAATGAAACTTGATTGTTAAAAGATGAAATAATTCAACCCAGTTTCAAAGCAAATGGAAGGGTAAAACGTCTATCAGTCTTTTTATCAGAAAAGAAAAATTCGTGAGTCAAGAGAAAATTTTCTAGGGGGACTTGATTTATGTGCGTTCGCACGCCACTGACTGTGGCAATTGAATAAATCGTGCCCTTTTGTTGGCGAGTTTTTTCCTCTTTGCTGCTCCAATGGGTGGATAAATTAAGTGCTGCTGATAATAATAAGTCATGTCGCAGGAAGAGATTACCATGAGTTAGCCTGCAAACCAGCCGCTTGGACTGTAAACACTGAGCACCAAAACAATAGCTGGCTTGCTGTACTGCGAGCAGGCGTCCAATTACATCAATTTGGGCTTGTAGCACATCTGTGCGATAACATGCTCAGAACTACCGTCAGGATTACCACACATTGTTAGAAATCGCTGGGACTTCGAAACGCGTTCAGGATAAACGTGTGCATCATTAGATTCAGGATACGTTTAATTTTCGGTAGTTGAGATCGACTGAACTGTTAAAGCAGGAAAATTATTGATTCTTTGATGGAATTTCCTGTACCATGTATTCTCGTGGATGTTGTTTCTGAAGTAAGTGCACCTGTGTTTTTGCATATGGTTACCATGTTTTGTTTCTTGGGGTTTTATAGCACAAATAGCTTTGGGTAGGGGAGCAGTGTCGGATGGCGGGGAGGAAGGGTGGGGGATTGGGAGTGAGCGAAGAAATTGGATTTACCGGTAATTCAGTTAAGCAACTGGAGGAGCAAATTGAAAAAAAGAAGAAATTTAACACGAGTTTTGTACTTAAATAACATGTTTTCATGTTGAGCAAAGCTTTAATTTTGGATTTTATAGCACAACAAATGCGATGTCGACCTTGGATACTAATATTAACGGTCGGCTGCCAAACTTGCCATTTTCAGCCTCAGTTTGTCTCGCTATTTGGGTATTCTTTAAAAATAAATTACAGAACTTGTGGCCGAATGCGTTTTTTAATAATTCATAAGGGTTGTAAGAATTATCTTTTATTTTTGCGTAGCCTTGTGCCCGATTACCTCATTCCATTACTGTAATGACACGCTGGTTAATCAGACGAAACCGGCTAATTATTTTGTTGTTTGGTTTCTATCAAGATACCAACGCATATCGGCATATAAACAAAAAGTTATGAGATATTTGATCCTTATGGAAAAAAATGCATCTGAAGGGCCATATATTTTACTAATTGTGCTTTTAAAAGCTCTCAGATAATCCCATTGTGTCGGCAGGTTAAAGAGTTATCAGCAGCTTAAAACTGAATTCCCAATTCAACACATGAAATCACAGATTAGATTGCTGAGGATAAAAACGTTCTGAATCGTGTTGTTGCCAAGCAACACCCAATTGCAAGCTTAGCAACATTGAATTGTCTAATCGGAATGTAGTATTTTGTACCGGCCACAAAAAACGCCTGTGTAAGGGAAAGAGAAATACAACTCTTTTTCGGATTTCAGAACATCCAGGAAGAAACATCTTTTCATGACGCAGCTGTTGTCGATTGTGATAATTTTGCTTGTGAATTCTAAATGTGTTTAAATATTGGAAATCCGATGGCTGCGAACCCCGCCACAGCGTATGACCGTTGCACGAAAATCTCGATACGCAGAATCGTTGGATTCTTGGACACTTTTTCAGTTGTGATGTTGTCCGCTACCAAGAAATTTCTTTGCAGGCTTTAAAGACTGGTATTTGTAACGTTGCTTGTTGCTTTATTGTATTGGGAACCTATGGAGGCTTGAATAGGCAACTAGACTTGTTTTCAGCACGAAATCTATTAGGATAACTTGTAAAAATGCTTCGATAGTTTAAATTGTGTTTAAAGGAATCTTAACCAACGCACTGTTAAAATGCTGGAATCATTAACTTCGATTGCAAAAATCCTGACTAGCGCACTGCAGGCTGCAGCCATGTACACTGGTCGCTAACAAACTCGAACGCTGTGAACATTGCTATCTACACGGCCGGGTCCCGGGTCATATGCACATCCTGTTGGGTAACTCACTGATTCGAATGCTGAAACGATATCTGTTGTGTCCATGGGATATATCAAATATCTACCGTGTTTCTGTGCCCAGATGCCTTCTTTCTTAGTTGTGAATTATTGAACACATTGCAAAAGACTGCCACATGGTGTGCCCTGAAGCAAGTGAGTAGGTTTCCGTAACAGCTGAAAAAAATAGCTCCTGTTGCTCCTCGCAAACACACACACACATACATGGTTCAACTACAAAAAGCTTATGGAAATATATTTCGTACGGTGTTATTTATTAAAAATTTGTTCCTAATTTTTCGTTACTTTCAAAATCTGTTCCTTTATATTATATTTTATTCGTTTTCTGTCTCGCCATGGATTTACGCAAAAAAAAAAAACACCCTAAACTTCATATATTCTTGTTGCTCTCTACGGATTTGACGCAGTGAATTGTTAGACGAAGCAGAGGGCGTCCCATGAGTAGATGATTCGCGCTCTTTATCAGCTTGATTCTAGCTGAGGGACGGTAGTATTTCGGAATTTGTCACTGTCTCGCCGGAAGGCTGTATCCAGTCCCTGCCTTTCTATTTGTTCTATGAATCGATTCTTTATAACAGTCAAAGAAAAGGGGCAACAAAGAAATTATTACTTTGTTTTGTACCTGAATCACACATAACAGCTAGTCATGTGTGCAATGTTGTGTGTGGGAAAGGGGTGCCGTCCACTTTCGCAAAGAAATAACGAGGACAAAGAAAAACTTGGGTGTTAGTGTTTTTGAGAAAATCGAACAAGAGGCCAAGAGTGATGCAACAAAGGCATGTTAAACACGCCAGTGTGGTTTGCCATAAATGCGGTCTAATCAATGAAGGGAGGATACTGTAAAGATTCCTGTATAAATTGCGTTGGAGGTATAAAATTGACAGATAATTTAGATTTCTTAAACCAAAACAATCCTGAAGAATTTTAGTCAGTAGTATTTCACATATAGTGACGTAACGGTTCAAAATAACATGAGTAGGCGAATTCTAGTTGTTCTTAAACGTCGGTTTAAGAACAAGTGTAAATGTTTTAAACGCATACAGGATTTAAAAATTCAGATATAAAGCCAAATTAGGATAACTAAATTGCTGATATCCATGTACCGACTTACAGTGGTAGGGGTTCGGGTCGTTATAGCTTAAGTGTCTTTAAAACATGCAGATCGTTCTGCTGTGGATAAAATAGGATGGCAAAGACTGATTATTTCCAGTGAACCCTTTCATATTTGAATAAATGGGATTGCCTTCGACGGCAGAATCTGACAAAAAGTTCTAATGTCAAGGTTTTCTAATTTTGATTCATCCCGTTTCGTTTCAGATCGCAGTTGGGTGGTAGCAGCTTTCGGTCGGCTCCTTGGGTAGACTTCGCTTTGACAAGGTGAGATGGGGAGCGGACGGGAGTCACGGCATCTGACATGGATGGAAGTCATGATCATAGGGATCTGTGCAATAAGCGGTAGGTGTTACACATTACTGTTCTTATCTTGTTTTATTCCAGTTCCATTATATGTTAGGGCTGGAAAGGCCCAGTGGCTAGAGACTCGCCCCCCCCCCCCCAGATTACGTCTCGAGGCCCCCGCGCCTAAGGCTCTGGGGCTAGAAAAGTTTTATGATTCTATATATATATATTGGGCCGCCACTTTTCTCTCGGGCCCCCTAGATTACTCCCCCGGGGCCCGGAAGCATCCCAGCAGAAAGAAATTCAGGCCTTTGATGTCGTGACCCAAAACTGTCAGCAACAAAACTGAAAAGCCCGTTATTGTTTGTTGTAGCCACTTGATAGTCGCATATACGTAAGACTCGTTGTCGCCAAAATAATTATTATGGATTCGTGACAAAATTGAAGAAGATCGTATAAAACAGCTTTCAGATAAATAAATTTGAATGCCATTTTGGTGCAAGCAGAGATTGCCGTAACATATTCGACTTTGGGCGGTACAAAGCTTGCCAGTGTCCGATTTTCCATCGGCATATTTCGGGTGTTATATCACGCCTAAAGAAAGCGAGGCGAATAGTCGAGGGAATGGTACGAGACCAGTTCACAATCTGTTGAGCTATAACTGCTTCAGGAATGGAGTAACATGAAGGGAAAATGTATTCCATACACAGTAGTAATCTAATGATTAGTGTTATCATAATTCTACGTAATGCCTGATAACGGCAATCACCGTTTCCATTGGCTGTGTATGTATAGATAGGGGAGAGATTACTTTTATGTAAGTCCCGTATGATTTCTCTTCTTGTGTATTTCAGCGATTTTTGGCAACGTTTCGGCTCAAGTTTCGGATGATACAACTTCAGACTTCTCCATGGCAACTACCTATGAAGAAAATGAAAATGTTTCGACAATGCCACCGGGGATGGAAAGGTCAAATTCGAGTCCAAGCGACGATGCTGTAGATTCTGTTACAGATCCGACGACAAACTCGACGGCTTATGTACACGTTGATACCACACAGCAGCGTGTCAATGCTGACTCCGATCAGTCAGCCACGACAGAACGACAAATGACGGGCAAGGCAACGGCCTTACCACCCACGCAACTGACAACAGCGGAAGCTGAGGTGGAATCTAGTAGTGTGGACAGCAGCAACGACTCCACGGCTCTGACAGATACTTCACCATCTAGTAACGACTCCATGGGGGTTGCCGGGACTCAATCTCCCAGCGAGACGTCTAAGGATATAACCACTGGATCCATGGATACAGCCAGTCAGGCCCTCAGTACAGCGGGTGGGGTTCTAGGGAGCAATGAATTTCCTGCTTCTAGCACTGGATATGTTCACAGCACGAGTACTGATGTTGAAATAAGTACTGAATCTATGATTATGGTCGACGAGTCTGTGAATGCCTCCACAGAATCTGTTGCTGTAACCACGGAATCTATAAATATAACAGCAGACTCTATGAATATAAACACTGAATCCATGAATATAACTGCGGAGTCTATGAATATAACCAAGGAATCCATGAGTATAACCACGGAATCTATGAATATAACCACAGAATACTTTAACACTGCTAATGATTCTATGAAAACAGAAAATAATACGCCAACAAGCACAGAGCATGGAATGAGTTCAGAAAAAACGGACATGTCAGAACAAACGACTGCAGAAAGAGACGAAGATTATTTCGGAATATATGCTTTCTACTTTGAAGGAAATTGCTCCCTGCTACACAGTAATGAGGTTCTTTTTAACGATTTTGTGTTGAAAGCGCAAGAAAACTTGACAGAAGTGTGGTCTATAAATAGACTCACCCTGCATAATATGTCATGCGAGCCTTTCCGGCTTCTGTTTGCGTCAGGGGAAGAGCTAAATATCACTGCCATTTTAGAAACCCCCATTGAAATTGATTTCATCCAGGGCAAGGAAACTGTGTTGTTTACATTAATCGATCTGGTGCTAATTCATAATAGAGATGATGAATTTGATGTTTCTATGACAACAGAAAAAACAACCGAAAGAGAAATGACAAACTCCATCTATTTAATGACATTCTCAGGGCAGTGTGCCGTTTTGGGATTAGAAAACAGCGGCGTTAATTCCTTTTTTGTACAGAGTGCAAACCAGCTTTCAGGCGAATCATCTCCTTCAGCCGACATACCAGACAATTTTGATGTTACCCAAACACCGATTGTGGGCATTGATGACGTCACCGCGACGGCTGGAGGAAGTGATAATAACATCAATCACGTCACCACAGTGACAGCTAACCCCCGAGAAAGTAAGGATGATGCGAAGGCCCTCAGCACAACTTATAACGTTGCTATGGAAACGAGTGTGGAAGAACAGACTGGTATTTTGACTACATTTTCCAGGGTAATTACTGCGGAGAGTACAGAGAGTGAGGGAGAACTTGCCTCAACGGCTACAGGCGGCAGCGTAACGACAGCTGAGATACCCACAGAGACACCAGTCACAGCAGACGACAAATTATCCACTGATAATAAACAGAGTACGAATGATGTAATCACGCATTTCGCACCGGAATTAACCTCCGTAGGGAGTTCAACAATGGCTCCAATAGATCAAACAACAGCTGCTACCGAAATGTTGACCACTGAGGACTTCGTATTTACCACGGAAGAGGACTTTGTGTTGACTACGGAAGAGGACACTCAATTAAGTGTTAATGAAACAAATGCATTACGCGAGAGTTTTATTCTCCAGTTGCGCACTAAAATTAGCGAGGCATTAGATATTTCCATAAACAGGGTATTGGTAAATAATCTCATATGTGGATCTGTAATTGTTAATGTCACAATATTAGACACATATGGCGCCAATTTTGACGAATTAATGCCTGCTTTGTCTAATGACGATTTTGTAATCGAAGTTACTACAGAAAGTAACGACACGTTTATGTTTCTTTTGAATGACGTTTCAGTAGTTGAATCTCAGACTACAGTGGAAACACGAACGTATGGAGTGAAAACCACGGAAAGTGCCGATGATGACGATCTTACGGAAACCGAAATAATCCTCATAATTGTGTTCGCGGTCATAGGGGCCACATTGATATTACTTCTTGTAATATTCATCTGCTACAGGTGTTGCCGTACCCGCAGTAGTAAGTCGTTTACACTAGGTGATACTCCCAGCCGCCAATACGATATGGAGGACTTCAGTCTTACTAAAATGAACCGACCTACCCCGGTGTATACAGATCAAGGGTTGATCATGAACACGGAGTTGAACTCCTCTCAACGCCCAGTGTCTGTCTATTCCAACCCGGTGTATGGTCCCACGAATGGGCATTATGAGTCATTCCCCTCCCACACTGAAGATACGGACCACAAGTCGTCCACGGAGAATTTGATGCATTCCGGGCGGAAGTCACATAATGACGGACATGACAACCTGTCCTTTTCTAGTGAGGATATGCTGGATCCCGGTCAGGCATCAGACTCGGAGCATGGGAGGCAACGCCAAGATAACTCCAGACCCGAAGCAAGTAGCCGAATGTAGCCCCCCCCCCCCACCCACTCTGATAAAAAGTAAAGGCTATCTCTGTGTTGAAAGGTTTCAAATTATGTTTGGGAATTAATAATTCTAAGCTGTTTAGACTGAACACGTTGTTTGTGTGAAGTTGTATGTTCTCTGCACTGTATATAATGCGGACATTGTACCCACCGTCCTTTTCTTCACCAAATCATTAAAACGGCAGTGTCAACCCAGGGTTGCAAAAATGTTCGTGTTTGTTGCACGATTCACTTTTAACATCAAACATCGTGACTAAACCTCGCGTAGAATTCACTCGAAAAATTTTAGCGAATTTTGCATTGTTATCCCCCGTGCAACGGAGGTGTATAGTTTTGAACTTTTCGGTCTGTCGGTCTGTCCGTCTGTCACGCTTCAGTCTCACGCGCCTACAGGCCGCATTGATAGATGGATTCGTTTCAGATTTTGTACACGGCTTCTCTGGACCCTTTCGCAGTGCAGTGCCCAAGAATTTTTCAAAATCGTAGCGTACCTACGGCAGTCTCACTCGCCTACGGGTTAATGGATTGATTCGTTTAAATGTTAGACACTACGTCTACCTATCCTTCTACTTTTAAATTTTGCATAGTCAACACGCAACAACCTTACACAAACCATATCACCCACTGGGGATAGACGTACTCCTCGAGACGTAGCCAAGTTAAAATAAGCGGCGACGAGATTTAGAATTGTTTTCTGATACAAGACCCGTCTTGTTTGAGTCAAAATTCAGGCCAGCTGTGCTCCTTAGAGAAATGTAAATGTCTATAAAAGGAACAATTTTATATGCTTTCCTTACTTTTTGTTCAGCATTAGAGGTACAGTTTTTTATGGACAGCTGGTATGCAGTTAGCCTTTGAGCACTGGTGTTTTCACGTCTAATCGGCTGTGCATAATAATCCCGGCAGACAGAAAGTAATCAATGGTCGATGTGTTAGTGGTCTTTTAATGTTCAAACCCGGTAGTGTAACCCGGCAGTGTTATCCGCGTCGTCTTGTTTTTATTTCCAGCAAGGCGATCTCGCTAGTAAATGCCCTTAAATGATGGCTAAATTCCAGTCGATACAAGTTGTTGGCAGTGTGTTGTTAGAAAAAAAAAAAAAAAAGCCAAAAAGTAATTTTGTAAAAGTGCCGATACGGCTTAGTACCCTGTTTTACAGTGGCTGTTGTAATCCCTGCACTGTTTTCCCACAGGGTAAAAATTTCAAAAGCGAATTGCGTCGAATTTTTGTCTGTATTTCAGAGAACCAGATATTTTTGTAAGTAGATTATTCAGTGATGCTGTCTGGCACAGGCGTGAGAGTATCACAAAACTGTTATATCGTATTATTGTTCTCTTGCAACTAGTAAATGGGTGATTTATGAGCTAAATCAAAAACTGATTGCAACTGTGATAAAAATGAGCGTGTTTGACAACATAATTTGGACTGTCAGTTTAATCAAATGTTTATTGTGATACATTGATGAAGCGCATATTATTTAAAAATCTCACTTCTTTCAAAAGGTGTGACGCATCGAGGGTGTCAGAGATCGTGACTGGAATTTTTTCTGTATTGGTATAATTTCATGTTTATGTGACAGATATTTCTATAACCTGTAATACTAGCAGCCAGTGGTCGTAATCGCAAACGTTAATTGTACAGTTAAGTGATTCCGTAAACTGATCCGTTGGCACCCAGAGCATTCGAAAGCAAATTGATAAATCTGACCTGTTTCACAAACAAAAATGTACCTAATATTGTTTGCGTGATACAGCTGGATCAGCCTATTTTATCTTCTAGGAGTACAGTTACCTTTTGTGAATACCGGGGCAGGTGTATAACCGATAACATACAAACACCACCCTTCAAGCAATGAGCCCCGGGCTATGTGATAAAGGCCATCTCACACTGACCGGAACGGAACTGAACGGATCTTGAAATTAAAATAGATTAATATCTATGCCGCATTTTATACGGACCAGGAATAAAACTTGACGTAAAACCACACGGAGCTTTTTCGTATATCTTCAGCGGATTTATACGGATCTTAAAAATTAGAACACATGTGCCATTTCACCGAAAGGAATTTCTTCAATCATGTTATTTGGGAAAAGTGACTGTCACTTGCATAAATTTGTATGTTTGTATATTTCCATCTTATTTTGTCAATCTTTTTCCCAACTTTGGATTGTGACTTCCCCTTTGGGAGCTGTGCCCGAAGTTAATCAGGATCATATGTCACTGACTAGCAAAGCTTACTTTTATCAAGTAACCAGTGTGGAAAATATCAGCGTGAAAACAATACGAGTTAAAGAGCGGACAGGTTTTATTTGACATATGCGTCACTTGTATTTTCCATTCAGATCCGCGCCGGTCCTGCTCAATTTGAAAGCAAATCTTTTAACGGATCTTTATTGGTCAGTTCCTCCCAGTTACTGTGAAATGGCCTTAATTGACGTGACCCCCCCCCCCCCTTCCTTCCCCAGGAAAAAACGAGTAGAATCCGTTGTGTTGAATCTTTAATTTATCGTTATCTTGGGCGTGGGCCGAAACTTCCATGATAAATGATTAGATTTACAAGAACCACGCATTCCTAAGTGATCGCTGACAATCGTTTTGGCATACATTATGTGACCTTTTGTGTCTGCGGCTTCAAAGACCGGGTTTAACACAGTTCAGTTTGCCAACATCACGGTTGTTCTCTTTCTTATTTAACTCTTAACTGCATTTTACCTGTTGTCTGTCATTATCCCGTGATTTATCTGGCGTGATGGTACGAAATCTGACAGAACAGCTTGCCTATGTTTTGTTATACAAAATTAAAATTATATTTAAGTTGCGGTATTTTCACGGTTTGAAGTAATCAAACGTGTGGTTTAGTTGAAATCAAAATTTTATGTTGCAATATTTCAGTTTAATTCTTAGATATGATTATTTAGACAAAATGGAATGTATGTTGTATTCACGAATTAATTCGTTAAATGTACTTGGACTGGAAGCGGGTATCTTTCTGTGTGGCTTTCTGTGTGCATCTTTATATATTTAAACATCATTGTTTCTGAAACCAAAGGGTTGCTTAAAAATACATCCCTCCCCTTCCAGTTGGCTACTCGTAAGAACACTTAATGTGCGGCATGAAACGAAGTACAGGATTCTCTCCCCTCCACCCACTATTTCTGACCCAAATGAGCAACGGAGCTGTACACACCATATAGGCTGTAACGCAAACCATGTGAAGTAAAACTCGGTATGCTCTTCGTGGAGTCTTGTTTTAACGAAAAGCTTGTATTTAAAAACCGGGAGAATCAAAATGAATTTGGAGAGCTCATTGGAAGGGGGTGGGGAATGGGGAGGCGGGGGGGGGGGTGGAATATAAAGTAGCTAAAGCTGAAAAGGATCCGTAATCAGTCATGTAAATAAAATGAGTTGGGATCGTTTTATTTTATTTTTTGTGCATGTTAGGCGCTGAATGATTTTGTTTTGATGGGTCGGATTGCAACATAGTTTGAATATCATAAGAAACATGATTTTGTTGTAATCATACAGAATTCTATGGATATGAAACTTTTTTAATTGTAAATTACAACCACAAATTCCTGTTTTAGTTGTATTAGTTAACAAATTCAATCCTTGTTTAAAAAAAATGTGTTTTAAATTGAAAAATACTCAAATTCGTGTTCTACTAATATCACTGTGGCATTAGTTTAGTTGCACAGTATATGACGTTTTCTAGTCAGTTTGTAATTTCATAACTGATAGATATTTTGTTTTTGTTAAAAAGAGAAAACATTCATATAATCATCAGATAATGCCCCAATGGCCTGCCGAGTGCGCCTAACCTAATCATGAAAAGTACAATCTTTCTCATCGCATGTGCATTACAAATCACGAAGAACACTTCAGTGAGAATGCCCAGTAATATTTTACCGATTACTGGTGCTTCAATAGTTCTGAAAAAAAATTATTGATTTGTTTTAAACTTCTCGTTACTTGAAACGATCGTGCCAAAGAAGCTTTGGTTTATGTTAAGTAAGAACAGACACAACGTTTCCGGGTAAAATGGTTTTGTGAACACAACAGGCATTTTGAATTGCAGATTTTAATTACAGTATTTAAGCAGTCTGGCATTTTCTTGTTATGGTAGGTAAGGATACTGCATGATTTTTTTTTTTTTTTTTTTGTGGTCAAGAGAAATTTTGAAAATCTGGAGAATTCTTTGTGAAACATTATACAGTATGATGGTGAAGGATCGCAGTTTAATTACGCTGAGTGTGGAAGTTCAATCTGCTTATAGATTCCGTGTTTATATTTGAGAATACTCACGTTCGTTTTATGCCATAATTTTTTTGGTTTATTTACTCATTATTTAAAGTTGTCTAGTCAGTTTCTTGTATCATAGCTGATAGCGGCATAACATTTATTTTACGTCTGTATTTTAGTTTGTATAAGAAGGATATAAAGAGTACAGGGACTCCACAGAATCAATGGGCCATGTATATTCCCTACAAATATCAGATACTTTGAAATAATAAGGACAGATGTACAACAGAATATGTTTCACGCTGTACCGAGGCATTGCTGTATTTCCTACAATTTACCAGCTCATTGATTCTGTACTTCCTGTAAAATATGTACACGTGTATTTACGGTATATCGTGTACCTTACCATTTTTATTTGTGTCAACAATCAAAATGTTAGAAGTTCAAGGGTGAGGAATGCGTACATGCAGTATGTTATACGCGATTTTTAATGCTTTCCTCTTCTCTCGACAGCATTTACTTAAGAAATAAAATTTTATTTAAGTCCATCTCTGAAAGCTTTCCTTCAAGTATATGAACACTTACAAGTATTTCTTTTTAGTATCCCTAATAATGCGCCCGTATAAATCACCCAGTTCTTGATCACACTTAGTGTGAAATTACATTAACTGTGTGAAACCCTTTATATATTCTGATGCTTTATAACATTTTGCAATAACAACACGATTGACTACTTTCGTATATCACCAATAAAATAGTGTCGTACTCGTACTCAATAAAATAGTGTCGTACTCCTGTTTACGAATGAAATCCTTGGAAAATAAATTTACACAGTGGGAAAGGGAAAAAAAATCTCTGCCTCGTATCCAATTCTTCATCCTTTTGGTAACAGCTAATATCACCGGATGAATTGTTATTATTGTTAAATCCTGGCTTGGCTTCCCTTGAATTGATTGCACTGGTCTGGTTTGCGAACGCGTTGCATTCATCGTGGGGGAATTATTGGCACTGAAAATATTTAAATTTGAGAAAGAAACTAGTATTTCATAACGACAGAATTCAAATAAAACAACGCTAATGGCCTTTGCCTAGTTTAATATTACCCTTAAACAATCATTACCATAACTATTACTTTTCACAATAAATTTTATTTAAAGGCAACAACTTTATGTCAGTTTCAACTGTGCATTCTACTGGCAAAAACTTATTCAGTGTTGACATCAAACTCAGAATAAAAATAACAGCGTGTGGTAAATCCACAAAATACCAAAACCGTTGGTCCGTCGGCCCATGGTCGACAAAAAATTGGCCCGATCGACAAACTGTTCAACCTGGGACGATTTGGTATTCTCTGTAAATCAATGGAATTTCTTGGAGAAACGTCAAAACATTCTGAAATTCACATTCTACAACCGGGCAATAATTCCTCGCAATTGTTGACAACTCGACCTGCACGAAAAATTACAATACTGATCAGCCATCGTCGAGAACACAGCTTCTAACCGGAATTGAAAATCAAAAATGGCGACCACTGTGACCTTGAAATTGAGTCAAGGTCAAAATAAAAACTACAGCGGCCAGTGAACACCAACATCAGTGCACCCCAAAAATGTCAACCATATTTATTAGCCAGCCATTGCCTTTAGTTTTGTTTTTTAAACAAAACAAATGTTTCACCCGACAGTTACTCCGCTCCCCTACATTATCCCCCTTCTTTCCGCCGCTTGCACCTTCTTCGGTTTTCAAAGTTTCAACTTGACCATTTTGTACCATTAAGAATTATAAGTCATTTTCTCACAAATGAAGGGGGAGGAAAGGTACGTAACCTGAGTTATGGGTATCTTAATCCTCCATTTATAAATACCTCCAGGTGCAGGTGTAGCACTGTGAAATGTGGTCACAAGTTTTGCTGTACGTCTTTTTCGCCCTGGTCTAGAAGGTGGTCACTAAAAAGGTTTTAGCGTGCGTCTTTTCAGTCGCTACAACAAGCTTTTACTATACCTCTTTTTTCTTACCCAGGTCTGGAAAGTGGTCATTACATCACGAATTTCCTACTTCATTGGTGATTTTTAGTCCCCCGCCGCCGCGTAGCGTGGAGCGGGGGACTACAGTATTCGGGTCTGTCCGCCCGTATTTCTGGCCCGAGTTGAAAGCACAACTTTTGTGCACGCGATATCTCAGCCGTTATTCAACGCTGGCTTTTGATTTTCGGTACAGTGAAAATATATATATTGAAGGTGTGCGACGTCGCATTATTTTTCGATTCGACGAAAAAATGACGAAATGGCGACTTCTTGAAAACAGGCAGTTTTAGTATTTCTGTTGCCTACAGTGCAACTTTGTACACGAGATATCTCAGCCGCTATTCAACGCTGGCTTTTAACTGTTGCTACAGTGAAAAAAATATATATATTGAAGTTGTGCGACGTCGCATTATTTTTCGATTCAACCAAAAAAAAAAAAAAAGACGAAATGGCGACTTGTTGAAAATAGGCAATGTTTTTAGTATTTCTGTTGCCTAGATTGCAACTTTGTGCACGCGATATCTCAGCCGCTATTCAACGCTGGCTTTTGATTGTTGCTACAGTGAATATATATATTGAAGTTGTGCGATGTCGCATTATTTTTCGATTCGACGAAAAAATGACGAAATGGCCACTTGTTGAAAATAGGCAATGTTTTAGTATTTCTGTTGCCTACAGTGCAACTTTGTGCACGCGATATCTCAGCCGCTATTTAGCGCTGGCTTTTGATTGTTGCTACAGTGAATATATATATATATATATTGAAGTTGTGCAACGTCGCATTATTTTTCGATTCAACCCAAAAATGACGAAATGGCTACTTGGTGAAAATAGGCAATGTTTAAGTATTTCTCTTGCCTACAGTGCAACTTTGTGCACGGCATATCTCAGCCGCTATTCAACCCTGGCCTTTGATTGTTGCTGCAATGAAAATATATATATTGAATTGTGCGACGTCGCATTATTTTTCGATTCGACAATAGTTCGTGGCGTGTTGTTTTTTTGTTTACCCCCACCCCTAACTCCCGTTATCTAATATGGGTACGGCTCTAAAGACAACCCTAACTCTTTTACCCCTTTCTCGGTGTGGGTCTGAACCCAAAGTGTAGTTACCTCCAAGATATAAATCGTCTTCGTATATTCGCATGTGCCAGAAAGTACCAGAAAAGCAACCTTCATAAATGTACAGCAGATGACTCCCCTAGATGGGATTGAAGGGGGGGGGGGGGAGGGGGACATTTATGGTGAGCTGCTTGTCATAGCATACGATAGCAGGTGACCCAATTAAGAAGTCAAAAATACTTTTATGTACCACAAACATGCCACATGAGATTGCGCAATCGCCCCTAGCTTGGCAAGTGAAAACAACTTTAATGCCCATTTTCATTAAGAAAATCCTGCGACATGTGCACTGTTTAACAAAGGTATCCCCTTCCCTCTCCTCTGCCCATCAAACTACAAAGCCCACGCGCTCACTTCAGAACATCCCTGCATTGGTGACCACCCTCCCCAGCTGACCAGTCTAGGTGCTACAGAACCCCCCCCCTTCCTTACCCCAAAATTTATGGTAGCGGGTGAGGCGCGACTTTGCAATCACGGTCTGACGTCATATGGTGTCACGCACTGTCCAGCATGCATCAATTATAACACAAAAGGGTAGCGCCGCTCAAGGCATACTCCCATCAACTTGAAATTGATCCCACTTTGTCGTTCGCCAATTATCGTGTTCACAAAGTCAAGCGTCCACAAGGTTTTGACGTTATAGTTTCGGAGAACTCGCATGGAAAGCACCCAATGCTTATATTGCAGTTATCTAAAGAAATCACAATTTTTTGACAAGTCGCCATTTTGGCAATTTGTGGCCGATTTGAAAAATAACACGACGTTGCACAAATTCAATATATATATTTTCAGTGTGCAAGGTATCATATGCCTAGGATTAATAGTTTTGGAGATCTCGCGTGTAAAGCACCCAGATCTTACATTACAGTTATCTGAACACAAGTCTTTTGACAAGTCGCCATTTTGGCAATTTTTGGCCGATTTGAAAAATAACATGACGTTGCGCAACTTCAGTATATACATATATTCACTATGCAAGGTACCATATGCCTAGGATAAATAGTTTCGGAGAACTCGCGTGGAAAGCACCCAAGTCTTACATTGCAGTTATCTAAAGAGATCACAATTTTTTGACAAGTCGTCATTTTAGCAATTTTTGGCCGATTTGAAAAATAACACAACGTTGCACAAATTCAATATATATATTTTCACTGTGCAAGGTATGCCCAGGATAAATAGTTTCGGAGAACTCGCGTGGAAAGCACCCAAGTCTTACATTGCAGTTATCACAAAAGATCAAGAATAACACGAAATAAAACCAAAGTGTGACACACGGATAGACAGACAGACGGACGGGCAGAGGGCAATTCTATAGAACCCCCGGGCTCGCCCGGTTGGGGTCTAAAAATCGAACAACAGACATGAACTTTAAATAACTATGAATGACAAACAGTGCAATTCCCGAGTTGTTGTTTTTTTTTTTCAAAATTCTAAGAACGAAAGGACACACGTAGAGGCGTAACAATATATGGGAATTTATTTCGAAAAAGAATTTCTATATCTCTTTTTCAAGAGTATATCTGAGCGGTTATTTGCCTTTCTGCCAGATCTCGGCAGTAGACTTCATCGCCAGTTTCAAAACAATGAAATCTCCACCGATTAATTTTATTTTTTTAATTTTTTTTGCCACAGGGCGAAAGTGCGACATTGATGACTCCTGAAAATACTGCATCAACGCACCAACAATTCTGAATGGGCACATCCAATCAAGCCGGCTACATGTGAAGAATATACGATGGACAGTAGCAGAGACATACGGCAAAAGTATGGGGATACACCACTTAATTAACGCATGCGTGGAAGACTTGTGAACAAAACACAGAGTTCAGTTCGTTGCCCTTCCACAGGTTCGAATCCAACAAACACCACTCCAATGCCTGCCAATAACACAAAAAAAATCATAGATAGCCAAATAGAACGCAAATAAGCTTTCACCTTAAAGAACATAACTACATGGAGGAAGCTGCCACACAAACCCTGTTACACTTAACTTTGTTCACACACATCAGAAACAAAGTTTCTGCTGGCAGTGCATATGCCCGTAGAGAAGTCTAAGCTGGCGGAGACGTTTTCGGGAAGACGGCACCCCGTCAAAAATAGTTAATTATCCACCCTGATTATACCAACAAATTTTGCGCTGTGCACTGGGTTAAACTCGACAGTACTTTGAAACTGTAACCGCGACGCGAACAGCCGCTTCGTATTGTGCGTTGAGTTATAATTTAGGGATTAAAAGCTTAAGTACCTATGCAAACGTTTTTTTTTCGTTTCAAGACACTGGCAGAAAAAAAGACAGGCATCAGGGAAACAACGAATTTTTAATGAAGTATCAACAATTTAAATGATATCTTTAAGTAAAACGATAATAAATTAGACACGCGAACTGACACAATCCAGTTTATAACCACTCTTCGTTGAATAACAAAATACACACAAAGTCACTAATCACGTCTTTTCCTGGACAAAGAATGGAGTAGAGTCTTGAGAGGGCGCCAGTATCTGTATCGAGATATTCTGCCCATCGTTACCGGTTATGTGTTGTACGCTGAAGGGAATGTTGGGGTAGCCCAGGTCTTGCACGACGCTGATTGGCTCATTTTGCTGCAGTACAGTGTAACCTGTGCTCGCGCCTATGTCCTGTGCCAAGTGCGGTGCCAATTCCGCCACCACATAGTTCGGCTCACGGTCGAGATTCGGGTCGTGTATGACGTAGCTTGTTGGCTGAGAGGAGTCATCCAAAGCCGTATAGATTTGCTTATCGTCAGACGGAGCAATGCGGATGTGTACCTTTTCTTTTACCTTCATCTGTTCTTCCACTTTGCCCGCGTGTGACTTGATTAAAGCGAGATCTTCGGCCGAGATTTCAAATTTCTTAAGCGCATCATCTTCCTTAGGTTCACGAACAACGTTTTTGTATTGAACGATGTTTTCCACTTTGACCCGCTCTGGTTTTGGTCCACCTCTGTTGCCTGCCACGAATATATAAATAATAAATAAAACGGTTTTTAAATCCTCAAAAAAAAAAAAAAAAACGTGGCATCATTGCTACGTAAGTAACAACGTCCCCCCATTTCAACAGATTTCATATGAAAACAAAAATATAACTTATTCATGAATTTCGCTTCCAAATCAAACGTATAACTCACTGTTTATAAAAGATCCAGAAACACATAACTATCCTCTCTGATTTACAAATTAACACTGTCCTTACCCACCTCCAATAAAACACTTCACATGTACCCATTAACTCTCGACAACTCTTTTTAAAAGTAGTGGCATCGATGGCGTGTCTAGTCAGTGAAAATTAGCCATTGTTATTACCCTTAATGTCGGTTCTCTGACAGAGATCTCTGCTGTTTACTTTATGAACACCCAGCATGTGTCGCCTGAGAATGGAATAGTCCGTGAAAGCTGAATCGCACAACCGGCACTTGTATGGCTTCTCACCTATAGCAGATAAAAACCAATCAGATACATGAAAATAATAACCAATCAGATACATGAAAATATAAACCAATCAGATACATGTAAAATAAAAACCAATCAGATACATGAAAATAAAAACCAATCAGACACATGAAAATAAAAACCAATCAGATACATGAAAATATTGTCACATGACTATAATTTTAAAAAGCTTACTACATGCTACCTACTCTCGACGCTCTAGCGAAAAGAGCATTTTGAAAAAAGACAAAACTCGCACACCTAACCACTTTTAATCTCATTTATAACTGTTTTGTGAATTATTATGTACTGCTTTTTAAATTTAATTCTAGAAAGTGTGATCATTTCATATAGAGAAACAAATGCGCTGAAACGTGTTTAAAATGTTCAACCGGTTGGGAAAAAAACTACGGTGTTAAGATGCGCTACCTGTATGTATTCGGCTATGACGTATGAGCGCCCCCTTCTGTGAGAACGTCTTCTTGCAAGCAGTGCATGCGAACGGTCTCTCGGAGTAATCCAAGTGCGACATCTCGTGCATACGCAGGCTGTTGGCGTGCTTAAACGCCTTGCCACACTTGTTGCACACGTGCTGCCTCGTGTCCGTATGTGTCAGTAAATGCTGCTTGAGGGAGGAGTTGGTGTAGAAGGACATGGTGCATAGCGGACAGCCGAATGGCTTCACGTGCAAGTGCTCGCGGTTCATGTGCTCCTTGTAGTGCGTCGCATTGCGGCAACTCTCGCCGCAGTGGTCACACATTATCAGTTTACTTACCACCTTCTTGATGCCACGGTGAATGGTATCCACGTGGATTTTCAAAGCTCCTTTACTGCGTAGTCGTTTGCCGCATTCATCGCAGTAGAAAACCTCAGTGTGTGTTTTCAAATGCGCGACCATGTCCTTCTTCAAGCCAAATCCTTTCGAACAAATATCACAAAAGAATGATTTTTCCATGTGGTGCCGTGCAACATGGTCTTTGAGGTTCCTGTCGTTTTCGGCTATATGGTCACAATGCTCGCATTTAGTTACTCGACTCTTCTCTTCCTTAATCAATCGTTTCTGTTCTCCGAGTTCATGGTATTTCAGTTCGTGCAAATCACGAAGCGTTCTCGTTGGGAATCGTCTGTCACACTGGTTACAAGAAAGTTTTGGGAAGTGGGCCTTCATGTGTGCTCGAAGGTCCTTCTCCAAACTGTAACTACGCACTTTGCAAATTTTACACACAAATTCCCCACTTACATGGCAGCGTATTAAATGACACTTCAGATGTCGTTTTGCATTTGTTTTGAAGTCACACAACATACACTGAAGTTCATTTGGATTTGCAGCATTAGCCGTTGCCTCTTCAACGCTAGCACTGACCTCACTCATTGGTATTTTTGTCAATGACTTCCGTTTTCTTCCTCGCTTTTCGCTTGTTACTTTTGGTTTCGTTTTTACAGACCCGCCTGGCTTTTCTTCGCTTGCCTGATCATCTTCATGGGAAGGTTCTACTTGTTCTTCGGCGTCACCGATAGTTACTACGTCCTCGCACTCTCCAAAAGCTTCTGAGACAAGATAATCCGAATCGTTCTGATTATTAACGTCTGCCAGCTCGTCTACATTTGAAGAGAAGCTTAACTTGTCATCACATTCCGGGTACAAATCTTGAACAGAGAATGCCTTTTTCACCACTCTCCCTGACCGGGTTACTGTACTTTGCACGTCATGAGACTCTGGCATCCCTGGAGACCTTTTCTGTCTGTTTGCTACCCGTTGTTTCGTGTGCTTTTTAGTGCTGACGGGAGTTTGTACTGGTTCTATTTCGCATTCCGTATAATCGTCGGAATTTGTATCTACCAGGTTATTATCATTTTCCTCTCTCCCCAAGCCATCATTTAGTGTCATATCACTGTTCTCCATATGTTTCACCAAACCACTGGATTCCTCATAACTTGAATAAACGTCATCTACTTTATCGACCACATGATCGTTTTGCGTCTCTACAAAATAAACAAAAATTGAAATGTTTGCAATGAAATATTACTTTGCAAGCATTAAAATTAATATAAACATACGAGAAAAGCCACGTTTTTCTTTTAAAACTCTTTTTAATTATTAGAAAAATATACTGGAGGCAGTTCCGTTCTTCAGTTGATGCTTTACACATATAAACCAGGGGTAATTTTAGAATCGTGTCAGCGTGCGCCAGCGTGCGAATAGACTGCTAATGCCAAGCATATTAAAACATGCGGTCAACGTATAAATCATTTACTATAGGGACAGATCATGGGGCTGGATGCTGTGTGTTGGATTCTGGTACTTGTGTCCGAATCCAACACAAGCACACCAGCCCCAATGGTCTATCGCAGTTATAACACATACATACGTAAGTATGCCTTTGATACGCAAGCAGAGCAGAAATATCTTTCTTTTACCTCTCAGATACTTCCCTGTGCTGTGACGCCGCCAGTGAGTACATGGCAACTTTTGTTACGCAAAATAAAATGGGTTTCGTCATAAAGCCTTCGTCAGCGTCGCGTTAGCTTATAACGTTCGGGTGAATGTAATCAACGAGGTTTCGCATGTGTTCGTCATCGAGGTACGTGTTACCATGTGACACATTCATTATTTACATTGCGTGACAGAATGGTTTGGATTTTTTTTTCCTTTTAGTTCTTGCGCTTTACATCTTTTGAGAAATTTATACACCATACAATGCACGATCAGAACTAGAGCAGTGTGCATAGCCCACATACTTCCCACAGCCTCCCCCCCCCCCCCCCCTCAGTTAAACACAGCCATCAATAGTCAAGAGCTGAAATTTTCGAAGTCCAGGTGGTCCACTTTCCTTGGACGAACCTGACCCATTTACACTACTGATCTGTGTTTGCTCCCATAGAAGCTACATACCAAGTTTCATTAAAATCCTTGCAGCAGTTTTTAAGTTATCGTGTTAACAAGCTCTTGATGACAGACCGACAGACACGCAGTCGATCGCATATATTCCCCCTGTGGGGAATAAATTACAGGACTACCACTAGGGGTGTGTTCCGAGGGCCTTTGAATCGAGCCAAGCCAGGAAATGTTAAAGATATATATATATATATATATACATTCTTCTATGTATACATACATTACTCTCTCTCTCTACATATATATATATATATATATTATATGTGTGTGTGTGTGTATTTACTCGTGAATACTTCGCGATGCCCTGTGTACTTTTATTCAAATGTAAACGAAACTAAAGAACTACATGTCACAAAAACATAAATCAGTACTGAAAATGAATTGTTCTTCAGTGGGCTTGACATCTGATGAAGATGATTCAACTATTCTATAGCGTTTGTTCTGTAACAATTGTTAGATATGTGTATATATAATATAAATTTTGTTTCATTTCATTTGTTTCATTGCACGTAGTTTAGTATAATAACTAAAAAATTTAAAACTTCACTGCATCCATTCGTGCGCCAGAAAGGTGCTGAAAAACACTTCTGTATTATATACCTTGAAATCTATATACATATATGCTCCTTCAACGCGAAAGTTGGATGCGACCAACAAGAATCCTGGGCTGAAGTAGTAGGGAAATACGGTCTAGGACAAGCCAACGACAGATGTTTACAGTTGCTACAGTTCTGTGCAATCAATAATCTAATAATAGGCAACACCCTATTCCTTCACAACAGGAACCGACGTGCCGCGTGGATTTCACCGGACTATAAGACACGTAACCAAATAGACTACATCATCGTTCGGGATAAGTGGAAAAACACAGTAAAAAAATGCCGCGCCAACCACTCAGCGGATGTTGGATAAGATCACTTCCTACTTTTGGCAAACCTCCACTTACAAGTAAGAAACTCCAAAAAGATGAAAAAGTCGCCTAAACGTTACGATGTAAAAAAACTATTAACGGATCCAAAAACAGCGCAGGAGTTTGAAGTACAAATTGGTGCAGCGTTCGAACCTTTGTTGAGTCTCGAGACCGAGAACTATACTCAAAATTCGTAGAGACAACTAACAAAACAACAGAAGGGGTAGTTGGCCTCAAAAAATGAAAAATGGGGAAAGGGTTATCACGAAACATAGAGAAGGCATGTAAACACAAAAGACAAGCCAGAATGGAGGTTGCGGGACGTTCCGTACCTTTTCCTTTCCATACCGAACAACACATGGGGTACCAAGCATACATACAAGACTTCAAGAACCCAAGACCCAGTGGAAGAACGCCAAAGAAGTGGATAAGCCAGATTCGCGAAGACACCGGCCTCCCAGTAGCCACCGTAGAAAGAAGTGCATCAGACCGCGTAGCTTGGAGGCGAAAATGTCATAGAGCTGCAATGGGGCAACGTGCCCTAAGCACTTAACTAACTAATCTGTACAAAATGGGGTGTAAAGTGGCTAACGATATATTTGAAATGAGTAAAATTGAAAGATATCTACAGGGTTCATAGCGAAAATTGAGTTTCAGACTCAAGCCTTTTCAAGACAGCTGAGACTTTTCAAGACAACTGAAAGTTTACATGCATTTTATTGATTTATTTTAAGAATTTAAAGGCAATAGTGATACATTGCATATCTAATAACATTTACTCTGTTTACCACAACATCACTCAGCTTTTCGACAATATCAACTTCACCTATCATAATTTTTTTTTTCTTTTTACCTTTCCAGTTCAAAAAGGCGCGAAAGAAATATACATACTATACAAATTTCACAAACATATTTCACATCATATTTGATTTCCCGATTCAAGACTTCTTTCCAAAATTCAAGAATGCTACGAACCCTGTATCTTTCAAGTAATGATTAAAAGTCCGGCCCGGCCACAGATGGCCCAAAATTCGGCTTGGCCCGCCCCGACGAAAACGGTCGGGCTAGGCCGAGCTTCGGAACACAGCTCTAACTACCGCGCAGTTTCAAAATGAATTTTCCTTAATTTTTTATGACCATCGAACTAACGTGATTGTGCGGAACATAACAAAAGGCACTAAAAACTTTTAGGCGTGCAAATCTTGTGAATCAAATACAACAGATGAAAAGAAATAAAACGCAATGATAGAAGTACTTAAAATTGGAAAAATTAATGAATTTCCTCATTCTTTCCTGATTTTAAGGAAAATTTCCCTGACTGTTCCCGACTCAATACATTTTCTTGACCATGGTAACCCTGCAAATAACAATAACAAAAATAACCTGGTTTTATTGTAGTGTTGTCTATTGATTCCGTCTTTCTGAATTTTTCCTTATCAAAGAACACTCCTCCAGTCATCCCCTCAACTCTTTCGGCAAAGCTGTCCGGAATTTCTGACTCCAAGGAGTTCTCGCAACTACCCATCCAAGACTCCAAGACTGCGTGGACATTCCGAATATCTTCCCAGTTTCCTTTAATCTGGACTATTCCGTTTTCATCATCACACAAGTACTGAAGAATTACATCTGGAAAGTTGTCACCAAGTTTGTCTTGAAGCATCAACAACTTTTCTTCAACGATGGTCCCTGGGACGAAATCAAGGAAATCTGACGAAAGGTCAGCGCACAACGTATTATAGATAACCATGGTTCAGAAGAAGTAACTCAAACGGTGAAAAGTTTCCAATACGGCATACAACTCCAATTAAAACACTCTTGATGCATTATTTTAAAAAAGATCCCCTTTTATCAACCGGAAGTCAATGGAGTACTTTATTATTTCGATTTATTTTGTTGTATTGTTAGCCACTCATAGGGCTATCTGCCAATGTCTGTAAAAACGAACAATTTTGGATAACGCCCATCGCACTGAAACGTCATGCAACATTACCTAACGTTACATATACTGCTACTCTCAAACGAAATAATATCAGGCCTTGCGCAATTCTGATTTCGTTTCGTTCAATTAAGTTTGATTTGAAGAACCTACAAATATATAATTTTTTCAAAGTAAAAATTACAAAAGGTGCATACCAAAAAAGAGTACACGAGCATTAGCAGCTCTCAAAAATAAATAACCGGATTATCCATCGTTTTCGATGATTTATAGTGTAACAGTTATATAAAATCGCAAAAGATTTGTGTTTCAAAATTCGAGCAAGAGATATTAACACTTGGAGATTTTCAATCCTCATAGTTGATTGAACTCGTACAATTCGGTAATTGTTTGTTATGGTTCGTTTTTTTCCCCATAGTCTTGTCACGATAGCTCCTCTGGGATGGTTTTGGGCTAGGACGACCAAATTTGGCCGAGACATGCAGGAGGATTGGTTAGTCCACGCAATTTTTAAAAAATTCATCAACATTTTATATACAAAAGTGGGTATTTAAAATTGGTCACTGAATCCCATTACAAGGCAGGCACATGCTATGATATAGCTAACAGTACAACCTATTAATCTATCCACTACAAAGAGTGAGCATATATAGCGAGTATGTGGTTTGTGCTGTAGCTTTGTTGTTAGGCTGAACAGCAAATGCTTATTTCCTACGTTTCGAGATTTTCACCTGTACACTTGTTAAGTTTTTTCACATTATAAATGTCCTCTTGGATTTCCTTAACTGGCTACAAAGTTACACAACACCTGAAGAATGATCGTCTATTTATTTAAATATCGTTGCGATATATGGTCACATTAATGCTTATGACTTTATTATAATTTATTAATCCTAATGTATATTTTAACGTTTCATCAAAGCCTGGTTTTTCGATGATTATGAGAATGCACATGGGCAAAACACCGGGGATGGCTATAATGGTGTCTATGCCAAAGAAATACCGGTTAACACGCCACCAGTCATTTGACTACAGGACAAAAGACTACCTACCATATCACCACCAGCGAAATATTATTGATCTAAATAGTTGTGAAACATTTATTTAACGGCATCTATATAAATCGTGGATTTTCCTAAATTTACCCAACATTGCGTCTGAGACGTCAATTGAGGGACGGAAAAAGTAGGGTTCTGTGCATAAAAAAGCGTTTTTTTTTTTAAATCTAATTCGACGGTTATCTCGACATCAGAATTGTAATTATCGCTACTCGGTAGCAGTTTGATGGGATTACATTTGCTAAGCATGCACTCATTCATGGTATACCAGAGAATGGGTAACTGAACTTATAACATAAGAAATCTGATCGATTTAGCTGGGCTTAGAAAGTTAGTTTTGTGGTTTTTAGTTAATTAAAATATGCTCTGGACCTTCCGTTGAGATTGAAACTGCCCCCGTTGGCTGAAATCGGCGTGTTGGTGTCAGATCATGTGATCAATGCCGGTAGGGTTGTTGGGGTGAAATGTGAAAGATACGCAAAGTCATATTAATACAAATACTAATCATGGCATTGAATAAATTAAGCATAGATAAAGTTGAACTTAAAGGCAAGAGAATTCTGATCAGGTAGATGCGTGTTCTACCGCTGTTACCTCACCTTAATTGGGTTTACGTTGTGAAGATTCCCCCAGAGTCACGCACACCCCGAAATAGCTCCAAGAAGCGATTCGCTACTTGGTATCAGCTCACCACATCAGTTAATGGTTATATAACACTATTTAAATCAAGTACGGTGGCTCCCAGGCTGCTCGGGTCCACAGGTCTTTACTTGCATGAGCTAAAGGCTCTCAAAATACAACGGCAATACGAGTAATCCTAAGTCATATTTTGGGGTTTCCGATTGAAATGCGCCAGAATTTTGCTTTTCGACTGCAAGGGAACCGGGTAAAATGAACGAAATAATAGAGAAATTTCGCGTTAATGTCTGGTTTCTCTGCAGCAAAGAGTAATTGTACTATTGTAGCAAATAGTTTCAGACTTCAATTTTTTAATGTGCAGAGTATTGGATGTTTTTTCTTCTATCATTTCTTTCATTTATACCCGATTCTTTTGCAGTCAAAATGCCAAGTTCGTGCGTATTTTTATCGAAACAACCAAATGTGTTTAGGCGTATGATATACCACGTTGTGTTTGCTTTCTTTAAAAGAAAACAATACGAAAGTAACAACAAATCTCCCGCAGTAATTGGCACTTGTTTACACACGTGCAGCATTCTTTATCACGTGAAAAAGTGAAAGATATTTTATAATTATGCACCAGAGATTTGAACTGATGCTTCGAAAAGCATGGAAAAAATTAACTATTGTGAGTGTGCAAAATAAATGTATGCCTAATTCTGCCCTTATCAATCATTCGAGTATGTATTTTATAGTCCCAGCGGACCCTTTCTATCTTCCTAGGACAGAAAGAGTCACAGTTCCTGCAATAGAAATGGCCATTGATCTCAGTTTTCGAGGCTCTGGATCTTTCGACGCACGTTCAAGGACACCGAGGCTCGAACTGGCAGGCTTTTTCTTTAAAAGCACACTGAGAAGTACCCTGGCGCATTATTTTCGACCTCAGCGAAACTCCCAAACAAGAGTAAAGCGTGGTTTTGCAACTGTCGATTCACTGTTGTTGTGGACGATAATGAGGGATTCGATATCCTGATCTCAAGAAAACACATGTTTTTCTCAGTAAAAAAATTGTTATCTGACCATAAAACTTATGCGCCATAATTTATAATTGGGTCATTTATGTGATGCACCCTTTCTAAAATAACGCCGTTGGCCCCAGTCGTGCGCCGAGATTTGAAAATTGACATCAGTGACATTTCCTACTATAGGAACTGTCATAGGAAGACCGCAAGAGTCATCTAGGACTATGTATTTTACAGATAATCCATGGGTTTGCGTCTCTTATCGTATGTTTTCCAGTTTTTCAAACTGCTTTTTTTTTCGGTAAAAATCTCAACCCTGATATATTGCTATCGGATAAGTGAACAATGACTTAAAGGCAAGAGAATTTTTTAGGCCGATTCATCGGGCTGGTCTTATCACATCAGTTGCATGTGCTTTAACTGTAATGATTTCTTTTTCAGAGTCGACTTCAACGTTCCACTTAAGGATGGGAAAATAACAAATGATCAAAGGTAGGTGTTGTGCCCTGGCCTGTGCGACATTTAAAAAAATATTTTCCAGAACTGGAATTTACGCCGCAGAAGGTGTTGATCAATCTGTAATTGTTTATTTTATTTATGCTGGGTTGAACCTGACCTTTTTAATGGTAATAAAATCACCGGTAATAAAATGTTACCTTCCCTGCCCTGCCACCGCCCTCCACCACCCCGTTACACAGACGCTTTTTGCATGAGCATGAATAATCATCACGGGGAATCGTCGTGACACTGAGCCCTGACTTGAGGAACCAGGATATGATGTGTTCATAAAAAAGTGTTATTTCGGTTGCAGAATTGTAGCTGCGCTTCCGACCGTCAAGCATGCCTTGGACGCAGGTGCCAAGTCTGTGGTGTTAATGAGTCATTTGGGCAGGCCAGATGGAAAGAAACAAGAGAAATTTTCTCTTAAACCGGTCGCGGAAAAACTTAAAACCCTGCTTGGTCGGTGAGTTTTTTTTAGGCCCCAACCCTAAAGGGTTGGGGGCCTATAGACTTGGGGTGTCTGTCTGTCCGTCTGTCTGTCCGTCCGTCTGTCCGTCATCGCTTTTTTGTACAAGCGATATCTCGAGAACGCAAAGGCCTAGAGACTTGATGTTGGGCTCATTTGAAAGGTCTCGACTTGTAGATGTGCCTTTTGGCCATTTTGGCCAAATTCGATCACGTGATCTTGGCCAAAAACGCTAAAAATCGACTTGTGTTTGTACAGGCGATATCTCGTAAACGCAGAGGCCTAGAGACTTGATGTTGGTCTCATTTGAAAGGTCTCGACTTGTAGATGTGCCTTTTGGCCATTTTGGCCAAATTCGATCACGTGATCTTGGCCAAATTGCCCAAAAACGCAAAAAATCGACTTGTGTTTGTACAGACGATATCTCGTAAACGCAGAGGCCTAGAGACTTGATGTTGGGCTCATTTGAAAGGTCTCGACTTATAGATGTGCCTTTTGGCCATTTTGGCCAAATTCGATCACGTGATCTTGGCCAAATTGGCCAAAAACGCAAAAAATCGACTTGTGTTTGTACAGGCGATATCTCGAGAACGCAGAGGCCTAGAGACTTGCTGTTGGGCTCAATTGAAAAGTCTCGACTTGTAGATGTGCCTTTAGGCCATTTTGGCCAAATTCGGTCACGTGATCTGCTAAATTTTGGGGGTAAGAAAAGATTTTCCGCCAGCCAGTATCATTGTTTTTCAAAGTTTTGAGCAGAAGTAGGACATTTATTTTTCTTGGCCTAAACTGGCCAACAGGTTCAAAACCATAGACGACCCCTTACAATTTTGGGGGCGTTGGGGCCTGTTAGTGTTCACTGAATACTTGTTTTTTTTCGTTTTGTTTGCTGTTGCAATACTAACACTACAGTTAAAAGTTCTGGAAAGGGGTGTTTAATCTTGGTGGAGACAATGTCTGCGGACGTTTTGATAATATCAAAGATAGCTTACTGAAAAGCATTGGTGTACGAAATGAACTCCGCACATCCTGTCAAAATATCAAAGGTTCTGAATGCACATTAGGGTTAATAATTGTCAGCCGCCCAGTGAACACTTCATAAGTGTATCATGAATGTATCATGTTATCCGCCCATTACGCCCCCGGACACTTCGCTCCCGCCCACATCGCCTCCGCCCATTACGCCCCAGATAAAAAAGTGGACATTTCGCCCTTTTTAAAAAAATTGAAACAGGTAATCCAGTATCAGTATTTATTGAAAATTAAAAAAAAAACACACAAATCTAGCAGCTGCTAATGGTTTCTCTCCCAACTAATTTAATCCCTCTACAGTTTGTGTAGAGGAAGCATCGTAACTGGCTTTCATCGGCCACTTTCTACAAATTCCATGATATCACATTGATATGGAAATGCTGTATGAATTCCGGCCTTATCGGATTTACCTTTTATACTTAAACCAAGATGTGGATTCGTTTCATAGCAGTGAATTAAAAATTTTTCTCCGGTAAATTGTGGTGTTTGAAACATGGGACTAAACTGATCTCGGTCACTTCTTCAATATTAAAACGAATCGATATACATGCGACTTAAAAGAAACAACAATCTTAATCAGCGATTAAATTGCATTAACAGGCAAAAGATAATCCCTAAACCCAAATCGTATTAAGCCAATAATAACACAGCACCTCCAACAACTAACCCCTCCCTATACGATAAGTTAAATTAAATACCCACCCGTAATCCGCCTTACAAAGCTGTGGCTTCGTTCCCCCGGAATAGCTTAGGATAGATGTCCGGTGATTTTCGGGTGAAATAGCGTATTAAAATCTCGGGGGCGAAATGTCCACTTTTCCTTCTGCTGGTGTAATGAGCGGGGGCGTAGTGTCCGAGGGCGATATGGGCGGGGGCGTAATGTTCTGGATTCATGTGTCACTTCTTGCTCAAAGTGCCCGGTTTTATTTTATATGGCTCGCCTGATCCGAACCTCGTTTTTTTTTCTTCGCAGCATGGACTTTTATTTGTTCTGCCTGAATATAATCTTGGTCGGGAGTGGCCCGCCTTTCCTGTTTAGAAAGCTGATACCATTATTGGTCCATTCACAAAACGGTTTCAGAGCTCTCAAGAAAAGAACAAACGCACTTAAGCTCGAGATTATAATTGCTCAGGGGTGGGGGGGGGGGGGGGGGGGGGGTTGTGGCGGTAAGAAAATGATGAAAACACATGTTTACATGAGACTTGACCTTTCTTTCAGAGAAATCATTTTCCTGAACGACTGTGTGGGGAAGGAAGTGGAAGAGGCTTGTGCGGACCCGGCCCCAGGCTCAGTCATTCTGCTGGAAAATCTCAGGTTTCACATTGAAGAAGAAGGGAAAGGTCTGGACGAAGAAAACAAAAAGGTCGTTGAATGTTTGAAAGCTCTTTCACACCAAGGTTATGGTGTTTCAAGTTGTAGATGAAATGAAGAGTTTAAAACAAGATAATTCACGTGGCTTACAGAATGTCATAAAAAGTGATTGATATACAGTAAATCGAACTAAAACAAATAACACACGAGGGTCACGAGGGTCACGAAGTCTTTTTATTCTTTCCTTCATTTTTTTATTTATATCCCATAACACACTACATTTTAAAATCTGATTGCAGCTGAAGGCAGATTCATTGTCTTTTATTTACCAGAGATCTCACATTTAGATGTGTGAATTGTTCAGCTGTACCTTTCATCACAACATAAAAGCCTTTATCTGGCCTCTCCCCTCAAAAAAAAAAAAAAGAATAACAATAAAACGTGGTGCCGAATCAACGAAAATCGGTAAAGGGCCGAACCAAGGATGTGGTACCGAATCATCCAAAAAGGGCCGAATCGGTAAAGGACTGAATCATCCAAACCCCTAATTTACCCGTTAAAATTATACTGCAAAGTGTGAAATCGGGCTGCTTATTTCATGCATCACGGAATTTGTGTACCGGATTTTTTTGTACAAATTTTATATATACTACCAAATAGAACCTAAGGAAAAGGTAAAGATACATTTGTCATTAGTTTCGAAATAAACTATGCTACATGTTTTGGATTCTTTCAGGTCAAAGCAAAAGAGAGCGATGTGACTTCATTTCGTGAGTCGTTGTCGAAACTTGGCGACATTTACGTCAACGACGCTTTTGGCACGGCGCACCGCGCTCACAGCTCGATGGTGGGCTGCCAGCTGTCGCAGAGAGCTGCTGGCTTTCTGCTGAAGAAAGAGCTGACTTATTTCTCAAAAGCGTTGGAAGGTCCCGAGAGACCTTTCCTTGCAATCCTGGGCGGGTGCGTTTTTGTGTGTAATTCAGTTTCAAAGTAGCCTTTTGTTTCAGCTGCATTTAAATACCCTTAATATGTGACAAGACAAAGTACAAAAGCTATTATGGCTTTTTCAGTTGTAATTAAAGTTTATTGCATGAAAAAAATCTTACTGGAGTATTGTTAAAAAGGGGCAAGGGGTTGTCGTAAGTCTTATTTTTCTCAGGACAATGGAAAAAAAACTGAAAAAGAAGAAACAGTAAAAATGGAATATGGTGGCAGAAGTGAAAAAAGGAAAAATACTGAAATGTACCTGAAATATTAATAGTTAAGTTTGTTATTTTGTCTACCAATAAAGATGGTGAAATTGTAATTCAGTACACAAACACTTGGCTGTTGAATCACATCTTGGTGAATAAAGTTATATTTTGGCAACTGGGGTGGTGTTCAAGATAGGGAAAGCACATTTCACCCATCAAAATTGCTTGACTAATGAAAAATGGGTTGGGAGCTGAGTGACCGCCAAGACATGGATGCGTAAACTGATATGCGCGCTATTCCGTGTACAGCTTGTCAAGATGCATAATTATAATGTTTACACAAACAGTGCTCAGGTACCCACAAATACAATGAAACGTGACGAGCTACTGTCTGTGTTAACGGCGAACTGCCATGATACCTCAGGACAATAAAGTTCATATAAAATGACCAACAAGTAAACAGTGATAAACAGAATGGTGTGGCCAAAGGGAGCTACCGTTACCGAGGAGATATGTCACAAGGGATTGGTATTAGGCTGTTGTGAGAAACTGCGGAGCTCTGGTTTTTTTTTTTTTTTTTTTCTTTTTATTTATTTTTTTTTTTTTTCACATTTAACTGGCAAAAGGTATTTTTGCTGGTCGTAAAAACCGCAGTTTTGTTCGTGATTATTTCGATCTTGGAAACCTTCTCCCAAACCCTGGCGATTTTGTGTAAAGAAAGATGATATTTTTTAAATTGTAGAGCCAAAGTTGCTGATAAGATCCAGCTGATTGAGAATCTGTTAAGTAAAGTGAACGAGATGATCATTGGCGGAGGAATGGCCTTCACATTCCTGAAAGTTATTCACAACATGGAGGTCAGTACTTATTCCTGGGACAGGGTATTGTTGGTAATACCATTATCGCAGCGAAGTTTTCACCCCGAGGACAGCATCGGAATTAACACTGAAAATAGCGTTCTCAGTTGCGTCCTCTAAAAAGCGATGACAGTTTTCAGAACAGTCGACTGTCGTCTGTGGGCTGTTCTCATCAGTTGTGGGGTATCCATTGTCCGTTATGTGTGTGTGTGTGTGTAAAAATTTCTCAAAATGCTACTCTTCCTACATTTTTGGTCGGTATGTTTTTGAAATTTTTGGAGGAATGTTTCCTAGGTATCCACACGGCCTTCATTTATTTGTTAATTTTTTGGCGATTTGGCCAAAACTTGGCCAATATATTACCAAATTTAAGTGAACACAAAAAACGCTACTTTTCCCACAAATCGGGTGCGATTACGTTGAAATTTGAGGAATGTTCCCCTCAACTTTCTGCATAAGGCTTTGATTTTGTGTGGCGATTTGACCGAAATTGGCGAAAACATTCGCCAAAAACAGTCAAATTGCAGAAAAATCAGAATTCTTCTTTACCAGTCGCCTAAGTACTTGACTGAATAGTTGAAGTCGTAGGCGTTGGACTGATAATCATGAGTTCAAGCCCCGCTTAAGGCGATTGTTTTTCATTGTCTCCATTTATCTGTTTTCAGGTCAACATTTATAGTTCTGCCGCCCATAGAAGCAGTCCCTTGCGTTGTCTCCTGCGAAGCAAGAGACTTTGAGTTCGAATCCCGCTCTGGGCGTACTTTTTCATTGTCTCCCTTCATAAGTTTTATAGGCCATATTTATAGTTCTGCGTCCCACAGAAGGATATAAAGGCCCATACTACGTTAATTTCCAGTTTCTTTCTTTCCTTCCCTCCGTCCCCACCCTGGTCCCAGCTACATCTTCAGTGGAGCTGTGTTATTTTTCTTATCGGTTCGGCAAAATCTTGCCAGATAAATGGACGGCTTAAAGAGAAACACTAAAATCCTGTTCGCCCCACGATCCTGTCCGATTACTTTTGATAGCTATGAATCCTTGTACCAAATCTAAATTTCGTCTAAGTTAGTCGGTTTCTCCTTTCACTTTTGTGATGTCTTCGCTTTTACGGCTGGGCACAATGTTGGACATGGTTGGTATGGCATTTTCTAAGTGAAATATTCCAGTGGAATCTTCCGGACAATTCCGTCCTGGCAAAATTTCTCCAAAGTGGCTTTTTCTGGAATTTTCCCTTTTTTTTATCGTAAAACGTATTATTTATTCATTTTATAGATGTTAATTCTGTTTCACAATACTTCAGATCACACAGGGACTTAACTCTGTTAAACATGAACATTTATTATCCTCCGCCGCACTACCGTGGGCGGGGGATATAGAAACGCCTCGTGTTCGTCAACCTGATGTCCCCCCTCCCCCTTTTGTCCGGGCCACTTTGTTAACTTGCCGTAGTCGCACAGCTTTGAAACTCACACAGTGAAAGAATATATATTGTAGATTTGCAACGTCCTGGTTCCAGTGTGATTAACCAAAAAGAATTATGGCTGTCTGAACGTAGGTAATTTTTTCTTCTCAGTCCGTGTGGGGTATTTTGTGCGGGTCGCGTTGATAACTTTCCTTGGTCGCACAGCTTTGAATCTTCACACGGCAAAAGAATACATAATGTAGATTTCCAAGGGCTTGGTTTCAGTTTGATGGACAAAAAATTACCACAATTGTGGCCCTCTGAACTTAGGTAATTTTTTTCTTCTCACAGTGGAAACGTCACACAGTAAAAGAATTGATATTGTAGATTTCCAGTCTTGCTTTCAGTGTGAGTGACCAGTAATGCCCAAAATTACTTAGGTGAATTATTTTTGCCATTCTGAGTCTTGCTGGGTTATTTGATCAGGACAGAAAAATTTTTTCTCCATATATCAGTATGGTTTCACTGAATTACGAAAGCTCGAACAGAGTGCTGCTCGGCAGGGGATGTGTAATCCACAACTGTCTTGTTTCTAAATTTATTCAGTTAAAAGTGATATATTTATTTCTATCTCACAATACATCAAATCACACAGGGACTTTACTCTATTGAGCAGTAATCATTTAGGTTACTTTTAAATGCTTGTGTGTGCATTTTTCATCTTCAGTACATGGTGTTCACTGTGAACTTAAAAAGTGTCAAATTTAAAAAAAATTATCGTCCATTGAGCGTAGTTCTTGAACACTGCAACACTACCAATCAACTTTATGATTGCCGCTGAGAAGTCTGTAGCATATGCCTGTATAGTAACGGTGCTGAGTATTACCGGGGTAGTTACCCCCGGTACTGGAGCAGTAGGTGTAGCGAAACATTTACCGGAGTAGTCACCCTGGAGCACTGGAATAGTAGGAGTAGTAGAAACATTTACTGGTGTAGTCACCCCGAAGTAGGGGAGGAGTAGGAGTAGTGAAACTTTTACCGAAGTAGTCACCCAGGAGTAGTGGGTAGGTAGGAGAAGTAGAAACATTTACCGGAGTAATCACCCATGAGTAGTGGAGTGGTAGGAGTAGTAGAAACATTTACCGGAGTAATCACCCAGGAGTAGTGGAGTGGCAGGAGTAGTAGAAACATTTACCGGAGTAGTCACCCCGGAATGCTGGAGTAGTAGGCACAGTGAAACATTAACCAAAGTAGTCTCCTCCGGAGTAGTGGTGTAGTAGGAGTAGTAGAAATATTTGCCGGAGTAGTCACCCCTGAGTAGTGGTGTAGTAGGAGTAGTAGAAACATTTACCGGAGTAGTCACCCCGGAGTAGTGGTGTAGTAGGAGTAGTAGAAACATTTACCGGAGTAGTTCTTTACATTCGTGATCTCGCGCTTGCAATAGGAAGTGCAGTCTTTGAATGCGCTTAAAACTAACACATGAACATTAGTAGGGTTCCCTCTGAACTTTCTACCTGGCAAAAGATTATTCCAGATTTTGCCCGATTATGCGTGATGTTGCCAGAAAATGCCAGTGGTATGGCAAAATCTAGAAAATGCCGGGATTTTTCCAACCCTGCAATGTCTATGGACATTGTTGTTTGTTATGACTGCACAAAATATACTATATGTGCCAAAGAAACAAGGGAATTATTGCTTCGCTTTTACTTCGGACGCTCTTCGGGCAACTTACTTTCTAAAGCTAGTCTTCCAGCTACTTTTCGTATTATCAGACAACCAATTCCAAAAACTTGGTCGCCGAAATCATACCTCTGATTATTGAGTAATCAGTTGATACCAAATCGTGTGTCATTGTGGCAATAGCATGTCTTTGATGTTTAGGGTCAAATAACTGTGTAACTTGTCACTGCGTTCTGTGGAGTATCTCGGCTAATATAACTGGGCATGTGTGCAAAAAATTATCTAAAAATATTATGTGTAATCTAAGCTGGCTGTTTCATAGACAAATTTATCAAATTCAGTTTATTTTGTAAGTATCTTTTTGCCCCGCATAGGTGGGCAAGCAGCCTTGACTTCATTGATTTTTTTTTTCGTAGCACAGGATTTTCATTTAAAAGCTACTGCGATAGGAATATCTTTTTAGCTGATTATAATATTTATGGGTATTTTGTTTCTTTGATGTGACAGATTGGAAACTCGTTGTTTGACGAAGAAGGGGCAAAAATTGTCAACTCTCTCATGGAAAAAGCCAAAGAGTTGAAGGTCACTATCCACTTGCCGGTAGATTTCGTGACCGGAAGTAAGTTCGCCGAAGATGCAGAGGTTGGCACAGCCACAGTTGAGTCCGGTATCCCGGCGGGCTGGCTGGTAAATAGTCGCTTTATAGTCTACTTATTACATTAACACCCTTGTAGAGAGATGTTGGGATCAGATAGACTGTTGCCAATAAAACCATCAATTCTAATATCTTCGGTGACTAAGTTTAGTATGGCCGTAGTGGCTGTACATATAAATGTGTCAACAATTTTTCAAACATCACCCTGTTTTTTATGACCCGCCCGACGATTGCTGTCTGTAAATTCCAAAGCTGTTGGAAGTGGTTAGATATATAATGAAGATGTGCACCTCCCCTTTTGGCCGAAATCAACCGATGGGTCAGGCCGTGGTGAGTGTCTGAACTTAGACAATTTTTCAGTCATATTTGATGAACAGCTTGAAGTTTTGTGTAGTGAACTTGCGCTAGCGATTTTAAACAGTGAAACTTCAATACCATCACAGTTTTTCTTGAATGTACGCAATCTTTTTGCATGTTACAATTACCGTATCATGAATTATTCAGTTAAAATTTCGTTTAGGGTGGGTCATTCGTGTTCCACCAGGACACATTTGTAGTTTGTTTTTTTTTTTCGGGGGGGGGGGGATCACTTCTGAATTAGACAGGACTGTCTCCCAGGGGATGCTTTGAAGGCGCTAACGTTTATCTTGGCGATGGATAATATTTTAGCTACATTTTGGCCACTTCTTTTGATTTCTTTTAAATATTACAAAAAAGCTAACTTCTACAGTTTCTATCTCAGTGCCATGAAATTCAGAGGGAATTTTATTCGTAGCTTGTATTTATTTTGGACAGTTGGACAGTTAAAAAAAAGCGTGACTAATAATATCAAAGAACTATTAAATAAACTTTCACAAAATGAGAAAAATACTGTGTAATGAACTTAATGTTGACTAACGCTAACGTAAGTAAAGGTGGGATTTAACACGTTATGGGACATCGGCGTTGGAAAATGTTTATCCTTTCAGGGCTTAGATGTTGGGTCTCAGTCAAACACCAAATTCGCGGAAGTGATAGGAAATGCCAAAACAATCGTCTGGAATGGGTACGTTGTGGAAAAGTGCCAAAAACACTTTATTGTCATGTTGAAATTTAACCGAGTTAGGAAAGCACCAAGTACGTGAAACCCGTCTTTGAAGGAGCAGTGGTCGTTTGAATTGGCGTGAAAATTTTAGATTCACTCGCAAATGTCAGATGGGCGGAAGTCAGTTCATGTAAATAATAGTGATGAATCGGTGGAGGTAGGCATCTGCGAGGTGAGCCGCAGATCGTGTTGTTTGTCAATGTAACGAACCAAAAACGAGCCATTCAGCGAAAAAGTGGCATCACGTTGGTGCCTGAAAATGTTGATTTAGACCAGTTTCTTCCAGCGCAGGCATGAAACTGCAACAACGGCCCAAATTGATTTTGGTTTGCTGTTGAAGAAATCTGATGCAATTGCATGTTGTCACTGAAGGCTATTTTTAATCCATTCTGCAGGCCACCCGGCGTGTTTGAGTACGCTAATTTCGCGGCAGGCACGAAGGCAATGATGGACGCCGTGGTGCATGTGACCAGCAAGGGTGCTACGTCAATTATCGGTAAGAAATCTCCACGTCTTTCGAAAATTCCTACTTCTGACGTCAGGAATCACTTTTAAACACTACATGTTAGGGTTTTTCTTCAATGATGAAATTGTATGGTAATTTAACAAATGTTTCGTGACCCCAC
This sequence comes from Protula sp. h YS-2021, assembly GCA_949752745.1. Lineage (NCBI taxonomy): Eukaryota > Metazoa > Annelida > Polychaeta > Sabellida > Serpulidae > Protula > Protula sp. h YS-2021. Next base: position 81,901,687 of record OX457025.1, on the reverse strand, counting down.
ACATACTCAAATGTTGTAATCGTTATGGTGGGAGATTTCAACCATTAAGCATTTTGTTGATGGGAGGAGGTGAGGATGGGGGGGGGGGGGGGGAATATGAGATTTCTAGGCTCCTTAGCAACATTCCTGCTGCCTCATCTCTCAAAATCTGTTAATTCACCAGTAAATGGAAAGCAATTTTATGCCATATCATAAAGAAACGATATGTGGATATTTAGCCCTATATATTAGGCCAGTTCAGTTCTTGCCCGTCGGTATATTACCTGATGGCTGTGAGGGAAAAGCGTAAACATTGCAAGAGAATGTTAATGAGTAAATGTAAATTAATATTTAATGCCTATTGGCAAAAAAAAAAAAAAAAAAAAAAGAGAGAGAGAGAACAGAATTCAGTTGCAAAATTAAAATAAAATACAAATGAATTTTTAAAACGTGACAAAGCTGGTCCGTAAACTGGACTAGAGCGGCGGACGCCATCGGACTGCTTCCATGTTTCTGACGTAATGCCGCGGGGATGTTCCGGTCTCCAGTGTTATTGCTGAGATTTTTGTATGAACTAAAGGTGGCGGCGATACGGCTACGTGCGCGGCCAAGTTAGGGACAGAGGACCAGGTCAGTCACGTGAGCACAGGAGGCGGAGCCAGCCTGGAACTACTGGAAGGTTAGTCACCTTCTGTCCAAAAGCTCAATGTGTTACTTATGTATTTTTGGGAACCGAAGATAACCCCATCCCCCCCCCCCTCCCCCACCCTCGCTCTGGGAATGCCCAGTTTCTCAATTTCTTCAAAAGGCTGCCTGCGGAGTTTGGTGGATCCTCTGCTACCCACAGAATCCTATCCCCTTCATGCCCCTGTCCTGTCCGCCGAGGATAAACTTCGGATAGTGTTCTGTGTAGGTAACTGACCCCTGAAGGGGTCGGGAGGTTTGGGTTTTGTACGTCTGCCCATGCGTCCGTCCACCGGCTGTTACTCCACCCTGAGTATACGTTTTTTATGATGTTTCATACATAGATGACCTGTCAAAGTGGGTTGTACGCTGTCTTCATTTTGTCCTTCACCCTATTTCATTATCGCACTGGCCGCCATCTTGGATTTTAACTCGTCATTTTTTGTCATCATGATAACACAAAAAGCAACAGTTGTGTCACTGATTCATGATTACAAGGCTTTTAGAATATTTTCTGTAAATACATTGAAAAGGGCAAAGTCAATTTAACACAAAATGTAATGGAACAGCTCGACTGGTACACTGGTTGCGTTTATTAAATATCGATATAGGGGAGTAATGTAATGCGCAGAGCTTTTGAGGGGGAGGGGGGTGGGGGAATGTGGTCTGGTGTCGGAGCAACAGATAACTCCTTCCTCTAGCTAACAAAGTTATCATTAATTTGAGTGTTAAAAAATTCTGTTATTTTTAGGAAAAATATTACCCGGAGTGGCAGCCCTTTCCGACGCCTCGTAAACACCGTGAGCACCACGTGACTTGATGCACGGATGCAGATCTGACCACGGCGTCTGGGTGTACGCAGTAAACATGCACGACTTTCTGTCTGCCTCCAAGTAGAGGGGTTTCGTGACAAAAAGGACTATTTTTAGTTACCCACAATGCAGTGTTAGTGACGTTGCCGTTTTCTGTGCTTTTGAGAAGATTGTAGTTGTCGTACTGATTCGTTAGGAGTTTAATTATAGCGACAAGTAAATGGTTCATTTCTATTACAAAAGCTTCTCTCTCTAATTGCCGTATGTATAATCAGGTTTCAGAGTGATACATATGCCAGCTAGTATTGTCGTCGACTGTATCATTCGCTGCTAATTGTTTCGATTTGTTTAGAGGAAAACTCGTACCAGACATATTGCATTTATATCGCTTGATAAATCTTGCTTTTTGATTGGAGATTAGAAATAGTAACCATTGAGCCATTCAGTTGGCTAGATCAGACCTTCTTTTCCAGATTCGCAAACTTTTCATTGTGCGAGTACCTTCTGTTTTGACTTGTTTCTTAGTGACTTAGACTTGTATTGCAATGACGACAGCTTTAAGAGTGAAGTTTGTAGATGTACCATATTAAGCTGTAGGGGTCTGCCTTTTTGTGTGAATTATGCCCTCACCCCCCCCCCCCCTCCCCCTCTGCACGGAAAGCGTAAACATTGCGCTGGTTTCCTCCTCCTGTACGGGCATACATCTATAACCTCCATCCCTCACCCAGCCGTCATGCGGAAAGCGTAAACATTGCCCTGATTCCGTCCTCCTGTACGGGCATACATCTATAACTTCCAACCCCCCACCCCCCACCCCCACGCTGTTGTACGCAAAGCGTACACATCACACTGGTTCCCTTCCCCTGTGCGCACTTACATCTATAACCTCTCCACTCCCCACCCTCTCCCCCCTCTCCCCAGCTGCATGCCAATCATGGACGGCCCGATGTATAGAATCATGGAGTATTTGCATTAATAGAAATGGGATGTTGAAGATTTAGTTGATGCTTTCCTATGTAAGTGCCACTTGTGATACCAAAACATTGTTAAATTTTTAGCTGCTTGTATGCTGTAATGAAATATACTAAAAGTCTTTTCAGAAATAAGACGGATAAAAGAAGCATTCTGATTTCAGTTGGAAAGAAGTAAAGTGTTAAAAAGTTTTTGAACTGTAATTGTTTGAGTTTGTGAACAGTTCCATGGTCTTTCCATGGTGACCCAACAATTGTAATGTGTTCTTGTTTGTCTGTCGCGAAATAACGAAAGATTGAAGACTGACATTTCGTTTTATTGCTTTGACGACAACCACTTATTGAAGAGGACAACGTCAAGTTTAAGAGCGCACCACGGGGCTGAACATAGTTGATTTTAGATGTACCCGTTGATGGGAAGAGAAATATGTCCGTGGACAATGAGCCAAGGTGTTTTAAAGCTTTAACATAAAGCAGATATTACCGCCGCCATGTTATGTCTTCAGTTCCCAAAGCAGGGTTCAGAAAAAAAACATTCTAAACTTTTGCTTGACGTACATATCCAAGATTTTCGTTCTTTTAATCTGGCCGTAAAAGAAAAGCCATGAAATGTTTGCTGCATAAAACATTTGAAATCTAAACGCCAAATAGGGCGGTTTCGAAATTAACATTTTGACGAACTAAAAGTTCATTTATTCGTCATTTTCCGTTACCGGGGTATTAGCCGACTACGTTGTCAGTTATATTTTACTCGTTCTTATAAAACAGCTGACCTCTTATGATATCTAACTGTTATGTACAAACACAAAGCGGATGGATTTTTTAAAAAGTAGTTACTCTCCTTTATGAGTGCCATTTTCGCGGAATCCCAGGTGGGTCCGCCGATTGACAAGGTGTTCTACACTACAGACCGAACCACCGTAGAGGTTGGCTACAACCTGTTTTACTTTGTATTAAGCTATTTTTACCCTAGGCGCAGAGGCTGTACGTTTTTCAAATCTCTATGCTTGCTTTTGGGTTTTTGGCATTCAACTTGGGGGTTTTAAAAAGTGCGGACGGTCATACAAAATAAAAGCGTGGTAATGCACATCTGTAGACCATCTGTGTGTAATACAGGAATTTCTGGGTTGAAAGCCTCGTAGATCCTGTGATACAAGTAGTAGGAAAAGGCCGGTTTCACGCCACTTGATGACGTCATACTATCTGGAAGTGACGTCATAGCGTCTGGACCGGAAGTGGTCTGGACCGGAAGTGCTGTCTGGACCGGAAGTGACGTCATCATGTCTGGAAGTGACGTCATCATGTCTGGACCGGAAGTGACGTCATGATAAGCGTTAGGATAGGCGCGGCCATCCATAACGTCATAATGAGGTCATAATGACGTCATGCTGTGTGATGGCTTCCTAGGGTTTGCATGAGAGTTTTGGCGCAGTCTATGATCGTCGAAGTCAATGAAGTCAAGCTTTCATTTCCGAAGTCAATCGGCAACAGACCCTAAAAAGTGATGACCTCCCCCCCCCCCCCCCAGGACATACTATGTACCGACCCCCCCCCCCCTAGGCGGCAGTCTGGACAGACCCTATGGTAAAAAGTGTGGACCCCCCCCCCCCCCTAGGCGGCAGTCTTGACAGACGCTATGGTAAAAAGTGTGGACCCCCCCCTAGGCGGCAGTCTGGACAGACGCTATGGTAAAAAGTGTGGACCCCCCCCCCCCCCTAGGCGGCAGTCTGGACAGACCCTATGGTAAAAAGTGTGGACCCCCCCCCCCTAGGCGGCAGTCTGGACAGACCCTATGGTAAAAAGTGTGGACCCCCCCCCCCCTAGGCGGCAGTCTAGACAGACCCCATGGTAAAAAGTGTGGACCCCCCCCCCCTTCCCTGCGAGCAACATCCTGTCAAGTCAGCTTAAGTTGCAGCAGAGAGGTATATAAGGGATGAGCATCCAGCAGTGACAGTCATTTCGGTGAGTGGAGCAAGGAAGCAAAAGTTACAGACAGCAATTGGATCACATCACAGTGGTATATAAGGGATGAGCACCAGACAACAACAGTGACAACCATTTCGTTAAGTGTTTATTGAAACATTGTAAACAAAAAGTGAACTTTGTAAACAAACTTTATAAACAAACTTTGTAAACAAACTTTAGTTATTTGCATAATTGAAACTTTATAAACAAACTTTGTAAACAAACTTTATAAACAAACTTTGTAAACAAACTTTAGTTATCAAAACTTTGTAAACAAAATTTGTAAACAAACTTTGTAAACAAACTTTGTATACAAACTTTGTAAACAAAATTTGTAAACAAACTTTAGTTATTTGCATAATTGAAACTTTGTAAACAAACTTTGTAAACAAACTTTAGTTATTTGCATAATTGAAACTTTGTAAACAAGATTTGTAAACAAACTTTGTAAACAAACTTTATAAACAAACTTTATAAACAAACTTTGTAAACAAACTTTAGTTATTTGCATAATTGAAACTTTGTAAACAAGATTTGTAAACAAACTTTGTAAACAAACTTTATAAACAAACTTTGTAAACAAACTTTAGTTATTTGTATAATTAAAACTTTGTAAACAAATTTTGTAAACAAACTTTAGCTATTAAAACTTTGTAAACAAACTTTGTAAACAAATTTTGTAAACAAACTTTGTAAACAAACTTTAGTTATTTGTATAATTAAAACTTTGTAAACAAACTTTGTAAACAAACTTCAGTTATTAAAACTTTGTAAACAAAATTTGTAAACAAACTTTATAAACAAGCTTTGTAAACAAACTTTGTGAACAAACTTTAGTTATTTGCATAATTAAAACTTTGTAAACAAACTTTGTAAACAAACTTTGTAAACAAGATTTGTAAACAAACTTTGTAAACAAACTTTAGTTATTTGCATAATTGAAACTTTGTAAACAAGATTTGTAAACAAACTTTGTAAACAAACTTTGTAAACAAAGTTTGTAAACAAGATTTGTAAACAAACTTTATAAACAAACTTTGTAAACAAACTTTAGTTATTTGTATAATTAAAACTTTGTAAACAAACTTTATAAACAAACTTTGTAAACAAACTTTAGTTATTTGTATAATTAAAACTTTGTAAACAAACATTTTAAACAAACTTTGTAAACATTTTTGCATGATTAAACCTTTGTAAACTAGTTTGAGCAAGTTACACATCATCGGATTGGTATAAAAGGAAGAGTGAAACGTATATTTTACTTCATTTCAGTTCTAGCAGTTGAAGAAACAACAACGATGGCAACAGTCTACTGTCATGATTGCGATGTAACATTTCCATCTCTGGAAGTGTTCGTGACACATAGATGTAAACCAGCCAAGTTGAAACGTGCTCGTGAAGAGCTTGTTTAGCAGATTGAAGTCAAGAGACGAAAGACCTTACAAGATGGTGTTGAAAGACCTGATCCAGTCCTCTGCTGTAAATGCATCAAAATATTTCCATCTTTGGATGCATTTGAGACACATGCATGTGTTGAGATGGAAAATGTGTCTCATGAAGAACAAAGAAAGAAAGAGACAGGACAAGTAGGCAGAGGCAGAAGAGTGAGTCTTGGTGAAAACGCGCAGGAAAGACGGTTTGAGCCTGAGGATGGATCAGATTTGCTACTTGAAATGCGACAACAAGAGAATAGAATCAAGAGACATTTGCTAGAGACGTTAAACCATGGCATGAAATGGTATATTGTGGTACATGCACGCTTCAAGAAAATGACACCAAATGTTGAAGGCGTGATGGTAGAACAGGTGGATAATGCATTCATCAGTAGTCCAACATATGCAGCATACAATCCAGCGGATATTGAGAAAGACTTGCCAGAAGCCTATAAAGAATTGTTTACCAGGTTTGATGAACATGAGCGGCAAGGCTCTGGCTGGGTGTTGGATAACATATTATTCATTGAAGTACATACAGCTACGTCAGCGCCACTGGAAGCGAGCAGTTTTATCCCACTACCGAAGAAAATAAAGAATACATTAAGTGTGTTAAACATTCAGAATAAAGACAACAAGTGCTTCTTATGGTCTGTACTGGCTCACCTTCACCCTCACCATTATCATCAACACCCATATCGTGTGAGTCATTACACACCATTTGAGAACGAATTGAAGGTAGAAGGCATGACATTTCCCACACCGATTACAGACATTCCAAAGTTTGAAAAGGAGAATGATGTGTCCATTAACGTGTTTGGATATGAACATGATGTAGTTGTTCCGATACAACTCAGCCGAAACACCAGCGCCAGAGAAATCAACTTGCTTTTGATTAGCAATGACAAGACAAGACATTACTGCCTCATCAAGAATTTCAGCAGACTGATGGCTTATCGATCAAACCATCAGCATGCAGCATTTTATTGTTTCAACTGTCTTCATGGGTTTAGGCGACAAGATCTGTTAGACAAGCATCGTGAAGTGTGTGGCAAGCATGGCGCACAACGTTTATCATTCCCCAAGGAACCCTTCATCAAGTTCAAGAATATAGCCAAACAACAGCGAGCACCATTTGTCATTTATGCAGACTTTGAATGTTTCACGAAAAAACATGAAGGAGACAAGTATCAGCATCATCGTCCAAACAGCTTTGCCTATGTGGTTGTCAGCCAGTATGATACACGTGCTCCAGTCGTATATCGAGGAGATAATGCTGTGAAAGTCTTTTTAGACCATATGGTGAATGAGCGTGATCGTATTGTGCATGGTTTACAACAGAAAAAGAAAATGGTGATGACTCATGAAGATGAAGAGCATTATAAGAATGCCACAGATTGTTACATTTGTCATGAGCCTCTAGGAGCAGATCATGTGAGAGATCATGACCATATCAATGGTAAATACCGCGGAGCTGCACATAGTCAATGCAATTTACAATTTCGACTTCGAAAGGATAAGCAGGATGTTGAAGATTCTTTCATCATTCCTGTGTTTTTCCACAATTTACGAGGCTATGACAGCCATTTGATCATGGAAGAAATTGGAAAGTTCAAAAATGAGACGATTACAGTCATTCCCAACACCGTTGAGAAATATATTGCATTCACCATGAGCAATCTGAAATTTACAGACAGTTATCAGTTCATGAGTACTTCCCTACAGAAGTAAGTATCCAACCTGGCGGCAGAAGGGAAAGACAACTTTTATAACATGACGTCACACATTCACGATAGTGACCAACAAGATTTACTGTTGAGAAAGGGAGTGTACCCTTATGATTACGTGGATGAGCCATCCAAGTTTGCTGAAACACAACTACCGTCCAAGGACAAGTTTTACAGTCTGCTCAGTGAAGAAGACATTAGCGATGAGGATTATGCGCATGCGCAGAAGGTGTGGGAGACATTCCACTGTACTACATTTGGCGAATACCATGACTTGTACCTGAAATCAGATGTGTTGCTGCTGGCTGACGTGTTTGAAAACTTTCGTCACGTATGTCTCAACACGTATGAATTAGATCCTGCTCACTACTATACAGCGCCAGGACTGTCCTGGGATGCCATGTTGAAAGCGACAAAGGTGAAATTGGAATTGATTAACGACATTGACATGTACCAAATGGTTGAACAAGGTCTACGTGGAGGAATATCTGTCATCACACACAAGTATGCGAAAGCAAATAACCCCTACGTAGCAGATTACGATCCCAGGAAACCCACCAACTACTTGACGTACCTGGATGCAAACAACTTGTATGGCTGGGCCATGTCGCAGAGCATGCCGGAAAGTGGATTTATGTGGGTGAGCGAGCCAGAATCCATTGACTTTATGGATGTGGATGACGATGATGAGATTGGATACATTTTAGAAGTGGATTTGGAATACCCATATTCAATCCATGATCGTCATAATCACTATCCAGTGGCTCCAGAACGGAAATGTGTGAAGGTGGGAGAATTGTCAAAACATAGTCAGAAGCTTCGGAAAGATCTAAACATGAAAGGCAAACCTAGTGAAAAGCTCATTCCCAACTTATTCCCGACAAGAAGAAATATGTGCTTCATTATAGAAATTTACAGCAATATGTCTCACTGGGATTGAAAGTCACGAAGGTGCATCGTGCCATCATGTTTGCACAGAGCAAATGGTTGGCAAAATACATCTCCTTGAACACGGAAAAGAGAAAGTTGGCCAAGAACCCGTTTGAGAAAGACTTTTTCAAATTGATGAACAACTCTGTGTTTGGTAAATCCATGGAAATTGTGAGAAAACGTATGAATGTGGAACTTGTTCACCAGGAAAAGCGGTTCAAGAAACTTGTGGCTAAACCTTCCTTCCACAAATTTAGAATTTTCAACGAAGATTTGACCGCGGTACATTTGCGTAAAGTGGATCTGCTTCTGAATAAACCCATTCAAGTCGGCTTCACCATTCTCGACCTCAGCAAAGTGCTCATGTTCCACTTTCATTACAACTACATCATGACCAAGTATCCCGACGCCAAGCTGTTGTTCAGCGACACCGACAGTCTATGTTATGACATAGAAACGGAAGATATCTACAAAGACATGCAGGAAGATGCCGACTTGTTGACACAAGTGACTATCCCCAAGATCATTTCCTGCATTCCAACGTGAACAAGAAAGTGCTTGGGAAAATGAAAGATGAGACGGCGGGCATTCCCATTGAAGAGTTTGTTGGACTTCGGCCGAAAATGTATAGTATGATGTATGGTGGGAAAGAAAAACGTACGGCCAAAGGCATCACTCGCGCGTGTCAAAGATAGTATAGAGACAGTTTGTTCAACCAAACGCAAACGATAACCACAGGGCACATCATTCGAAGTCATGACCACCAGATCTTCTCGGAGAAGTTGAGGAAAGTGGCTCTCTCTCCTTTTGATGACAAGCGATATGTGATGAGTGATGGCTATTCCACTTTGGCGCATGGGCATTACAGTATATAAGGGGGAGACACTTCAACTTTAGAGTTAGTTGAGGTGTGAACACTGAAGCGTCAACATGAATCGGAAAAGATCTGCAACAACGGATATGGATACTCTTGCTGATACAGTCAAAGACATGAATGTGAAACATCCTGGTACTACCATCAAGAAATTAAAAGTGGAGATAGCACCAACACCACAGTCGTGGGATGGAATGCTTTCTCTAGGCAATGGAAAGTATATCAAGATTATGAAACAAAGTAATGAAGGCGTGGTAAACATTCGCAAATACCTCAGAGATGAGGGGACTGGAAAAAACCGTCCAACGAAAAAGGGTATCTTGCTGACAATACCTGAATGGAAAATGCTGAAGAAGCAGGTGAAAGAAGTGGATAAAAGGCTTCGCAGACAAGACGACAAGTCATAACAAGGTAACAATCATGAATGCACTCATGTTGGACGATGGTGTTTACCTTAAAGTTAATGAGAGGAATGAAGTGATGATGGGTTCTCGGAGAAGTTATCATCGGTTTAAACCTGAAGTGTGGAAAGACACCTCATACCGCTTGAACCTGGGTTTGAACGCAGACTTGAAAATAAACTGGAAGTGACGGTGGCTGAATATGATTCTAAGATACGTGTGGCATTCTGTAGAAATCTTTTACAGGATTATCCAAAGGATTATAAGGGAGTTGTGCCAGATACACCATATGCACAGTTGATCTTCTTTGATATCAAGAACTGGCACGCAGCCTTACGATTCCTAGAAGCTATACAACATCCACTGTTCAACATCATCCGAGTATAAAAGATGGAAGACTATTTGTTGGATTATGAACCCATTACATATGGATTCTCATACATGAGAAACTTATGTGATGACATTGTGCTACGACATTTTGGAAAGTTTATCATACTATCGCTTGACGAACAATCTGTGTTGAAGGATCATCTAGACAAGTTGAGAATACCCGGCTTTCTGCTTCACCTTTCAAATGATATAGAAGTGCGTGTGATTCAGAACTGTCTAGACGTGTTTGTACAATTTCGCCAACATGACGAGCTTACAGAACACTACGACATCATCACCCTCAGCACAGTGGAATGGAACGCGCTGTTGCAAGCATTGGATTGGGAAGAGTCTTATGCTTGAATTCAAAGAGGAAGGAGTACAACTTATGCGGGGTACCAAATTCATTGAGCTGACACAGCCTATGCGGCTGATGCAGCTGATGGACTTGGAAGAAGGATATGAACTGAAACTGTCTGAACATGTTACTGTGAAAGTGATAAAGTTTTGTGATGTGTGTTATGTCAGCTTTCATAGGATTTACAAATACGGGTATAATGTCTATGATACCTATATCAATTTAAATTCTGACGAATGGTATTCATTGATGAATGTATTGAAAAATGGATGTGATTGTTAATAGTGTAAATAGAAGTTTGTAAATAGACTTTATAGTAAAGAGTATGTAAATAGTGTAAATAGACTTTGTAAATAGTGTATATAGAATTTGTAAATAGTGTAAATAGAATTTGTAGTTAAGAATTTGTAATTAAGTGTTTGTAAACTTTGTAAATAGCGTTTATAGTTAAGAATTTGTAAATAGTGTAAATAGAGTTTGTAAATAAAAATTTGTAAATAGAGTTTGTAAATAAAAGTTTGTATATAGAGTTTGTAAATAAACGTATGTACAACACAATAAACAAGACTGTTTGAAACTTGGGTTGTTTTATTTAACAATTAACAACAACAACAACTTAACTAATATAACAACAACTTAACTAATATAACAACAACAACTTAACTACACCATTAATAAAACAGTGGTTTATAATGTCTCTATACAAAATCCTTTACAATAAAATCACCATCCTTTCTTTTTAATATATTCACAATATCAAACATACTCTGACCTCGAGCTCTATGCAATATATAATATACACAATAAAAACCACATGACGATGATATTGGCGTTTGTAATGAGATAGAATTATACATATAGTCATTTCTTAAAAACATGTCTAAACGATCATCGAGAGGGAACAGTCCATAAGAGTCAAAATATTCCACAGGGTCTTTGTCATAATACACTGCCACCCAATGTTCTCCTGGCTCATCATGATCGTCTGTGTTG